>OX359269.1:52471523-53071523 GCA_947179155.2 Hedera helix | reverse complement strand
CAATGAAGAGCTAGGAGGCGTTGACTCCAGTTCATTGTGGAGGTCACTGATTTTCCGCAGAAGTTTCTTTAAGTCTCTATTGCATCCCCAAGGATTGAAGCCCTGTCCATCTGATCACACACAAAAAAGCAATATGACCCACATCATAGTCATTATGTAGGAAAATGGAAATATAAATTTTACAAAATAATCTTCCAAATAGCCTCCTTATTCAGCAATGGATTGATGTTCTATACTGCTTACTCCAGATTCAAGTCAAGAAATTCATGCTAGGGCAATCAGGAAATCAACCACAGAGGCATAATTAAATATAATCCGATAGCACCTTGTTCATAACAAGTTTTCCAAGATATTTCAATTGAGTACAGTTCACATAGTTTTTCAAGATTTTTTTCTCAAGCTCACAGGATTATGATGGCAATGGCTCAATCTCTATGCCAGACAGACTCGGATGGAGTGTCCAGTTGGACACGATATTTTAAAGAGTTTGACACGGGTACTTCTTAATTTTGCTGCACTAAAATGAAGTGTCCAGTACTCATACCCTTGTCCAAGTGTCAAGTGTTGAACACGGGTACTTTCGTCAGCTTTCAAACAAAAACGACAAGAACAGTTTCAACTCTGTTGTTAATAAGTACCAATTTATTTAGAAAAACTGCCCGAGAAGAAGGAACCTTAAAAAAAGCTTTGAAAGAGAATCCTAGAATAAGGGACAGAAGTTATACACAGGACATCACAAAAAGTCTCCTACCCGTCCACAGCCCTTGTAAAAAATGTTTATACATCCACCCACCAAGCACTTTGACAACAGCTTAAACAAACACATTAAACTCTTCTGGCATTAACACAAAAGTTTCTTTTAGATAGAGCGATATTCCTCTTGTTCTTATTCATGAAACTTGGCCCACCCTATAAAAGTCTAATTTCTATCTTGGATATAGTTACTATATGGAAGTTCTCTAGAAGGATCCCAAGTTACACACTGCTAATTATTTAAACATCAAAAAATATAGACCTTGAGGCAAGAAAAAATATAGCAAAATACCCCAAAAGGTGAGGGAGAATAAACAGAGGTTTTTAGTATGATGGCAGTCCTCATGCAGCCAAAAGGTGGTAGAAGGAAATCAACAAAAGACAGACAAGAGCATCTAGTTTTTGGCAAGTTTACAAGGAGAAATTCAGTTGAATTTTCAGTAATACTCATGACTAAAAACACTTCCATTGACCAAGGGTTCCAGATAAAATTATAAGTCCTTCAATAAGATATTTCATTTTCCTGAATGTGGTCCAACACTTGTGGTCAAATTTTAAATCCACCATCCCAGATCCATGTGAATGGATTTAATGATATCGTTTACCTTTGATTCACGAACACTCTGAACAATGTAAAGCAAAAACATGCTGCTAATCAAACAAAAGAAAATGAATCCAAAGAATAAAATATCTTAACAATTTCCAAAAGCCAAAACATAACAAAACTACACTGTAATTCACGAGAAATAGCTGCAGAGAAATTCTTACCTTGCTAATCTTCGTGACAACAGACCTCAGCATGTACAGCCTATCACTGAGCTTCTTCCGGCGGCGCCTTTCAGCCATCAAATTCTTAGCCGGAAGCCCCTTTTTCTTCGCTTTCTGATCCCCACCAGTCACAGTACTATTTGCATTTGAGCTATTGCCGCCATTCTTGCTACTGTCTTCCACCTTATTATTCTCCGTAAACTCATCAGAATCGTAATTCGAACTCGGACCATCAAAGCTCACATTATCTAAATCATCCCCACAGCTAGTCTTCCTCTTCTTCTCACTCACTTCACCCACTTCCCTCTTCCCATCATATCCTTCAACATTCCCCAAGAACCTGCCACCATTATCTGCCAAATTCTTCCCAAGAGCAGCTCTCTTCTAAAACAAAGTGGGTTGTGCTCCAATTGAAGCAAAATTTTCAAGCGGCTTCAACATCTTAGACCTATTCAAGAACAAAGAATTCACATTCCCTAGCTCAAAACCCTGAAACCCCGATGAACAGAAACCGGCACTCATTGTACCACTGTTTTCGGCCAACTGAAGCAACTGGGTTGTTGAAAAATGAGGATCTGAGGTTAAATTGGAAGTACCCGTGTGGGTATGAGACCTCAAATCATTGAACCCAGTCAAAACTCTATTTCCCCTACTTAAAGAATTCAGAGCTTGGTTTCCAAGAAACCCAGTTTCAAAGCTTAGGTCGAAACTATTCTCTAATGGGTTGCTAGATAAGGGATTTAGGTATATCGAGTTAGTGGGTTTTGGAGGTAAAAAGTAGGTTACCTGAGATGGGTCAAAATTGTTGAAAACTGAAGCAAATGTAGGTGAAGAAGAAGAAGAAGAATCCACAGGTTATAACAGAAGATTGTTATCAGCTTCAGTGAAGTTTGGAGAGGAGGTGATGTTGTTATTAGCCAAGTACCATTCATCTTCTTCACTAACTTCAAGCATTGATTTTGTTGGAATTGACTTTGTACTTTTGTGAGTTTGACTAAGTTATTACTATCGGTTGGTCGGAGGTCTCATTTTTCGATGAGCGAGCGGCTGTTGGTGAGCTGGCAGGGGTTACAAGGGGCAGCGTTCCTTGAAAGTCAAGCGCAAGAGTGTAATTGGGCTTAGAGTTTTATTAGTAATCCAATCTTTAGTTTCTTAATATATTGAACTTGAACCCATGTTATAACAGTTAGGATTTTTTAGTTACTATAAAAGTAATTATTTTGTGTACAAATCATTGTAGACCGTATGAGGCATCTATTGAATACATCACACAAACAAGACTAGCCAAATTGGTAAACTTATATTACGTGTTCTTATTTTTCTGTTCTTCATCTAATATTTCGTGTGATTGTGTTATTATTTGATTTAAATTCTAACATATTTGTACGTACATAGAGAACACATTTCATCTTTGTTCTTTAAACCCCCCATTGTTGTTGTTGTTGTGATTGTTGTTCCATGAAGCTATTTCTTCATCTTTTCTGCCTTCCATCCAAACCACACTGTTAACCCTTGATAACATCTTTTCACCGATTTTCTTTGGGTTAATTTCCTTTGAAAATAGTGGAAGTGACCAGTACAAGGTTGAGAGAGAGAGAGAGAAAGACGTTAAAGAAAGAGATGGGGAAGAAGACATAGCAGAAGGAGAAAGGGAAATAGCTTTTTCAAATGTCTTATTTGAGGCAGTGTGACGCATATTTGCTTTGAACGTTACATTTATGGGGGGTGCTATGATTACTGGTGTGTACACACACACACACATATATAACTTGGTTCAAAGACATATTCCTTTAAAAAGCATACCAAGCATACTTCATTTAGCGACGAATACGGCGACGGTTTGGTCCGTCACCATAGGTTCGTCCGTCGCTAAAACTTTTAACGACAGACAATATATCACGTCAAACAAACATATAGCGACGGACCAAACCGTCGCCGGATTTGTCGCTAAAACGGGTATGCTAGGTATGTCCTTTAAGGGGGTATGCTCTTGAACTTTACTCTCTCTCTCTCTCTCTCTATATATATATATATATATATAAACAGATATAAAATATACCTCTTAAGTAGTATAGTTTTCTTAAATAACATAATTCTATTAAAATTACGTTATTTTGAGGAGAGAAAATGTAAATAGGAAAACAGATAAAATTAGTAGAAGGAGAGATAAATAATATTAAAAAAGAGCGGTGATTATGATATTATTTTTTTTACATTTTTTTTCTTCTCAAAACGATGTAATTTTAATAGAAGTATATTATTTAAGAGAAGTATGCTGCTTAAAAGTTATGTTTTAGATCCGTCCTCTCTCTCTCTCTCTCTCTCTCTCTCTCTCTCTCACACACACACACACACACACACACACACATATATATATATATATTATGATCTATAATAAATAGTTGTTATGAATATTATTTTATTAAATTAATCTTGCACCGTTTATATGAAAATTTAAAGATATAATTTTTTTTACCAACTGCTAGTATGAGTAACGGCTGAAATATTGTGGTCGATATTCCTATTAAAGACTAGTCAAATTAGGTCAATTTTTTTTTTTTACTCTATCGGCTAGTCGGAGTATCGACCACAACATTTCAATCGCGAGTCTTACTAGCGGTCGGTAAAAAAATTATATCATTTTACACTTTTAAATTTTTATATAAACGATATAAGATTAATTTGCTATAATAATGCACATAACAACTATTTATTATGACAACTATTTATTATGGCACATGTATATGCATACATAAATATACGAGTGATTGTACATAATCACCATAGTTGGAACCTTTTTTAGGTTTTCATGGCTTTGTGCTTATTTTGTTATTTGAAAATATTTTTTTCATGGTTTTATGTTTAGATACACTTGCGATGAAGCAAGTTGGACACTCATTCCTTGTTTCTTTTTATTTTTTGGTGCTATTTGTTGTTTGGCAAGCTAGTTAATCATACTCAGTTATTACCGAAAGGTTGTAGGGTAAAACATGCATGTTTTTTTTTAATTTCCTCTAGATATTCTCACTAAATTCTAGGTGTTAATTAATTTAAAGAATTGTTATTTTTATAAAATCTTACTTATATAAATGTGTCATTTATTATTCACGTGAAGGGAGTCTTTTAAAATTATCAATTTTTTTTATAAAAATATTAATTATTTTAATTTATCAGTTTTATAATAATTTCTTTTTGTTATTAGCGGGAACATGAATAACATAGCACGCGTTGTGGAAATTGACCGACAACATTTGTTACATCGAATACGTGGATTATACATCCAAAATTTGAGTTGTGATTGTAAATATATAAAATAATAGTAATGCTTTAATACAAAAATAATAGTTATAAAAGAACGTGGTTGATTATGGTAGATTATTTTCACTGGGCATACAAAATAGTTATAATTAATAAATTTGAGAATTATTAGTGAAAAATAAGTTTACATATTAGGATTATCATGAACAATTCGAAACCCATATAAAGAAGCAGAAGAATAAGTATCTGTACATCAAAATTAATCATAATATCAATCATAATATTAATTTTAATTATTAAAAATATATACATAGTACGAATTTTAATATAAATACATATTTTTTAATAATTAAAATCAATATAATAATTGATTGTTATGTATTTAAATTTATGAAAAATAAAATATTAATTGACTCTACTAATAGTATCTTACCACATGGTAAGGTTGCGTTTAATTTTATATATTTAATAAGAGTCATTTTATATATATATATATTTTTATTTATGTATAAAATAAATAAATATAATTTTATCTTATTTTATTTTTAATTCAAATGAACGAGCCGTTAGTAAAAAAAGTGGATAAAAAAAGTAATAAATGATAAAAGGAGTGATATTTAATTTGTGGTCCCAACTCAGAAGTCGTTTTCATTGCATAGTAGGAGAGAGAAAGCGAAGTAGCAATACTAACAAGGGATGGTGTGGGCCCAGCCCAGCCCTGCTTGGTTGGCATGTCTCTCGCGAGGGCTTTGAGTTCACCGTACCCACTGCTCAATCACTACCTTAAATGATCTTCCAACGGGGCCCAGCCCGCCCAGGTTTTGGTTTAGTAGTCCAGCCAGTGAACTTTCAAATTAGTTTGATTTTTCCAAATTAATACGTAAACTTTCAAAGTTTTAAATTAATGTAATGTAAATAGTATTTTAAATTGTATAATGAATACTAAAATTATTTATTAAAACAATTACATCACAACTTAAATTCTAAAATTTTCAAATTAAAATCAGATGAGGGATTCCATCTGTTAAATGGAGAGCTTAGTATATTTTTTTCTCAAGCCCCTTATATAACCTTTATATTATCTATTCTTCCTTTTTTCCAGTCTTTTCTTTGGGGCGACTTTGCAAAAAATATTTGAATTTGTTCTCTCTCTCTCTCTCTCTATCTCTCATCCAATTTTTTCCCCAAAACAATGATTTAAATTTTAATATTTTTTTTAAGAACCCATGCTATTACACTTAAAATGTAGGGGCTAAGCGAAAAATATGAGGAATAAGTCAACAAAGAACTACGAGGAATATATGAAAAACTTGCACGGTTATAGTTAAAGTCGCTAGTAGAAAACCAAAATAACGAGGCAAAATGGGGCTTTATTAAAGTCCTCTTCCACTAAGTTAGTGAAAGAGGTCTCATAAATTGAAGGGAGGTTGAATAAGTTATTATAGAAAAAACTACTCTTGTTTTATACGCAAATGTACCTAGTGATTTTGTATGTAGATAAATGCTGTTTTTAGCTCTTTTCATGACTCTGCTGCTATTAACTCGTCTGTTGGGATTGGAATGATTAAATTGCTACCACTAAAATATCACATTTGATTTATAATAATTTTAATTGACACGGTGTTTATTTGGTCTTATGATAGTTAAACTTTTATTTTGTAGATACTTTTAAGTTCTTTGGGGATGTGGAAATAACACAAGAAGTACAATGAATCATCACATAATCAATCTCAATAATAATATTAAAAACAAAAATGACCTATTAACTTTAGGATCTTAATCTTAAGGATCTAAATAAGACATCATTGAAAACATAAAAAACTTTAGTGATTGCAAATTAATCATCTGTTTTGGGCTCAAGTTTTGAATGGAGAGAAAAAGAACCGTTCGGGCCCACTAAATCTATGGATCATGAGGTTGACAGCCACTGGTGCAATTTGAAAGAGGGTATATATTCAAATTCAATAGCGGAATGGAGTATAGTAATTGAAATGTACGTAATAAATGTTGAATTCTACAATTGGGCAGGAGGGGAAGAAACAATGGGTGACGAAGACAATAAATAAGCAGCTGCTGCTGTTTCAATAGTATGTTTCTGCTAGTTTAGTCAGGAGTAATTATTTAGTAGTTATGGATTATAATTATGTGTTATTTTAAATTAATCACATTTTTTTATTTTAGTAAGTCTCTCCCTATTTTAATAAGTATAAAGTTACATGCAGTGAAACACAATTAAAATAAAAAAATATAATTAACCTAAAATATCATGTGACTGTAATATGAGACTACTAAATAATTTTTGCTAGAGCCATTGACAAATCTTTAATATTTCTCTCATAAACTCGTGTTTTTCTTGGTGATTTATTTGATTGATCCATATCCTTCTTTTTTTTGTATTCACATATATTAATTAATTAGAGGCACATGTCTCTCCTCAATTTGGGTCAAAGTTTGATTGAATAGCAAATGTAATCTTACGTCTCTTTTTTTTTTTTTGTTGAAGTTTCACTCTTTAGGAAATATGATATAATTTTTTAATTAAGTACATCATTCATTATTATAATATTAAGAAAAATTAATTAAATTTTATTAGAAAAAAAATAATAAACTCACAAGTAAATCTCATATAAAAGAATTAACACAATTTACATAAAAAAATAAATAAATTTATTTAAACGATAATCAAATTTGAAACATGAAGGTCACAGTATCTCGACTGAGACTAAATAAGTTAAATTTAAAAGTTAAAGCTCACAGTACTCTATATTTGTTAAATGTTACACTCTTTATGATATAATTGCATTACATTTTATAAGATACTCCCTCCTTAATGCATTTTTTTTTTATTGTCATTGATTTTATGTTTTAGATAAGATTTGCTTAGAATTGTTTCTTGAAATTCTTTTTGTGAAACGGATGAAGTTGTGTTTTTTTAACAGTTTAGTAAGAATTCAATTTAAATATATAATACGAGTAAATAGTTTTAAAAATTCGATTTTGAGAAAATTTGAAATGACTCAAGTATGGAGCCCACACATATATTGTTAGCGACTTAGCGGTAACGTTAGTCTTTATCAAACTAACAATTTCATTTGTCAAATAAACATCTTCGTATTTATTCTTCTACTTAAGAAATGTGTGTTAGGCGGAGCCTGATGAAAGAGGTGCAGTCCAACACTATTAAATATATTGATACATTATATTTGAACCGACCTACGCCCAACTTGATAGGTATAAAGCCCAAGCTACCCTATTAGCCTCGTGCGTAACATATTGGTTTATTTAGTTCCGGGATGGTTCCCAGACTACCCTTTCACCCTTTAAGGAATGATACTCCATCTGATCCAAAATTAAAAATATATATATATATATATAAATAATTTGTTATTATTTTTTTACTATCATTTTTAATATTAAACCACCACAATTGAATTCATAACTAATACTAAATTAATAAGTTGTTTGATAGCTGGTACTGAAATTGTGACGAAAACTTTGAGGGTAAAATTTTATACCATTATCAAAAAAAAAAAAATAAAAAAATTGAATAAAAGAATTGATAGATGATACTCTTGTTTAGAACATTGGGAATATTTAGATACATATTTTTTTACATTACGATTTAAAATTGAGGAAACATATTCTTAAAAAATATTTAGGTGCATATAAATTCTCTTTTTAATGTTTTTTTAAAATAAGTGCTCATATTTTTTCTATATAAGAATTGCATCATATGAAAAGTTGACATATTAATCTCCAAGCAGTTAAGTTATTGTTTATTCCCCCATAATTTTAATATTTACAACATTTATAAGTTTCAAGAATATATTAGCAATAAAACATTAATAAAGGATTAAATGAGCGAGATGGATCTTGTTGCTACTAATCAGTTTTTCCTATATTAATATTAAAGAATATAAAGAAATACAAACTTAAGAAAAATTAAATTAATTACTATTTTATGCTAAATTAATTAAGTTTATGTCATTTTTTTTCTTTCAAAAATTATATTTAAAAAATTTAAAATAAATATATATTTTAATATAAAAATAATAACAAAAATAAAATTAATAAATATAAAAAATGGCGCGTGGAATCTACTTAGTATAATGAAAGGGCAGAAAGGCCCTTACGTGTTTCCTGCCCAGCTTTCAGTTCTAAGCTCTATTTTGAATTAAAGTTTTTAAACGTCTGTCACTGTAAATAAATAAAATATAAATATCCAATAACGTAAAAGAAAAAATATAAAGCAATTCATTTAAACCCTTAAAGCTTTCTCTTTGAAAGTGAGAAGTCCACATTCCACTGCCATAGTTTCTGTCTTTTATGAGAAAATTTAAATAGCTATATTTTTTTCTTTTCAAATTACTATCCGTCCATACAACAATAATTTCATATGTTTATTTTCCACACATACTAAGATTTGTTTATTTTTAATTATTTTGAGATAATTTTTATTTGTAGTTTTTGGTTATGAATCATTAATGTTGCAAAGTTAATTAGGTGGGATTTAATAGAATAAAAATTTGATATAATGCAATAGTTTACGTAATATAATATTATAAGAAAATGTTTAGTTAGTTATTGATATTTATATAATAATTATAATATTATTACATTATATTCAAAATTATGTTTAATTTATTAAATTATATAATTGTATGTAATAAATAAAATAGATCATAAGTCAGAGTATCAAATCAGTTATAATCATTATTATTTTATTTCTTATGACTTATGATATTACGGACGTAATAAGTTAATACATCAATTAAAAAATGTAATGAAAAACTTAAAATTTAATGTAATAATATTACATCAATTAGAAGATATAATGAAAAACTTAAAAATTAATGTACTAATATTACGTTTGTAATGAACTAATACATTTAATATATGAATTAAACATAATAAATATCATATCAATATTATAATTTATTAAATTATTATATTTATTTAAAATGAACCAAACGTCATTTGTAGCATAATAGTACAATTTTCCGAATGGAAACATTGAGAAATGAAAAAAAAATAAAAAGCCAGTCCTTAAAATGTCCAAGGAATACCTTACCTACCAGTCGTTGCTGTCTCCTGTCTGGTGTAGAAGGCTGAACAGTATTCCAAAATCTTGCGGTCGGTGACACGGATAAATTAAGAGACCGCCGTAACGTTAGCAAATTTGAAGATTATTTTGGGTCGATGATAATACCGTAGATCACTGTACCGTATAGGAACAGAGGGAGAGAGCTCTTTTTAATCCTCCTATTCTGTACCAGCTATTTCCTCTCAATCCGGCCGACCAGTGTTATAACTTGGTCTCTTATAGCGGACCAACTTATAAGTTGCTCCGGAACAGCCTCCTTATCTCCCTTTCTCTATTTTATCTTCTCTTCTTCTATTAATTATAAATATCCTCCACGTCTGATTCAGGTGAACATTTTTGACCTAATTTGTTTTTTTATGTTATATACATGTATGTATGTGTGTGAGAAGATATTGTTATTAGGGTTTGAATTTATTTTTCAAGATTAATTTAGGATTTCGTATTGAAACTTTGTTTTTCTTATTCTTTGGGTGCTCCGTGTAGTTATTGGAATTCGTGTATTGATCATTGACTTATATTGATGGTTAAATTGATAATTGATTAGTTATGAGTGATTGCTGTGGATGATGACTTTACTGCTGTTTCTCAGCTATTACATTTTTCTTTTTACTTAATATGGAGATTGATATAAGTATGTATTTTATCTTACTAATATGTTTTAAGCTTGTGAGTATTTTCCCCTTTCATTATTAGTTTCTTTATGTTCTAGAGAAAAAAATGATTGTTTTGTTGAGGTTACATATGAAGCTGATAACTATTGTGATTGTTCCGTTCCGTAATTATATTACTACTTTGGCTGGATTGATTGCTCTTGCTTTTTAGTGAAGGTTCAATTGATTTATTAGTGAATTTCAAGCATATGCATGTTGATTGTTCTCACATGAAATTTTCCTTCTTTACCATCAAGTGTCATGCTTCATGCACATCAATAAATATCAGGATTATGTACCTTTTATTCTTTTAGATATAAAATTTAATATTGTATTCTTATTAAACTATCATGCTTTTCTGCTTCTAGAAACCTCTCAATGAACTATATTTCAGTTGTCTTTAGTTTAGGCGTGTGAACTGGGTTCTTACTAATAAGTGCTGAGAATGCTATCTGCTTCTTGCAAATTTCATGCCCATGCTATTGTTATGTAACTGGTATCTTGGGGTCATATACAGATTACTTGGTGGCACTCATGGCAAGGGCTTTGGTTCAGGCAACCAATTTCTCTTCTTCTGTTACCGTCGAGAGGAATGGTCAATTCAAGGGATATGGGAAGACAAGAACAGTTACGATGATGTGTACTTTACGAACTGTTCCATCAAGGATTAGAGGTTTTTCGGGATTACGAGGAGCCAATGCTTTAGACACAATGGTAAAATCTGGCCATGATTTCCATTCCAAGGTGGCAGCTGCGACCTCTGTCCGCCGAGGAAGAGCCAGCCGAATTACACCAAAAGCTATGTTTGAGCGGTTCACAGAAAAAGCTATTAAAGTTATTATGCTTGCACAAGAGGAGGCAAGGCGGCTTGGTCACAATTTTGTCGGCACTGAGCAGATATTGTTGGGTCTAATTGGTGAGGGCACTGGCATAGCTGCTAAAGTGCTCAAGTCAATGGGAATCAATTTGAAAGATGCGCGCGTGGAGGTAGAGAAGATCATTGGTAGGGGTAGTGGATTTGTTGCTGTGGAGATTCCATTTACTCCACGTGCGAAGCGTGTTCTAGAACTCTCACTTGAGGAAGCCCGCCAACTTGGTAATTTGTTCACGTTTATTCTCTTTCCCTTTCTATTTCCTTTATTGGATCATTTTTTCCTTTTTCTTCCGTAATTCTAAGACACACAGAGGAATACACACACACATAAGTAACACATCAATATCTTTGAAAATATAAATAAACTTACAAGTCAATTAATTAATTACATTGGTCATTGTTTCAGGTCATAATTATATTGGATCTGAGCACTTGTTGTTGGGGTTGCTTCGTGAGGGTGAAGGTGTAGCAGCACGAGTTCTTGAGAATCTAGGTGCTGACCCTAATAATATTCGCACACAGGCAAGAGCTAAACACTTATATATTACCATTGCAGTTAGTATATCTCATGTTTGTCTTTTTATTCCTAAACTTTTATTGTCTGATATAAAATCGTTATTGGGCAAGCAGGTTATCCGAATGGTTGGGGAGAGTGTAGAAGCAGGTGCTACTGTTGGAGGTGGAAGTTCTGGCAACAAAATGCCGACACTGGAGGAGTATGGTACTAATTTGACAAAGCTAGCAGAGGAGGTGATTTTGCCATAATCTTTTTGGTTTCTTCAAATGATAGTGCTTTCTACGTAAAATGTTTGGTTCTAAGCTGGGTTTCTTACTTGTTATAGGGTAAACTGGATCCTGTTGTAGGAAGGCAGCAGCAAATTGAACGTGTTACTCAAATTTTGGGACGACGAACAAAAAATAATCCCTGCCTGATTGGAGAGCCTGGTGTTGGGAAAACAGCTATTGCAGAAGGCCTTGCTCAAAGGATTGCTACTGGTGATGTTCCAGAAACTATAGAGGGGAAGAAGGTGATTATTAATCAATGCAGTTGTTTAAGAATAAAAATGAGGCACACACTTATTTGAAAAAAAAAGAGGGGAACAAAAACAAATAAGCCCAAAACTGAGGATAAGCCCCACAATCTTGTAAAAAAAGCATGTTAATTGTTGTCAGTTTTGGGTGTTGGAGTGGAATTACTCTAGGAATTGAAATTGGGACTTGATTCAGAATTTGAGAATATCAGCAGTTTCACATTCCTCTACTGTTTTTATTTTATTTCCTTACTTTTGGAGGATCTAATAGTGGCATGGTCAGTGTGGTTGGTGCATCACATATGGAAATAGTATTCTCACCTTACAATTTACAAGCAACGTGAATACCATACCATTTTGACCTATGTTCAATTTGATATCTGGCTTGTGTAGGAGACTTGAAAGTTGAAACATGTGAATAATACTATAGTTTACTAGTATCATTAGTACATACTTTTCTTATGTTTTTTTGGGGTTTTTTATTTAGGTTATAACTTTGGATATGGGTCTTCTTGTTGCTGGCACAAAATATCGTGGGGAGTTTGAGGAGCGGCTTAAGAAGCTTATGGAGGAAGTTAAGCAAAGTGATGAAATTATACTATTTATTGATGAGGTGCACACATTAATTGGAGCAGGAGCAGCTGAGGGTGCCATTGATGCTGCGAACATCTTGAAACCTGCCCTTGCTAGAGGCGAATTGCAGGTTAGAAGCTGAGATACAAAATTTCCTTGTGTTTATTTTTCCCCATAATATTCTTGGTACTAGAAGTGGGCACACATGCAGGTGCATATAATGAGAGAATGATAAGTTGTCTAGTTAACACCAAAATTACATATACTAAAAGTTATCATTTCAAAATTCGATTGGATGAGAAAAGCGGTAAAACTTAGAATGGGTACACCTCCCTCAACAGTAGGAGATATTTATGTAGTTGGAGGGATGCTTCTGTTTCAATATAGTATGGAATTCGCTATTTTGGGAGTGGATTGGTCATTGGATAAATTCTTTTTGCTTAAAGTGCTTGGTATTTAGTATGAATATGAATTACACACATTATAGACTCTCATTAGCTCATAGATCATATTAGAAATGAGTTAATTAATAGATCTAGGGTATAGTTTTGCATACATTATGCAAGCTCATTCCTTTACCCTAATGTGCCCCGCCTATTTGTTGGAGGAGACGTGGAGCATGAATTTGCATGTGATCACATTATGTGGCCTTTTTCTTTTCTATGAGAAGAGTGCCTAGGCTTGCACTCCAGGAAAAAGATTGAAGTGCTACAACTTGAAATGAATAATAATTCATTTGTCTATATAATTCAACTTTACAATATGTACACGTGACCAGGAGTGGGTTAGTAGTGTTGACCAAGTGTCTTTTTGGTCTGTGAACATGATACTCAAATATCATTTGCCTGAATGATAGCTATGATATGATTAGTCTTGTGTATAGAATAATATATTACTACGTCATAATATAGCAGCTCAACCTTTTATTTTCAGGATACATATATCACCTTAAACTTTTCTTTTTTGGGGAGAAGTTATACAGCAGCTCGACATCTAGTTTGACTTCAAATTGTTCTAATTAAAAAGATTTCTTGCAACAATTTCACTTGAATGTTATATAAATGATGGAATTAGGTTAATACTTTTTTACTGTTATTTGCTTTGCAAAAAAAATAAAATAAAGACTTGTATTTAAATTGGAGCAGTGTATTGGGGCCACAACACTTGATGAATACAGAAAGCACATTGAGAAAGACCCAGCATTGGAGAGGCGATTTCAGCCAGTTAAGGTGCCTGAACCCACAGTGGATGAAACCATACAGATCCTGAAAGGGCTCAGAGAGCGATATGAGATTCACCACAAGCTTCGATATACTGATGAAGCCTTGGTTTCTGCAGCACATCTGTCATACCAGTACATCAGGTAGGTGGTTTCTAAAAGTATTTCATCTGTGTCTCTATTTTATCTTGTACTTTCTGAACTATATTTCTGATGCTAGGAGGTAGTGTAGTATGATATACCCATATGTTTGTTTAGCCATGAATGTTTAATATCCTTTTAAGTTTTTTTAGCCACTAACTTGTACAATTGCACAGTATCACTTATGCCAGTACTTACCTTGAGATAATATACCCTTTTGTTTTCTTGGCCTTGTTAGTTCGCCAATTGGATGAGTGATATCTTAGTTGAGGTTTGTCGTGTTAGTTACTTAGAGATTAATTGCCATGGGTAGCTAGTTTTGTAACCCACCCTTCTCTCAGAGCTTCAAAAGGTAATTTTGCTTATGTATGCGCGCGCTAGGGATATGATTTGAAGGATATACTAGCATTGCACAGTACAATATGAAACTGGGCTTTGCTACTTTCTGCTCTGTGTTTATTTTCCAGGATTTTTATTTTATTTTTTTATCTCATCCAACTGGATTTCACTTCACGCATACTTCTAAGAGACCTTATATTGACTTGGCTAAACACTAACTAAAGTTCAGCTCCAATCATGGCATAGCAGCCAATGCCGTGTTAATCACTTGGCAAAGATCTGGTCCTGTCCTGTCTAGACATGGTGGACATGAATCCTGTAAGTTGGGTTGATCGCTATACTGCAGCAGTAGCCAAATAGGTCAAACGGTGACTATCCCTAAGGGGATTCCCCTTCAGAAGTGGCAAGTCATGCGAAGGTGGTTGCTGCTAATCTGCTGCTAGTTTTCAGTAAAAAATATTGTAGTTGTAGTTATCAAGTCGGTGACTATTCATTAAGTTAAATTGGTAAGTACTCATTGGTGGTGTCAATTGAGAGTAACAGGAGGAGAGGACTAGGTACAGAATGATTCTTCGCATCCTTTTGTCCTCGGAATCTTATGAGAGGATCGTTTTTAATATAACAAAATTGATTGCTTTATCATTATGTGAATGAGAGATGGCCTGTTTGTAGCAATGTTATCTGAAACGCAGATTGTTTTGGCGTGTGGAACAGATACGCTGTGGTACACTACATAGGCTAAAATGTCAACATGTGATGCCCCAGAAGTTTGGAATCTCTTAGGGTCTAAGTGCAATAAAGCTAAATTTCAGAAAAGATTTTTAGTAACATCAACAATTTGATTGTTCTAGAAATTACTTGTACAAATGTGATGTTTAAGCATACTAAGTTAGAATATTGATTTTTGTGCAATTAGAGATAGAAAACAAAGAAATATTAGGGTTGGAGCGTTAAGAGTTCCGGAATGCAAGTGTATTATGTTTGGGAGTGGGAGTAAGTAACAAACTCAATAAGAGTATCTGTTAATTCTGGGTTGTGGTCACTTGATTCTGATAGAAACTTAGCTTTAACTTGGGGTGCTTCTAACTTGTTTAGCATCTTACTATAATGTATGTCCATTTCAACTCTGTATCTGATGCTCTATGTATACAACAGTGACCGCTTTCTTCCTGATAAAGCAATCGACTTAATTGATGAAGCTGGTTCTAGGGTCCGACTTCGTCATGCACAGGTATTCACACTTCCTTTCCAGTCAATCCTTTTTGTCCTTTTATTTCTAGGTATTTGGGTGATATTTTCTGTGCTTTGCAGCTCCCAGAGGAAGCCAGAGAGCTTGAGAAAGAGCTTAGGCAGATAACGAAAGAGAAGAACGAAGCCGTTCGCAGCCAGGATTTTGAAAAGGTATCAATCATAATTTAGTCTTTTGTCAGTTTGTTGTTGTAAAAAGAAGGTAGGGACTAGTTTTATCGGTTTGGTATGATCCCATACCCAGGTGCGTTGTAACTTGTAATTAAAAAGTATTACTATTTCCTTAGACGTTTTAAATGCTGGTTGCGTATAAAATTTGTCGGATTGAATTTTGAAATGACTATTCCAGGTGGAGTAGCTCATGCATGTAGTGCGGGCCACCCCTTTGTAAAAATGAATCTTGTAGATTTAAGACAACAGTAGAATAGAGTTTGAAAATAAACTCTTAACTATAATCTCTTCCAAATTCTTTTTGAAATGTTTACATACGAAAGTATAGAGTGCTTTGTAGTTTTCTGTGATGGTGAATATATCTTCTTTGTTATATATCTAATCTTCTATGCCTACAATACTTTAATTCTTGAACAGGCTGGGGAGTTGCGTGATAGAGAAACAGATCTTAAGACACAGATATCTGCTCTTGTAGACAGAAACAAAGAGATGACCAAGGCGGAGACTGAGGCAGGGGATGGGGGACCCCTTGTGACAGAAGTGGACATTCAGCACATTGTCTCTTCGTGGACAGGCATACCTGTCGAGAAAGTGTCAACTGATGAATCTGACCGTCTCCTCAAGATGGAAGAGACCCTCCACACACGAATCATTGGTCAGGATGAAGCTGTCAAAGCCATCAGCCGTGCTATTCGTCGTGCCCGAGTTGGACTCAAGAATCCTAATCGGCCCATTGCTAGCTTTATCTTTTCTGGTCCAACTGGTGTTGGGAAGTCAGAGCTAGCAAAGGCTTTGGCTGCCTACTACTTTGGCTCCGAAGAAGCTATGATCCGGCTCGATATGAGTGAATTCATGGAGAGACACACAGTCTCGAAGCTCATCGGTTCACCTCCTGGCTACGTTGGTTACACTGAAGGTGGTCAGCTAACTGAGGCTGTAAGGCGCCGTCCTTACACAGTCGTACTCTTTGATGAGATCGAGAAGGCTCATCCTGATGTTTTCAACATGATGCTTCAGATTCTGGAGGATGGTAGGTTGACAGATAGCAAAGGTAGGACCGTTGACTTCAAGAACACACTATTGATTATGACATCAAATGTTGGAAGTAGTGTGATTGAGAAGGGAGGTCGCCGAATAGGTTTTGATCTCGATTACGATGAGAAGGATAGCAGTTACAACCGTATCAAGAGCCTGGTAACCGAGGAACTAAAACAATATTTCAGACCAGAATTCTTGAATAGATTGGATGAGATGATTGTATTCAGGCAGCTCACCAAGCTGGAGGTGAAGGAGATTGCAGATATCATGCTCAAGGAAGTCTTTGAGAGGCTGAAGGGTAAAGATATTGAACTTCAGGTTACAGAGAGGTTTAGGGATAGGGTGGTTGAGGAAGGATACAACCCAAGCTATGGGGCCAGGCCTCTAAGAAGAGCCATAATGAGACTCTTGGAGGACAGTATGGCTGAGAAGATGCTTGCCAGAGAGATCAAAGAGGGTGATTCAGTAATTGTTGATGTTGATTCTGATGGTAATGTGACTGTTCTAAATGGCAGCAGTGGTGCCCCTCCCGAGTCATTACCAGAGCCAATTGCTGTGTAGACTAATATTTGGTTGTATCGACTATTCCCCCGCCCCCTTCCCAATATCTTTGTTTGTATGGCTGGTTTTCGTTGAATCAGCTATATATAGTCTTTTTTCCGTGTAGAGGCTGGTTGGCAGTAGACTCTATATGCCGGTCTCAGTTGGTGGCTGTCTTAAGGCTGTATCTGTTACTTGGAAGGCATGCATACTTCGATCAATTTGTAGATGTTATTAATGTTAGATGTCAAGAGATTTGGTAATAAAATAGGACATTTAAATTAAAGGTCAGTTGTTTTCTGCGACTTAAATCAAGAATTTTAGTTGTGTATCAATACTCGGAATGATTTCGAGTTTCGACATATATATGTACTGATGTACACGTGGATTGCTTGGTTGTAACGTGTGCGTACACATGGATGGCACCACAGCCACTATGCCATCTCTATTTGACTATATAGTACATGATTCTACCTCTCTTCAATTCTGTCATCTGGGTTGGCGCATCTGAAGGAAAATTAGATAACGAGTCTGGATAGAGTTTCTTCTCGCTTTTTCTGGGTTGAATCCAAAGTTGGCGATCATGGACGATGGACGTTCTATTGTCGAGAGATACGCAATAATGCGGATCGGGTCGGTACATGGAGGCAGTAGGTCTTGTTTTAGGTATTTAGTATCAAGTCCATATCTAATTTTGTGTTTAATTTTTAATGAGAATTAATATTTTTATAAGTAAAATTTGATATTTTTACAAGATCTCTCTCATGTGAATGTGGAATTTATTTATTATTGTGTTTATCAAGTTGTATCGAGTTAGATAATGCAAGTTGATTAAAGTATATTGAATCGAGTAGTACAACTGGTTGGCTCCACTTGGTTAGTTGGAATTAACATTCTTACTCATAATCAAACTGACGGTTTGATAAACATTCTCTAAAACTGGGTTGGAGACGACCAATTCTATTCGGTTATGAGTCGACCTATGCATGAAATATGTGCAACGAGAATTTACTTTATGTGGAATTGAGACAATATACTTGAGATCTATTATTAATTTAATACATAAAGGACAACAGGGATAAACATGAAAATTATGTTTCACGCCTAAACGTGTTTTCATTTTTAACTTTTCAAATTTACCATCAAAACATGTTTTCATTTTTAATGGAAGTCGCAAATTTCTTTTTGGTTAAGACTTGCAATTAAAAAAAATGTTTAAAGATAATGATTTAATTACATAGAACTTTGGGGGACTTAAGAAAATAAATTAAATTTTGAATGGCTTAAATTTAATGTTTAAAATTTCTGGGTAGCCTGGACACCCCAGGTCTAAGGGCCACTCCGTCCGTGTTTTCTAATGAAAAATGTTATGGAAGATCCAAGTGGAAAAAATGTACTTGTCGTTTTATTTGATTGATAAAATTTAACGTAAACTCTAATAATGTCCTTCTAGAAATTTAATAGACAAGATGAAAGATAAACAAATTAGACTTTAATATAAGAATAATATAAAACACTAAGGCAGTGATTGATAAAACTAAACAAAAATGTCTAAATAAACTGAATAAAATAGAAACTCTAAATGAAAGCGTAACAGTGGATGAATAAATCTGTTTGGTAATATTTCAGCCAAAAACATATGAATGAGCTTATTTATCATCTTACTTACCCCTTTGAACTGTTCAATCAAATTTGCATTGTGATTATAGATATACATTTTATCAAAATACTATTGAAAAGACTTTTTAGTACTTAATAATTTCAATTATTTCAAATAAACAAGATTCAAGCATGCTAAAGCAATTATCTAAGTACAACGATTTTAAACATAACAATAATAAAAATATTTGAAGATCATGAATTTTAAGTACATACTTCATTCCATTCATTCTAAATTATAATATTAATATTAAATTTACTCCCATGAATTTAATATTATAATAAATTGTCGGGCTATCAAACCGGCCCTACCAATAACAACTATAAATAAATAAATTTCAGCTGACGGAGGAGAGTATCACAAAAGAGTTATTTGTCCACACTCGTAACACTATAAAGAAAGTAAAAAGGCTTTCTGCTTCTTCTGTTGTACAAATCATCCGGCAAGGCAAAGCTGATTCTCACCAATTTTCTTGTCGATGCATCAAATAAAACCAAAGCAAGGGAGAAAGGATCCCTTTATTTTCGTGAGAATCAAGACCATTTTTTTCTAGTTTTGGGATCATTAAACATGATGCTAACAACACAAGATTACTTACAAAATCTCAATCAATTTACTATTTCTGGATCTGGATCTGGTTGGTGTATCATGAGAACAACTCTGGTAAAGGCCTGCCTTTAAGAAATGACTTGAATAGCACGAGGGATCGCTCAGGCTGTGAGAAAGGTGCTTCATGAGCAGCACCTCTAATGGTTGCAAATGATAGAATATTACCATAAACTTGAGTCCATCCACCAACCTACACATGACAATACATATATTGAAAGAAGAATGCCTTTTCCTTAAAAATCAATAGGAGGAAGACTAATTGAACTGTATGGAATAAATTTTACCTGATGCCCCTCGAACCAAACTCTGTAAGGTACTGTTGTATTCAGTCCCAATTGTTTTGCCAGTCCACCGACCAAGGTGCGGCTTCCAATCAGTGGAATAACAGAATCTTGATCCCCACTGTTGGCAAATAAATTTTATGTGCTTCTTAATTAGTATCTATTTAGGCAATGGAACTTCTACTAATCGTATTCAATGTTTGCGAATAGGTAAATCCGGGGAATCTATGTACCTGTAAACCAAGACTGGAATTCCTTCCTTAACAAGTGATCCAACTATAGATATTGTAGGTATCTCAACGTTGAGCAGCTCATAATCCAGAATGCTACGGTAGAATAATAATAATAAGAAGAAGGAGGAGAAGAAGAAGAACAAAAACATTAACATTCAACTAGTGATTATAGTAAGGAATTCCATTAAACTCAATGCTTGTGACTTTATGCTGTGAGAATAATTTCTTGTCTATTGTTTGTCATGCATTTGTTGAATGGATATCTCTGGCTCAATCAAAAAGTCTTACTTGCTGCAAACATCCCATTTGCGGACTCCAACAAGCCGAGCATGAAGTGCCTTCTGGACATCCTTCCGGTTTAGATAATTAACAGTTTCGTCTTCCAAGCATACATCAATTGTCTGTGTGACTTCCTGCCAGGTAAATTGTTTGAACAGAAACAAGATCAGATAAATGCCACACAATCAATGAAAAAGGAAATAGATTTCAAGCCAAGTTTACCTGGGGGCTAATAAGCTTGGACTGTGAGAACACTGATGAAATACAGACGTCAAGGGTAACATCATATTTATCCACAAACCTACTAGTTTCTCTGCTAACTTGACCCATCACTCTCGAACATAAAGATGAAACCGAATCT
This sequence comes from Hedera helix, assembly GCA_947179155.2. Lineage (NCBI taxonomy): Eukaryota > Viridiplantae > Streptophyta > Magnoliopsida > Apiales > Araliaceae > Hedera > Hedera helix. Next base: position 53,050,393 of record OX359269.1, on the reverse strand, counting down.
CTATAGTACTCACTTACAAAGCGAGAATAGTTACACACAGATGTGAAGATAATGTATGTTGAATCTGATATTAATCCATGAGACCAGAAGAACTCTGCCCTCGAGTTGAAGTCAGTTGCAAATTCTAAAACTGGATTGCCCAGCTTCAAACAAAAAAATCAGCATACTTGTCTAGTGTAATTACCCGGTGGAAAGAAAGAACTAAGACTTAATTGAATTATTAATATATCATGCCACCGTCAGATGACACAAGCTACAAAAGCTGTTACCCAATTGTAATTAATCATTCAAATTGAAATCATGGAATTTTCAAAGACAAGAATGCTTACCGCAATTCCCTTCAAATTGAACAGTTTTTCCTTTTTATTGAATTGAATCATGAGCTGTGCGAGTTGAGGAATGTAGTGACCTGGTATGAGCAGGATGGCAAATGGAGGGTAAAAATCATAATCAACTACTGTTAGGCATTATTGGGAAATAGTTTTTGATATGCATAAGAAAGATAAATATACCTGCATAGCTTTCTCCTGTTATAAACAAATCTCTGCCCCTACAATGAGGGAACTTTAAGAACCAGCGTTGCAAGAACACAAGATTGTCCCTGGCTTTAAAAATCAAAAGTTGAACAAAGCTTTAGAAATAAACAATTCAAAAGCAATATAGCTTTACTAACCTAAATTGTGCACCAAAAACAATACAAGTTGCACTCTAATATTTATTATTATTATTTTTGAAAAAGAAGAAGAAGAAAAAAGCTAGTTACAGTAGTTGTTTTTAGATCATGGGTGTTCGGGTAAAGAGGAATCCTCTTTTAAGATTCTCAAAAAGGTCTATAAGCCTGTATGTCTTTTCGTCTCAATCTCTCTCTCTCTCTCACTGGTCATGTTCCACCAAAAACACTTTCGAGGGAACTGGAAATTGGAAAGAAAATATCAAAAGACTGGAATATATAGAGTAAAAAATTGAGTATGGAAATTAATGCTTAATACCTGTTATTTCATCATTCACTGTCATTGTCGAGTTATCAGTTGAGTAAGAGAACCCCACTCCTGCTGGAGTCTCTAAGTACAGTATATTTGCCTCTGCAATATCAGATGGAAAAACAACAGCATTATGCTTGTTTCAGAACAAACCATTATGCACAAATTAAGAATAATTATTAACAACAAAAGGGTATCTTTAATTTCTTATGATTGTACCTGTGTTCCAACTGTAATCATTCTTAACCAAAACCTGCCCATTTGGTCTAAAAGGTCCATTCTCAGAAAATGCTCCAACACCCAGAGAAGAACAACCAGGCCCTACCAAAAACAGAAGAAGAAATATTAGTTCTAATTCAATTACCCTTTAGTTCTTCCATTTGTATCAACTTGAAAAAAAACTACATACCTCCATTCAGCCAAAGTACCAAAGGCTTGGAAGCAGGATCAATCTCTGCCTCAACAAAGTAGTAAAACAGAGCTCTCTGGTTCTTGTCATCAACAGCAACATAGCCTGAAAACTGCTGAAACCCCACTTGTGGTTGCCCAGGCAACTGTTTGATCTTGTCAGAGTGATACAGTGAACCCTGAATCTCCAAGAAAGAGCAAAAAATAAGGAGAAGAAGCAGTAACAGAGTCATTGGCATGGTTTGTGAATACTCCATTACTACTACGGAATGAAGAATTGTCTTAAATTAAGAAAGAAAGACCCTGGAGAATATTGGAATATATTGTTGCTAAGTGGAGAGCATGGAGTCATGGACTTTTGAGTGGGGAGCACTAAACAAACAGCATGCCTATTGCCTAGCTTGTTTTTTATTATGATTATAATGTCGCTTTTCTATTTTTCTTAATTTTTTTTGCAGGCCTGAAATGGGGATGAGAGTGAGTGGCAGATGAGGCATGAGTGAGTTGGTTTTGGGGCTATTTGGGCTGACTCATCATTGAAAGTGAAAAGAGAGTATGGAATCCTCTCATCTGCTTTAAGAAGTTAGGACATTTTACTCTAAGACATTACAGTTCTGTTGCTTTTGGGTCACATTTTTGGTTTCCCAATACAATGGATACAAAGTGAAAAACCATCTTATACAATGTCACCCTTTTAATGTTTTTAGCATGAACAAGGGTATGCTCCATAGAAAGTGACTTTACAATATTACTTTCCATTTTCCAGAAAATATTTTAAGCTGGCCATTATAATAGTGTCTCCCAACAAAATTATGTAACTTCAACTTAATACTTTAGTTGCCTTTCTGGCTTCCTGAATGACTTTGAATGGTCAGCATTTACCCGGCCCAAACCCAATTGTGACACTCCCAAATCAGGGCTCACACAGTTTAAACTTGAGTTGTCAAAAGATTACAACAAAAGTATTACAAGGTATAACAACATTCAATAATACAGTGTATAATAATACACAACTAAGTTTTCACTATTATTATCACACTATTTTACAACGTGTGAAGACTACGATAGTTATCCCTCGGACTCTCATTCTATTCCCCGACTAGACCCAGCTACGTTCCCATCTCCTGTTGAAAAACAATGGAACAAAAGAAAGTGTGAGCTCAAATAGCCCAGTAAAGAATATCATGACTAAGATAATGACGAATAAATTATTATTAGCCTTCAAGAGTTGAGTTCTTGATAGAATACAATAGACTACAAGGTTTATATCAAAAACTGCAGTTAAATTCTTGAACAATGTTCAGATCAATAATAGCAGCGGAACGAGCAATCTATTAGAAGAATAATGCAGACTATAATGTCCACTTGGTTCTCTTTTTAGGAAAAACATCATCAACTTTTATCATCTGAAATACCATTAGTCAAAATAATACAAATTCACAGTTCTTGGTCATAATCATGCAGATCAACAGTTCATCGTTGCACTATGGGCCAAAGACATTCAATATAACACCAACGGTCATGATTATACCAGATTCAGCCTTTGGTCATAATCATACCAAACAACAGTTCATCTTTGCACTACGGGCCAAAAACATTCAATATAACACTAACGGTCATGATTATACCAGATTCAGCCATTGGTCATAATCATACCAAACAACAGTTCATCTTTGCACTACAGGCCAAAGAGAACATTCACCACGTGCTATAAAAGACACCGAACAGATGTATCGCCTTTAACCTATTATATCGCCTTTAACCTATCATTGTGACGCCCCCAAATCTGGGCCCACACAGCCCAAACTTGAGTCGTCAAAATACCACAACAAAATTATTACAACAAAGCACAACGTACAACAATACAGTGTATAATAATACACAACTAAGTCTTCACTATTATTGCCACACTATTTTACAAAACGTGAAGACTATGATAACTATTCCTCGGACCCTCACTCCATTCCCCGGCTAGACCCTGTTATGTTTTCATCTCCTGTTGAAAAACAATGGAACAAAAGAAAGGGTGAGCTCAAATAGCCCAGTAAAGAATATCATGACTAAGATAATGACGAATAAATTATCATTAGTCTTCAACAGTTGAGTTCTTGATAGAATACAATAGACTACAAGGTTTATATCAAAAACTGCAGTTAAATTCTTAAACAACGTTCAGATCAATAATAACAGCGGAATGAGTAATCTATTAGAAGAATAATGCAGACTATAATGTCCACTCGGTTCTCTTTTTAGGAAAAACATCATCAACTTTTATCATCTGAAATATCATTAGTCAAGATAATACAAATTCACAGTTCCTGATCATAATCATGCACATCAACAGTTCATCTTTGTACTACGGGCCAAAGATATTCAATATAGCACCAACGGTCATGATTATACCAGATTCAGCCTTTGGTCATAATCATACCAAACAACAGTTCATCTTTGCACTACGGGCCAAAGAGAACATTCACCACGTGCCATAAAAGACACCGAACAGATGTATCGCCTTTAACCTATTATATCGCCTTTAACCTATCATCTGTTCAACAAATATATCACATCTGTGCCCCCGGCCACAGATATTCACAACAGCTTGATTTTTGGATGATTAGAATGATATAAATGATGAACAGAAGAAATAGGATAACAATAAGTATCGGAAGTTTACTTTGTACAGATTCAAATAATGTCCAAATTGTCAACATGATGTGGAGTGAAATTCAAGATCCACAGTTCAGAATAACGGTTACAATTCAATAGAAAGGTTCACGTAAATAGGAAGGTTCAGTTGAAATAATGAAGTTCAACTATTATGGAACATATAATATTTTCAGGAATTATAGAAGCAATAGTTCCATAATAAATTTCGATTTAGGAGTATGAAAGAAAATAATATCCCTTACCGTAGCAGGTTTGATTAACAAAAGGTGAAGGAAATTAATACAAAGGGTTATTCACCAACAGGCGGCAATCCGCTCCGTAAGGTTATTCCCACAATTTAATAGAATTTGAGTACAAAGAGTTATTCACCAAACAGGCGGCAATCCGCTCCGTAAGGTTATTCTCAGAGATTAATAATGAATGAATACGAAAGGTTATTCACCAACAGGCGGCAATCCGCTCCGTAAGGTTATTCCCACAATTTAATAGAATTTGAGTACAAAGAGTTATTCACCAAACAGGCGGCAATCCGCTCCGTAAGGTTATTCTCAGAGATTAATAATGAATGAATACGAAAGGTTATTCACCAACAGGCGGCAATCCGCTCCGTAAGGTTATTCCCACAATTTAATAGATGGAAATAAAAGGCACGTCTTATGAGTAAGGAAGAAACAATATTATTATCGAGAATCAAATAATGATAATCCCTTACCATAGTACGTTTGAATAATGGAAGATGAAAAAGATGGTATCCCTTACCATAGTACGTTTGAATAATGGAAGATGAAAAAGATGGTATCCCTTACCTCAACACGTGACTGGATATTGATTTAAATGAGGTTGATTAACTTGAACAGTACACGTATACTTATAGATTTTCACAAATACTCAAGATGACTTAAGCACACTTAGAGAGAACTTTCACAAGAAGTATTTAGAGAGAGAAAGAAAGAACAAGTAAGGAAGTTTATGAAAAATCCTTAAGTTAAGGCTTCTATTTATAGCCAAAAATCTTATCATTCATTTAATCTAAACCATTCATTTAAAGATCATCTTTTAATCTACACCATCCATTTCAAATATTATATTATCTTTAATCTACACCATTCATTTCATATCACCTAATAATCACCTAACTTTATATTATAAACAAATCAATTTAATTATTCAACAATAATTCACACTTTAATCTACACCATTCATTTCATATCACCTAATAATCACCTAACTTTATATTATAAACAAATCAATTCAATTATTCAACAATAATTCACACTTTAATCTACACCATTCATTTCATATCACCTAATAATCACCTAACTTTATATTATAAACAAATAACTTTATCAATTCAATTATTATGACTAATTGTTATAAATACAGTATAGTTAGCTCTTAGATATCAAGTCAATAAATTAATGAAATACAACTGTTTAAATAACATCATAATAGAGATAACAATAATGTAAAATAAAGCATACGTTACTGTGTAATGACAATTATTGATTCAATAATGTGAATTACTGTGCATATGTTACTGTGACAATTATTAGGTTCAATAATTTTAAAAACAGTGCAACAACAATTATTGACTCAATGATATAAAATACAGTGTAATGACAATTATTAAATCAATAATGCAAAATACTGTGTAACAACAATTATTGAATTGATAATATAAAATATTATGCAGTGACAATTATCGATGAAATGATGCGTAACAGTTATGGTGTCAATTATCAGACCAAAAATATGAGACACTATGCAATACCGTGTGTTACTGTAGAGTACCGTGTGCTACAGAAAATACCAATAACTACCGTATGCTACTATTCTTTTATCACCGGTATTTTAACAGTTCCGTTGACTATTTTTATTTAAAAAGGTTATTTCTGTCGTTTTCTATATCCGACAAATATTCCGTTGTGGGGTCCACCAATAATTTGTTATTTCGGCGCCGTCGGACCAAACGAATATTCCCCGACCAAACGAATATTCCCCGACAAAGCGAATATTGTCCGACAAAATAAAATTTGCACATAACATCCTTATCTTTTAACTTTATCGATTTAACCACTTACTGTTTAAAAAAAATATCTATATGAAGAAAAATTAAATTTTGTACTTCATAAAATTCGGGGTCTTACAATCATCTGTTCAACAATTATATCGTATCTGTGCCCCCGGCCACATATATTCATAACAACTTGATTTTGGATGATTAAAATGATATAAATGATGAACAGAAGAAATAGGATAAACAATAAGTGTCCGAAATTTACTTTGTGCAGATTCGAATAATGTCTAAATTGTCAACATGATATGGAGTAAAATTCAAAAATGATATTCAAGATCCACAGTTCAGAATAACGGTTACAGTTCAATAGAAATGTTCACGCAAATAAGAAGGTTCAATTAAAATGATGAAGTGCAACTATTATGGAATATATAATATTTTCAGGAATTATAGAAGCAGTAGTTCCATAATAAGTTTCGATTTAGGTGTATGAAAGAAAATAATATCCCTTACAGTAGCAGGTTTAATTAACAAAAGGTGAAGAAAATTAATATCCCTTACCATAGCAAGTTTGAATAATGAAAGATGAAAAAGATGGTATCACTTATGAGTATAAAGGAAGATAATATCACTTACGAATATGAAAGAAAATGATATTACAAACGAACATGGAATAAAAGTGTCATGTGATAATTCGTGTAAACAAATTATTTCCACAAGAGACAAATAAGAAATGAATACGAAATGAGTAGTACTCGTACACTTATAGATCTTCACAAATCCGCATAGTCAGGTTATTCTCATAGATTAATAAGAAATGAATACGAAAGGTTATTCACCAACAGACGGTAATCCGCGCCGTAAGGTTATTTCCACAATTTAATAAAAATTGAATACGAAGAGTTATTCACCAAACATGCGGCAATCCGCGCAGTAAGGTTATTCTCATAGATTATTAAGGAATGAATACGAAAGGTTATTCACCAACAGACGGTACTCCGCGCCGTAAGGTTATTCCCACAAATTAATACATGGAAATAAATGGCACATCTTATGAGTAAGAAAGAAACGATATTATTTTCGAGAATCAAATAATGATAATCCTTTACTGTGGTAAGCTTAAATAATAGAATATGAAAGAAGATGATATTCCTTACCTTAACACGTGACTGAAAATTGATTTAAATGAGGTTGATTAATTTGAACAGTACCTGTACACTTATAGATATTCACAAATACTCAAGATGACTTAAGCACACTTAGAGAGAACTTACACAAAGAAGTATTTAGAGAGTGAAAGAAAGAACAAGTAAGCAAGTTTATAAAAAATTCTTAAGTTAAAACCTCTATTTATAGCCAAAAATCTTATCATAACCAAGATTTCTTAATTTTATTTTAAGAAAATACAAAATAAAATGAATTTGACTGATGAATCTTTTTGGAACTCTAGGAATCAAAACTTGATTTGAGGAATTAAGCAAATGGGTAACCTCATAAATTGCCATCTCAAATCAGAATGAGATGATAAAAAAAATGCAAAGTTGGATCACTGCATATCTTTCAAATCTTATACTTGATACAAATATATTTTCTGTATATACCATTTCTTTATGTACTTATGTGGGACTAGGCTCATTCTCTTTGACCTCTGTGAAAAAGTTGATGGTATAATAATGAGATATCCTCCACCACCACCATCATCCACTGTTAGTATTCTTCACTTTTTTCACACAAATTCACAAAACCCATTATAGCTTCTTCCAAACAGGGTCCCCCCACCTTCTCAGATAACAAAACAGTACTAAAGTCACCTTTAGTGAAAAAATTAACGTATATACTTAAATATTCTCTTTTGTTTGCATCAACTGTCAAAGACAGAGAGACTAGAAATGAAATGTCCTTCTTCCAACCTAGCTGGATAAAGTTAGGCCCAAGTCCAACCCAAATTAGCAAAGTCCAAGTCCTGTATATCTTTGAAATTTTATTGGATGACTCCATAAGCAAGTGCAAAAAGGTTCTTTTTCTGTTTCTTCTACTGATTTTGTGCTCTCTTATCATTTGTTGTAATTTTAAAACAAGCAATCATGTCCTCTCCACTAGCTGTATCACGGGGGGCCCAAGGTGTTCTGATATTTATTCCATCTCTTTGTTACTATGTGTTTACCTCTACTTCTTTTTAACTTTCATCAATTTTGTCTTCTTCGAGAAAATAAAGTTGAGAAAAAAATTCATTAAAATACAAATTTATAATAGGAGGGTGAGAAAGTTGTCAAATTTGTCCGTCGTCCACATACAAAATATGTATGCATCGGTAAAGAAAGAGTATTCTACTTTGGCAAAATAGTCACTTTTTTTTTGGCGGGGGGGGGGGGGGGGGGGGGGGGGGGGGGGGGGGTAAACTTCATTAATGATTAACCCCTCATGCGATTTGATGTTTTTTTCCACCTTGAATTCCAAAATGTAGAAATTCAGAGATGTTGAAAGACAGATCATGAGCCGGCGATGAATGTGTTAGACATCAAATGAAACTTTGCTTGTTTCCGACTCTTAGGGGGGACCAGATAATTAAAACCCCTTTTTTGACCAGTAATAAAAGGCCAAACAAGAAAAAGCCGGTTTACTTTCTCTTAATAATCCCTTCTTAGGAAAACAACGCCTGTTATAGAAAAGCAGCCTATTATGCTATATATATATGTATGTAAGAAAGAGTGAAAAGCAGCTACTCAAGTACATGATTTAGGATTCCAAATTCCAACAATAAACTTTTGCTTCCGGTTAAAGAAAATGATTTATATGCAACCGATATATTAAAATAATAATAGACGAGTCTCTTCATTTTTATTTTTTGTATATTCTCTTATTCAGTATTCTCAAATTCAAATCGATCATTAAATCGAAAAAGGTATCGGGTGGATGGATCACTAATTCAATTAGTGATCGGACAGTTATTAAATCGGCGACATCATTAATATGTAATAAATAATAAATAATTAAATATTATTATGTATTATATATAATATTTAGTAAATATATAAAATTAATCAATTTATCTACACCAAAAAAAAAAATTAAACCTATTTGTACAATATTTACTTTATATAATTTAAATAAATACTAAATTTATATTAAAAAAATATATTAAATCATGATCATAACTCAAAATTCAATATTCAAGAGTGATAAAATCAAACACAAATGAACATAAACATCTCTAAGATACATTTAATCAAATTAGATAAAAAATATATATATTTATATTTGTACAATATTTACTTTATACAATTCAAATAAATACTAAATGTATATAAAAAGAAAGATATTAAATCATGATTATAATTCAAAACTCAAACAAACATACATTTAATCAAGTTTAAATGCTTAAATTTTTTTAAAGAAAAAAAAAAGATAAGGAACCGATAACATCGGTGACCGAATCACTGAGTCAACTAGTCTAATTGTCTGGTCATCGGGTTTGATCAAATTTTGACTAAAACTAATTTTTTAGTTTTAATCGAATCGGAGAACCGACCGTTTTCGATTTTTTTCAGTCGGATCGACGATTCGGTCCATGTTTAAAAATGACGCTTTTATCTCATATTTAATCTCATATTTATATATGAACACAAATTTAGTTAATTAACCAAACCCGGAATATTAATGCATAGGACCAAGGGGACTGGACTGATTAAAGCGTTAGAATGTTACGGCTCAAATCAGACGCACCCATCGGCCATATGGCTATTTATAATACTCTTTAGATATAACGAACGGCGTACGTCACGTTACGTCTTATTTTCTCTCTCTAATCAAGAGACAACCCCACATAAAACACATGGTTATACCTAATACTAACTAATAGGAGTATTAAATTTTAAAAGACTCTAGAACCTCCCCTTCAAACAATAATAATAGTACGTGAACTACTACTCCACTACAACCGCTACGCGGGATAAGGTCGATTAAAGCTAGAACTAAGTCAAGAAGATCAGATTTGCTTTCCCATTTAAAATTACCCTCCCTCAACTTCAGGCGTCCTACATTTATGATGTACACCCTACTTTTATAAAATAAAATTAAAAAAACTAGTACACGTGGCGGGCATGCATTTATATGTGCAAAATTTTATGAAAATGAAAAATTAAAATAGTTGGGATAGAGAGAATTATAATATTATAATTATCTTTATATTTGAAAAACTAAATCAAATAATGATGTAAGGTGTGAAAAAATTACATTAAAAGTAACCCTCCCACCCTCTCCTACTTTGTATAAAAGATAGATGAATGATTAACCAAACTTGAAAAAGCAAATGCTTGACAATGTGGCGCAGTATGCATAGTCTTCGTTAATTGGAAACACATATAAATAATGAACTTAGCTGAAGGCAAGCAATTAGCAACTAGATTTACGGTACACACATTACCTATAAGAAGCAGTCAAAAAAACAACCTTTGCAATGTGGTGCCAAATAAAAATTCTTTTTGTTTATGAAAAAACCCCTCTACTCGATTGTCAATCTGATTAAAATATTGGTATGTACAAAAAGTATCGGGTTAATGTCACTAGAGTGAAGCTAACGTAAATGTCGATAAAAAAACGTATAGAATATTATGAATACCAACGTGTAAACTTATCATATGAGGAACATATCCCACATCGATAATATAAAATACCAATGTGAGGTTAATATAAATTACATCGATTATATAAAATACCAATGTGAGGTTAATATAAATTTGAACGTCCACTTTCTAATAACTAACTTTTTGGGGGGAAATATCGTTCAGTCCATTGTCTTCTTTTCTGAGGTAAATTTGTGTACTTGTAAACGTCTTTTTGGTACTGGCATTTCTAAGACTACATGTTATTCTAAGACTATATGTTACGTTGACCCGAATACCCTCCCTCTATTTAGCCCAAAAAATACATAAAAATGAGAATACCCTCCCTCTATTTAGCCCAAAAAATACATAAAAATGAGAATACCCTCCCTCTATTTAGCCCAAAAAATACATAAAAATGAGAATACCCTCCCTTTGGGGGTGTGCAAGAGCAAGACATCCTTTTCAAAAGCTATTTAAATATTATATTCGACCAGCTTTTCCTTTGTTTTGATATATCCAAAATTATTCAAACAAATGAATTCCCATTACTTCCAAATATATGACGTTCAATATTGTTCTACAACATCCAGTCCATTATAATAAGAGCAGCTAGTTACATTCCTTGAGAACTCCTGAACCCTAATAAAAAAATTATAGTTCCCAGATGATGAACAATAAGTACAGATATTGAACAACGAAAAATCGGACAAAACTGCATATGGAAAATTTTAAATGACTTTTTTAAGGGAGAATAAAAAATAATAGTAAAATAAATAAACAAAAAAAATCACTCATGGGGACATCCTTCATGAAGAGGTCTCTTCTGGTTCTACAAGAAGTTTGGGGTTACCAACTGATGACGCTGGCTGGTCAATTTCCCTGCGAGATGCTTCCCAAAGTTGCTGTTCTATACCCAATTTCCTCAGCTCCGTCAGACCTCTTTCAACTGTGAGAAGGCATCACTTCAAGCCATTAACTCTGGTTCAAAATTTTTACAACAGACACTTCCAAAAGTGGCCATAATAATGATTATGAAAATGGGAGGATTATAATCCATGTTTATACTAATTTGGATGAAACATATAAATCACCAACTACACCAAAAAATATCAGTAATTTTTGCATATTTATTCATAGAAAAAGAATTTGGAAAAAGGAACAAACAATGTTGTATAATTTCATTATGGTAAGGGAGGTAGTTTGTTTGACTTCTATACAGTAACAGTGCAAAATCAAAATCATGTCATTCTGAAAAATCTCCCAGATTCAAATTATGCCCTGATTTCAACCTGTTATAGTCTCTCTCCCCAAACACCAAGGAAACCCACAAAACATGGAAGATGGCTAGCAACAATGTCTTGTCTTATACAGATTAGTAAATTTAACACACAATATCAGTATCCACCATAATTAGGAAATATTTTCCCCATTCCGTAAAATAGGATCAATATCGACTTTTTGAAGTTAACTTGATATTTTTCAAATTTAAAATTAATATGAATAAATTTAGTTTTAGACAATAAATAAGAAAAATTGTAAATTATCTAAATAGTATTACTACCAAGTACAAGACTTTCTTTCAAAATAATTTGAAAATGTCAAATTAACTATAAAAAGTCAAATTAACTCCTATATTTTGGAAAGGGGGGAGTATTTTTTTTCCTACCGTACTCATGTAAATGATCACTTTAAGGAGAAAATGATTACCATCAACAGAGTCATGTGATGTTGGTGACTGCCCACTACGGCTTATCCAGAATTGAAGTCTATCTTCTGCAATATCGTCTTCCACACCATGAAATTTGGCTCTTCTCCAAAAATAGGTAAGCCAAGCCTGCCGCAAAATAACGAGAACAGTGGCTCTTGACATCACATAAGCTTTTCAGTAAACATATACAAACTGTTTGACAGAGTAACTTCTAAAAGTGTAACCCAGAGCCAATGGTTGATGTGAGCCCTAATAAGATTCAGGATTTCTGAATACATTTGCGAGGAAGGCAGAGAGAAAGGAATAAAGAAAAAGGGTTCAATACTTTTTTCGTCATTGAACTAGGGTCTGAATTATATATGCATCATTAAACTCATTTTTTTTCCATTTACCTCAATGAACTCTTTTTTTTTTCTTTTCAAAACGTTACAAAAATCGTTAAGTTGACTTTTAACAGCAATTGATGACTCAATATTCCGTCATGGATTTTTAATTGTGTACGAAAGAGAAATTTGTGTTTGCTAAATTAATTTATTAAAATTGGGTTAAACAAATATTCCTTAAATTTACATGAGTTTTAAAGACATAATAATAAGGATTTGAAAAATGAGACCAAAGCTACGTTTGTTTGCAAAAAATATGTTTGAAATTAGACTATTTGTATTACCTTAACATTATTTCGAACTATTTTATCCCATGATCAGGGATTATTAGTCCTTTAACGTTGGACTATTATTCTCATAAAATCATTTAATAACTTAAAATGAGGAAAACTATTAATCCCAAATTCATCATGGGAATATAAAATCCCTCATAAATAGTTTTAGGAATGATAAAAAATAGTCTATAGGACTCTTTAGAGGACTATTAATCCTCCATCATAGGATAAAATAGTCCGAAGTAGTGTTAAATTAATACAAATAGTCCAATCCCATACATATTTTTTGAAAACAAACATACCCCAGGAGAAAAGAATTATTATCAGCTAATAGATTAGGTCTCCTCCCTTATTACCAAATACAAATCAACATAGAGTAGACGGTTTTGTGAATTTTTGTAAATTTTGTGAATTTTTGTAAAAAAATTGCAGTTTAATGAGTTGATTGGAAAAAAAATAATTCAAATCAGTAATGTAATGTGAATTGGGATCAGTTCGGTAGGAAAAAATGAATTAACCCCAAAGAAAAAAGGAGAGATTTAATTATTGGTTTTTTCTACCAATCTTTTAATTTAAAATGTCATTTTTCTAATATACTTCAGAAGAAAATGGCATGAAAACCTCAAAAAGATGCTTTAAAACATGTTTGACGGAACCTATCAAGAAAAAAGAAGCCTGCTTAGTGAAGCATATCAAGGAAAAGAAGCCTACTTCGCAGAAGCGCACAAAAAAGGAAGGGATTGAAGCACTTACTAAATTTGGTAGGAAGTAATCATTTTATAACCTTTTTCCCTTTCAAAGCAATTTTTTTTTTAAGATGGAAAAAGAAATTTTATTGATAGTAACTGGAGGACAAGTCCATACTAAAGAGATGAAGTGGGAAAAAACAAATAAAAAGAACACTAATAAACAAATAAACAGAACTCTAATAGACAAGAGCATCACTCCGTCCATTTTATATGAGGGGTAAATGGAAGCTTCCTTTCCCCAGGTATACCTTTCCCATGATCCCATCCCTCCTGAGTCCCGCCAACCCTGTCTTTCAATTTATCATCCCTATTCTAAATCAGAAAGGGTTATGCTAGGGCATGTGGTCAATGCATTGGGAACAAATCAGGATGCCACTGAGTGTTCTAATTTATCATCCCTATCCTAAATCAGAAAGGGCTGATAAATTGAAAGACAGGGTCCATGCATGGTCAATGGTCAACGTATTGGTAATGCTGTCCTATTGTTGACAGAACAAAAGAGAACAAATCAGGATGCCATCGAGTGTTCTTCATCCGGTTCACCCATTCAACATCTTGGATTAACAACATGGGTGTATATCATCAGGAAGGATGATGTATAATTAAGTAATTATAGCAAGAAACAATTGAAAAATATGCATAAAAAGCAGCAGACCTCTTTAAAAAGAACATCTTCCGTCTCTTCCTGACTTAACTCTGCAACAAAAGAATACAAAAACAAAAGTTGATGACACTGATATTTCTTTTTAAAATCAGTGGAGAAACAAAGACTATATATCTGACATGCAAGTGAACTGAACTATGAAAAATGTACATGATTATAATGCACCCATATCTGAGGCCTCCAAAGCTAACAAACTCTAAACATATATAAGGAAGAAAAAGAAAAGATGTTCCCCAAAAGATTTTAGTTGATACAAGCCATACAAGCCTACCATCCAAAGGGTGAATTAAAATATAGTGCTGTTGCTCAGATATAGAAAGGGGCTTGGTAAGATTGGTATGGCAAGAAAATAAATATATGGGAAAAAGGGCATAACCTTTAATAAGCCAAATTTCATGATAACAACAAATGGTATACCACAGGCAAATGCAATATTTGATGTCCAGGGGAACAGAAACACTATTTTTCCCATACAAAAACTAAACTTAAAATAGCCCATCAAGTAATGGAGCTCATAATATTCGGACCCCTAAGGAATAATACACAGACTCCAGTGCATTGGTAAACAGACAAACTAGATCAATTCTCTGGTTTTGGTTCCGTCGCCTATAGGCTGCCCAGCTGAGTAAATGCAAAAGAAAATAAAGGAACAAAGAACAGCAAATATGGACAATAAAATATGAGAGGAATTAAGAATAAGAATGCACATTAAAAAAAATGCTAATGCTAATGAGATATTACTATTCAATACAGTTTTCAAAATTCAAATTTAGCATCCTATACAGTCAATCATAGTGCAATGACAGATTAGAACATCTCTCTCACCATATGACTCCGTAAACTTAGGATTGCTCGATGATTTGGGATCTGTATCGCAAACAAAACATAATAATAAGAAATTTAGTTCATATTACATACATTATAGGCTACTTTGTAGATATTAATTATTTACATCCACAAATATTAGTGATTACGAAAGTTAAGTGTTCATACAAACTAAGAGCTTCTGGTCAACGATTGATTATAGGAAGATGCCACTAAACTTTATACAAGGGAAAGCATTCAGGTCGCAAGATAATTTGTGGATGCACAACAGTGATTAAATGAGGTCACCTGAAACAGGATAACCTACATTGCCTACGTGTGATAATCTGGATTTGCTGAATTAATAAACAGTTAAACTATAGCTGTAATATCTTGTGTTTTTGTGTATATGCATGTGCTTGTGTTATCTTTTTTCAAAAGTGGGTCAGGAGATTCAGAAAAAGGACAAATTATGTGTACACAAGGACTATATCAAAAAGAACCAAGAATAGACCAATGTGAACTCAAATCAAACAAGTAAATAACTAATAAAGCTAGATCGCAAAAGACAGAATATGTTCTTCGAGTAAAGGGGGCACGGAAAAAAAATGATGATGGAAAATCCATTCTTTTCAATATTTTATTTCTATAAATTAGAATACTCACTATTATAATTATATTAGCAATCAGGTAAAAGAAATAGGAAATTATCAAATAAGAGAAACCATTGCATACTAAAAGAGTTAAGAGCATGAAATAGGTCATACCAGAAGAAGATTGCCGAATCAAATTTGGACGCCGGTGTTGAGCCAATGCCAGCACAACAGCATCCTCAACCTATAAATAAATTCACATTATTCATAAGTGGAATGATTGGATAAATAAACTTCATGATATGCAAAGGAAAAAAATAACTTCTGATATTTGGTAATTACAGTGACCAGCCTCAACACTATCTCCTCACTACATCTCTACCTATCTCTCTCTCTCACACACACACTCCTTGGTAAGAAAGCTTCAATCCTGCTACTTCATTTTACCATTAAACTATCATGAAAATTCTATCACCCTCCATCAATGACCATTACTACCACTGCGTCAACTACACTCTATTCTCGACTTAAATAGAGCACCTAGTGCGAATCACCACCTCCAGCTTCCTCCAATGTAGCACAATCTTAATAGGTATTATGTATGTAGATAACTTATCAGAACAAGTGAAACACATACATTTATAAATAGATATAAGTGTTCATTTATTTGCAAAAATAAAACTGAGGATCTCTCTATGTAGTGGTCAGCCTTCTAGAATCTTCACCAGAAGCAACTAGTGGTGAGTATGCTTCAAAACATTGTTCCACAAACTTCAAGTGCCAATTTGGAGTGCAACGAGATGAAGCAGTGGTAGCAAAAGTGCTTTCTATAAAAGTCAAATAGTGCTTAGTAAATAATTTTTAAACGTATTTTCTAGAGATAATTTCATAAGTTTTTAAGTTGAAATGTAACCACACATTCAAAAGCACAAATTTTTAGCTTCTCCGAAAAGTGCTTTTACACCCAAAACCTCTACGACTAAAAGCACTTTTAAATTGTAACCAAACACATTCAAATGCAAAATTTTGGATTGCAAGTCCTTTAAGCTGACTTAACCAGGACTGCAAGTGCTTCAAGGCGACTGAACCACTTCACCAAATGGGCACTACCTCACCTCCACCCATCAAAACAGCGACCCTACCTCAGCCACATCATCACAAACTTGGAGCTTTAAGCACCAAACTTTCCTTTTCTCACCAAAATCCAAGTCTATTAGACACAACATATAGTTCATTTGTTTAAATTTAATTCCATACTCCGATTTCATGAATGCATCTCACATATAACACTAACGGGCAGCACTAATTTGAAATGAACTTCGGAAGAGAGGGGCTTCAGGCATTCAAATTCTGCGCTATCTTTGAAAGCCCATTCCCATGGCCCTCATGGCCTGGCTAGCCAACCGTTGGAAGTAGGAAACATTTTCCCTGGTCAAAAACTAGGTTGGATTCAGGATTACTCCACAAGGTGCTACCTTATCGTAAATAATATCATCACAATGTCTCTTCCCTTAACGTGAGGAATGCTTGATTCCACTTTGTCACTTGAGCTTTCGTGTCTTTCAATAGCGTCAGCATTGGGTGTTGCTTAGCAACGAGTCTTGTACCTTGCATTAGTTATCAAATGTTCCTTAGAATTCGACAACAAGAGGTGCTTCAGTCATTCAAAAATTTAGTCAAACTTGGGTTCAGTAATTCTGTTACAGAAGAGAATTGCAGACAGCTCTTGCATCACAAATGTGCATAACCACCAACATAATAAGGCGGACACTGGTTGTTATGCTTAAATTAGCAGTGGTGGAGGTGGAAATGTGTTGGTGAAACTTCAATAGTGGTGAGAAGATATATTGGAGCTTAAGAAGTGATGTGGTGGAGGTGCGATTGTGGAGGCAACCGCAAAGGTGAACACATTGATACTGGGATAAGGGGGTAGGAGGGGGGGTTATATATTTAGTCAAGCAGTCGTCAAAAGGTTAAATTATTTTAGTTTGAGGGTAAAGTCATCCTTCTGTTACTACAATTCTTTTCACTTTTCCAATAAGGAGTCCCGTGTAACTTTGAAGGGGTGGTTCACTATGTAATTAGTCTCAGAGAAGGCAGGTGTAAGTTGCACTCCTTAATATATATTATATCCTGGAAAGACACAATCCCCATGCCCATATAACTTTGAGGCATCACATGCCCATTGCTCAGAAAACAAACCGTAAGAAGTAATTATCAATTACGACGGAAAAAGGTTGATGCTAAAAGAATAAAGTGAACCTTCAAGGAAGCTAATTCCCTTAAACCCATTTCGACAGAAAGCATGCTCTCAATATTTCCTTCCCCAGATAAGTCACTCAAATCGCGAACAAGTTTGCTCCTCCTCTCTGAATCATCGCCACCTGATCCATATTTAAATCCAGAGTAAAAAATGTAGATGAAAGCAACACATTGTAATTTAAGCTATTACAGCAAGTGGTAGTAGTTTGCACCATCCCAAGACTCTTCCTTGGCTTTTTGTCCAGCAGAAATAATAACTTCAAATGGAAGAGGTGCTAAGGATGACCAATATTCATGCTTTGAAAACGCTATATCCGCCCAGATACCTGTAAAGATGGAAAGAAGTTCAGATGTGATTGGAGTAAATGCAAGACATTCAACAAAAACATGAGCACATCTACAGAACTATCTACAAACAACCAAGCTTGAAGAAGAAAAATCTAGTAAACAGTAATTCGACTTATTGTAACTAATTATTCAATCCCATTACAATTTTTTATGTATCAAGAAGTTTGTAGCATCATTTCGACATCAACCATGTTCTGGCCATTGGCACGGTTCAAGAGGATTCTACAAAATTGGAAACTCCAGCAGTCCAGAAATACATGGTGTGTGAATTGTTTCAACAATTGACCAATGTCATGTACAAACCAGTTGACCCAATTAAAAATTTGGGGAAAAACAAGTGAATAAAATATAAGGATCTTTGGTTTATTTGCCTATCTAAAAAAAGAGGTTTTCTGAATTTTCATATAAATTAGAATTAAATCACCGAATTCAAATTGCAGTATAATGATAACAATACATTAAGTTGCCTAAAATAATTAGCTTGACGAAGAAATTTTCAATTTCTTGGACGCATGTCATTTTCAATTTTCAATCATTAAAATCAGATTTTTAATCTAATAGAGCCTAGTCCTAGTTGTTGAATATGGATTTGTAAAGATTCTTAAGTTACTTCAGAAATCATATTTAAGTAATTAGATTTACAGTTTATGAAGTTCAAAAGTCCTTCAAAGTTCAAACTAAAGTTCTTAAACTCTTTTTTTTGTTAATATTTAAATTATTTTAGTTTGATTTTTTTTTCCCTTCAGCACTTCATTACAAAAAATATAAAGCCTCAATACTTCACAGATAATTGGCCCAATAAACTCAGCTACTTAAATCAGAGTGAACCAAGCTATCTACTAGAGTGGATTCAAAGCATTGTTGTAAACCAGATAGAAATCAGAGATGTAAACCATTTGAAAGCAAACTCTACATGTATCTAATAGCCCAACAGAAGGAAATATAAGAACAAAATTATAAATGGCACATTTTCCACTCTTTTACACAGTAGGTACTGTAGGAAGAAGATTACCGCAATGTAAAGCTAACCCCCAGTAGCGAGCAAGCCAACACCTCTTTAGAACAACCTCCTCCTAAAATTGGATACACCATCCACCCCCCAAAAAAAGGAAAAAGAAAATTAGAAAACTAATCTCTAAATAACTAGTCAAAATTTCACCGACTTCAAAGGACTACCATCTCTTCATGAGTCAATATCATTCTGTGTGTCATTGTGCGAAGAGCTTTTGCTTCGGATTCAGCTTCACGAAGCTGTTCTACAGCACCGGCTGCCTCATCTTTTACATTCTGATTCAAACAGCAGAAATAGATCAGCAATATGTTACTAGAAAAAGAGCTTAGTAGGATAAGATTTAAACTAGAAATATCCACCAATTAGCATATACTACCTCAATTTCTGCACGAAGGGCAGCAATTTCCTCATCTCTCCCATCTTTCGTCTGTTTTGCAGCTTTAAGAGCAGCCTACAACAAAAACAAAACGCAAAAAAAAATAAAAATGTTTGGCAGCCTAAGAGCAGCTTCTGACAATAAAACAAATTAATGAAAATAAACAAGCACACCCCCATATTGGTGGATCTATCCAGTTATAGCACAGTCCAAATATATTAAAATTGATCAACTCTGAGTTGCCTACTCTCACAATGTGAATCCATGCACCATTAAGGATTTTTTAAGAAATGCACAAAAAGAATTATTTAAACTTGTCTATGATTCCAACTTACCTCTCTTTGACGCAAAGCTGCTTCCTTCCTGCAGACAATCACATTCCACATCATACCCATAATTAAGCGGAGAAATTTGACAAGTACAAAGAATCCAACTTTACCTGCTCAGTAATTTGGCTTCCAAGGATACACCTTCTCCGAGAGAAGCAACCTGTGAATTTAGAATTTGAACAAAGAAATTCAGAGGCACACATAAACTAAAGGAAGATATACTTATGCCAGGTCAGATAAGATATGGTTGTACAAAGAACTAGCCAATATAAACAAAATGTAGATTGGAGTGGGAGAGAAAGGGGGTTCTTAACGTTGGTAAGAAGCTACATGATGGGAGAGTTTTCATATACCAACTGTATATTGTTGCTAGGATAACAGATCTATATACATATAAAAATTGATGCACATGCTGCCAAACATTAAGAGACTAGGAATCTTTAATACCCCAATGCAGTTGCTAGATATAATATAGTACCACTATTCAATAGAAGACTGAAAAAGAAAATTAATTTAATTATAATACTAAACTTATGTGGACCACCCAGCTGCTGTGTGTAACATTTATCTCCTCCTCTTGAGGGCCACCATGTTCACAACAACCAAACTACAAACTTTGCAAAATATTACATAGTACATAAAAACCCTAAATTAGAACGATGATTTGAAAGAAAAAAAAATCCATCATTATAATGTGGAAAGAAATCTACAGAACACTAAGAAAAAATTCTATAGCGGTTGTCAAGCTTTCAAGCTCAAAAATACCCCCAGATAGAATAAATCCAGATGGAGCACTATTGACTAATTGTCTAATTGAGTTTCTTTACCTGCTTTTCTAGCTCCCTTGCCCTGGCCTCTGCTTCTTCGTGTTTTTGCTCAGCACGACGAAGCTGTAGAACAAATTGTCAATCTGTTATGCATAAATATTAACATTTTTTTTTCAAGACATCCATTTTCTTTAGGAGAACGGAGGATCACCTTATCTACAACAATCTCATTCTCTTCTTGTAACATATCAAGCTGCAATAAACAGAGCCAACTTAACTAATATCAAAGGATGCCATTGTAAAATTTTATGAAATAGCAAGCTTAAAATGTATAAATATTAACATGTCCTTGGAAATGGCTACATCTATTTGTAAGTGAATAAGAAGAAAAAAACTGAAGGGACGGAGTTCCTTACCTCATCACGAAGTGCAGAAGCTTCATGCTGATTTCCTGCATCTTTCAAGTAAGCATGTCCTCCGCCTGATGGGAACCTACAATATATGCAGAATAAATAAATACAGCGTTTTTAAAACTGACTTACAAAAATTGTAGATGGCTACACCTCCAATACGTTAATTAGGTTAACCTTCAATCCAAAAACGTAATGGGTACACATAAACATGATGAATCTTTAAGCAAAGAGTTAACCATGTAACTCTTACGAAGCAGACACAATATAATATAACCTCAAAAATTAGAGTTCAACATCTAATTGCAGCATCAATTCCAAAACTATGCTTTACTAAAATTACTATGAATATTTACTATGTAAGTCTTGTCTTGCATATTGAATAGAAAACTGGAATTTTAATAGAAGGAAACAGAGAATCTTAATAGTGAACAGCATGTCAAAGTTTTGACCTCTTGAACGTTCAATACTTTTGCATTTATGAGTAATAACGGCAGTCCAATTCTTCAAAAAATATATTGGACCACATTTGATAAAAATATTTGATTCGGTATGAGTGTGGCGAAGTTGGGAGTAGAGCTTCTAGCCTGACCCTAAGAAAATAACTGCACTAAGTAAATAGAAAACAAGGTTCTCACAGCAAATGATTACCAAAATATGAAATTACATCCTTGTCATGAATTAGTCAATAAAAAAAGAGAAATTAATATTGCTATATCGCAACTACAGGTCAAGGTTGACCTAACTAATCATTTCCTTCATAAAGTTTGCTCTAATAAAGTTCTAGTCAAGGAAAAACAAGGCAAGTGAAGATGGGCTTACCTAGAAAAATAGCTTCACATTACGTTGCTTCATAATCCTATAAACCTCAGAATCTTATATGAAATGAGGGTGAAGAAAGCCATCCAACCTATCTTCGGCAGATGAGAGTATAAATTACTAAGAAAGAAAGTAATGTCTTCATGGATCCACAATCCAGAACAACCATTTTAGCAAAACACTAAAAATTTACCATGCCAAAAGAGCTAGAGATTGACAAGTGAAAATTTTGGATAGTTGGATAGGAGCAAATCATTAATTATATATTCATATAAATAATTTGGCAAGTTACCACCCTACACATACTTGCATTAAGATATAGGGATTCATGGTACAAAGAAAAATGAAAGCATAAATCCTCTAATAATTAACAGGAACGTAAAATAATACAAAATAAAAAGGTGAGAAAATTCATTACCTTTTATCTCGTAATCTGTTACTAGGAGGTTCTATTGGAGGAATTGAAACTGGAGTTCTTAATGAAGATCTACTAGGTGGCACAGTCTGCGTTGAGCGAACAGATGCTGATCTTCCAGCTGATGTTGAACGAACTGAAGGAGCGTGATCCATAAAGTTCCGACCTAACTACATACAAGTATGTGTAATTAGCTTTCCTTTTTATAAGCAAGAAAATCTTTAGCTTTTGAGTTTCAATCCAGGTAAACAGTTCTCTATGTAATACTAAAATAACTGTTGATAAAAATGCTTTACTGGGATCACCAAAACATACATGTACATCCAAACGGGCAAACAATTTTATATAATCAATTTAGTAGTCTCAAAGGCTCCTCTGGTACAACTAACTATATACAATATATGGAAAATAAGCAAATCTCACATAAAACTCGAGACTGCATCCAGTCAATTTTGACAATTTTGAACATCTTCAAAAACACATTAATTAAGAAGTCACAATTAAAATTATAACGCTATCAAAGTAATCACTGATCAAAAGCAATCAAATCAGAGAGACTAGTAGGTTTGTGAATATTTACGGCAGGCGAGGGGGATCTATTAGGTTTAGCAAGAGAAACGGCAGGCAAAGCACTACTACTGTTACTATTACGAATACTGGCAGGCTTTAGATTGCTGCTCGAAAACGAAGGAGCACCAAAACGAAACCCTAGATCATCGTCTTCCTCTTCATCGTCGGCCATCTGTGAAGCCATAACCTGCGCCAAACGCTGCGCAGCGGCTTTAGCAGCGAAGTTTTGCGTCCGCTTGATGGTGGAAAGTCCGGTGCCAGGCGGCCGCGCCTGAGGGTGGGCAGGTGACCTTGCCGGAGAAGATGATCCCGTGCTACTTGAGCCACCACTCCACTGCCTAGAGTACACCGGACTCCCATTCCTCCTCCGATCCATATATAAATCAATCAGTATATATACGTGTAGGGGAAGAAAGAGAGTCAACGAGATGGAGGTGGCTAAATTTCTGGGCGCTAGATTCTAGAGAGAGAATTGAAGAAGCTTTGAAATCAACGTCGTTGGAGAGGGGGAGGAATTGACCGTACGATTTTCGCGGGTGATTGAATTTTGTACTACTCCAGAATCGGATCCCGGAGAAAGAGAAGATGACTAGACCAGGGTCTTAAATATACTCAACCTATATATATATATATAGCTATGACGGATCTGACAAAAATTCGTTCTATTTATTGAGTGCTTAAACGCGCCTTCAATAAATTTTTACTGGGGTAAATTTTACATTAAATTTTATTCGTTCTATTTATTAGAGTATCTCTCATAGTAATAGAAAAAAAAATTCTTTATATTAAAATTTATTGACTTACATAATAATTTAAAGAGTATTATTTATTATTTTATTATTTTTATGTTTTATCAATTTTTTTAATATAATTAAGGTAAAATAAATAAAAAGAAATTGTATTAAATTTTAAAATGAATTGTACATTAAATTCATCAAGCAAAATAAATATTTTAAATTTTTTTATATGATTTTGATTCTCCCAAAATAAAATAAATATTTTGAAGAGACAATGTCAATTTACCAATTTTAAAGAGAAAGAATGAGATTGCAGATTTGATAACTAAAGTTGAAGAGACTGTTGAAGATAATTTTTTTTATGTAGCTCACTTATTAGAATATTCTAAAATAGTTGAAGTAACTGTTAGAGATGCTTTTAAAAATTTAACATAAAATATTTAAGGTATTGATATTAAGTAAAAATCATTATTTTATTTTATTTCAAATTAATTGTGCTTGTCATTAACTCATCAAGAAAAAAATAACAATTTTACTTAATTTCAATATTCACTCTTTGTGTTAGAATTTAAATTTTTTAAAATACAAGTGGTGAAATAATAAATTTTATAAAATTATATAAAACTTATTCTATTACTTTTTGATTTTATTTTGTGGTTATGTCTGTAATTTTTTAGATATAATATGAATGGTACATAGACGGTAATTAAAGTCGGCGGCTCTCCAAGGAGTCTCAAAAGTTTATTACTATAAAGATGTTTCGGTTGCGGGATAGAAGTTGATGACGCCGCTGTTAAATTGCCAAACTTTTTTGCAGCATAGTTGGCTAAAAGTCTGGCTGCTTGCCTTGTAGTTTTATTTTAATTTAGTTTAATGAAAATATTCCTTCTTTTTTTGTTTGACAATCTTTACGGAAATATTCAAAATTAAATACCCAGTAAAATACTCAACTACTCCAACATCATCATTCACAACACTAACTAAAATGGCAAAACATAAAGAGTGCAAATGGCTAAAGTCCAATTCCACAAAAGTTTTCACAAAATATTAAATTTGCTTTTTTGTGGGCGAAGGAAATTTAAGAAAAAGTATTTAGCAAAATAAATAAATAATAAAAAATAAAAATTTAAGAAAAAGAATAAAAATCCCTTATTTGTGAATTTTTAGAGGAGAAAAAATTTACTAAACACTTGGACAACAAACTAAAATACCAAAACAACCCTTATAATAAATTTTAAAATATAATCTCATAAGGATAAAATAGTAATATGCTATTTGAAGTTAAATTTTTCTTTCAAAACTCACAAACACAAGACTTGTGCAATTTCTGTCAAAAAAATAAAATTCATTTCATTTATTCTCACCCCAAACTCACGAACAAAGTATGACAACTAAAAGACTATAAACTTTGTTGCCATCATCGAGCATTGATATGTCAATTTTTTTTGACTGGTATTTATGGAAATTTTCCATCTTAATGTATTGTACATGTAATATAAACAAGATTACAGCTAAAAAACTCATTTTTGAATTCTAACTTGTAGTGTTCTGTCTCTTAGTGGTGACAGGGACGACAATTTAAACATGCAACACTACTGGATCTTGTCACTACGTCGAACGTGCCTTATGGCTTATGCTTTATGACAAAAAGCAGGAAATTGTTATTTCAATAAATAAAAAATAATATTTTTATAATGTCTCCTTCACATGAGCGTGAGATTATTTTTGTAAGAGAAAACTTGTAAAATTATCACTTTTATTTGTTAATGGTCCTTGTTAAACCGTTACTTTCCCCACGGAATTCTCGTCAACGGGATTAAGTGTACAGTAACAAGTTCTAGTAACAATAAAAAAATTAACTATACTGGATGCACTTTTAGCAAATCCCCGTGAATGTAGTTTATCAGATTACCATTACACAGCACTTTCTGTAATTTTTTTAGACAACATAGTGCGCCAGAGGCATTTACAATATACGCAAGTATAAGCTTAAATTTTGTATTTCTGTTGAGATATGGTAATCTCTAGTGTATTGTTCGTGTAGTAGCCATTTGCACCTCCGAAGTTGTGAATTTTTGTTGAACTTATGGAAAATATAAACTAAGAATGACTTCGAAGGATCCAACTGCTAGAATACATGCTCAATTATGTGAAAAATATAGGGTAAGTTTGTATTTTTACATACTTTTGATACTTGATTTTAGCAACTTAACATAAAATGGTTGATGCTGACTTAGTTCTTGGGGTATCTTCAATTAGTGGTCGCTCACTCGAACTTGCACAAACATCCACTTTGGCCAACAATAGGTGTCATCATGGGACGCTTTCAGTGTATATGGTCAATGAACAGAGTCAAGAAATATGTTATTAATTAATATGAGTACTTTCAAGTGTAAAATTGTATCTAACTTTTTCTTACCCTTTGAGACTCCTCTTTAGAGTCTCATTGTTTCCGTCCCTTCAGCCTGTCCAATCAAGTGCATGGACATGGGTCTAGTAGAAGATGTTCCGTCACCTGATAATTGCACTGCTCAAGAAACGGCTATATGAAGCTCTCGATTAGAGAGTGTATTCTTCACTCTCCTAGCACGTTTTTGTTGAGCGGGTCATAGATGACGGTTCTTGGGCCTAGACCTGTGTCTAGGCTGATTTGATATGGGCCTATATTCTAATAATGGTATAGTTTGAAAATCTCAATGCTTTTAGCAATGTTTTTTTTCCCTTTATTTCATTGTCAAACAATATAGGAAGTGTTCTTTGGAGGTTACATAAATGTGGATGCACTTGGTGACAAACCAAAAAAATATCGGTTAAGATGTAAGATACCTATTCAAAAAAATTCACAACTTAATTATAGAAGATGAAATCATCATAAATTTGATCTTTTTAAACTCTGTATGTAACTTATTAAGTTGGTAGAAGTGTTCAAGTGTGAACGAAAATTCTTCAAGGAATCCACCTTGGATTGAATTTTGTATAGAATTATTTTATGTTCCCGAAGGATGTGAGGTTTAAAGAGAGAAGTTGTTACATACATGTGATACTGGTAGAAGTGATTAAGTCAAATATTTATCAACAATTTCATAGTATAAAAAAATTGAACAAATCTGAGTTGTTGTAAGACATACTTATGTTAGACAGTTACATGTAGTTACAATTTTATTCACTTTTCAACTTGCGAGATCTGAGTTGTAAAACATACTTATGTTAGACAGTTATATGAATGTTGACTTATGTTATCTTTTAGTCCAACGGGAAAACCTCAAGCAGCCAGTTGTCACGCCCCGCTTAATTTTGTCCGAGGTTCCTCCCAACACAGATGTAGATTAATTATTTAATGCAGTACATTGGAACTCTGTATGGGAAACCTCTAGAATATTCTACACTTTTCATGTATATTCTATACTTTACTAGAATCTTCTAGACTTGGGTAGGAAGGTGTAGGACTTGTACATATCTAGAATATTCTATCTAGATCTTTCTAGGAGTAGGAATATAATATTAATTTCTAGAACCTTCCCTTAAGAAGGTGGAGGCCTATAAATAGGAGGATGGTCTCATTTGTTCACCATCCAAGGAAAAGCATTCTCCAAGCAATCTTGTAAAGCTCTCTTGTGTAATAAAAGCTTTCTTACTTTCAAAGAGTTCTCTTATTCCTTCTTAAAGTTTCTTCTCAAGTTCTCTTGGTGTTCACTTGGCGTAAGGCTTACTTAGCAACTACAAAAGGGTGATAGTTGTCTAAGGCCGCACGGTTGGGCTTAGGAATCTCTAAGGCCGTGACAGTTGGTATCAGAGCAAAGGTTTAACGAAGGCGTTCGTTACTACCCGACACCATGTCGAACATGACGGAGGAGCAACTAAGGGGTAGGGAAGAGGTGCCCACTTCTTCTAAAGGGGCAAGACAAGCCAAATCAAGGGACGCTATGGCTACCCTGGATGCTCGAGTGTTAAGGCTAGAAGTGGCCATGGCGGATGTAAAAGAACGACTTGATCGTCTTGAGCAAAACATGGAAGACTCCATCGAGGGGCTCGATGCCAAGGTGGAGAAGTATCATGACGAGTTACTCGAGGCCTTCAAGTCCACCACCTATGATGAGGCACAGGAAAGTATGGCTTTCCAAGCTAAGGTCTTGGAAGCCTTGGCGAATGTGCAAGGAGAAATGCAAACCATGAAGGCTTCCGTGGAGGAAACCAAGGCCGATTGGACCCTATGCAAAAGAGCGGTGGCGAATGGCGCGGTGGAGGCTCCACGCCCTCAAGTTAGGGAGGTGGCGAGAATTAAAGATATCCCCAAGCCGAAGGAGTACGACGGCAAGCGAGATGCCACGGCGATTGACAACTTCTTGTGGCATATGGAGAGATACTTTGCAGCACTCGACTTGGAGGATAAGGTAAAAGTCAACACTGCTTCTCTTTATTTTACTGATATTGCTATGGTGTGGTGGCGTAGGAAATGTGCCGAGATGGAAAAAGGCACTCTTACTATTGATACTTGGGATACACTTAAGGCGGAGCTCAAAAAGCAATTCTATCCCGAGAATGTTGGCCGTGATGCCCATAAGAGGATGAAGGAGCTCAAGCAGGATCGGTCCATCCAAGATTATGTGCGGACTTTCTCCGATCTTATGCTTCAAATCACGAACATGAGTGAGGAGGATCTTCTTTTCAACTTCATGGATGGGCTCAAACCTTGGGCTGCTCAAGAGCTCAAGAGGCATAAGGTTGAAGATATCGCAACGGCATTAACGGTTGCAGAATCTTTGGTGGAATATCGTTCCATGGAGAAAGGCGAAAGTTCTAAACAAAAGGGTGAACCACCAAAGAACAAAGGCACCAAGCCATGGCATGCTAAAGGTGGGGGAGCAAAGGATGGATCCCACAAGACGCATCCCCACCCCGACAAGTCAGGGAAGCAGGGGTCGGAAGGAAGCAAAGGAAAGAAAGATATGAAGCCTCGAGAAGGATGCTTCCTTTGTAGCGGTCCTCATTGGGCTAGAGATTGCCCTAAACGAAAGGCACTCACCGCAATGTTTGGGCAGCACGATGACGATGGAGATGAAGGCACAGAGGCTACAATGGGCTGTCTCAAACTGTTAAACGCATTGAAGGTCCGACCTACTTCTCACCAGGCGGGTGACCGAAGCTTGATGCACGTGGAGGGCCGCGTGAATGGAAAGACCACCCAACTTATGGTTGATACGGGTGCGTCTCACAACTTTGTAAGTCCCGCTGAAGCTCGAAGATTGGGACTTAAGATGGCAGAAACTAAGGGTTGGCTAAAGACTGTGAATGCTCAAGCCAAACCCATTAGCGGCGTAGCTCGTGGCGTGGAGCTACAACTTGGCTCGTGGCAAGGCAAAGTGGATTTCTCGGTGGCGCCCATGGACGACTTCAACTTGGTCCTAGGTATGGACTTTCTTAAGCAATTCAATGTCGTTCCTTTCCCTCGTTTAAACATGGTGATGATCTTGGAGGGAGAACCATGCTTGGTTCCGGCGGTTTCCCCTGCTAAGGAAACATCATCAAAATTGGGGGCAATGTTCCTTTCCGCTATGCAAGTGGAGAAGGGATTGAAGAAGGGGGAGGACACCTGGTTGGCAATGCTTAAGGAAGACGGAGACCATCAAGGCCAAGACGAAGTTATTCCCCCATCCATTCAAAACGTGTTGGAGGAGTTCAAAGAGGTGATGCCACCCGAGTTGCCCAAAAGACTCCCACCTAGGCGAGAGGTGGATCATCAAATCGAGTTAGAGCCCGGGGCAAAGCCACCTGCCAAGGCACCCTATAGGATGTCACCCCCAGAGCTGGAAGAGCTAAGGCGACAATTGAAGGAGCTTCTGGAAATAGGTTTCATCCAGCCATCTAAATCCCCATTTGGGTCGCCCGTGCTATTCCAAAAGAAAGCGGACGGGTCACAACGCCTATGCATTGACTATCGGGCGCTAAACAAGGTAACCATCAAAAACAAATATCCTATTCCTCTTATAGCTGATTTATTTGATCAACTTGGTAAAGCCCGATACTACACTAAGCTAGACTTGAGGTCGGGTTATTATCAAGTTCGAATCGCCGAGGGAGACGAGGGCAAGACTACTTGTGTCACTCGCTATGGAGCATTTGAGTTCCTCGTGATGCCCTTCGGCCTAACTAATGCTCCAGCTACATTCTGTACTTTGATGAACAAGATCCTCCATCCTTTCTTGGATCGGTTCGTAGTGGTATACTTGGATGACATTGTCATCTATAGTAATACTTTGGAGGAACACGTGGAGCACCTACGAACCGTTCTCAAGGTTCTCAAGGAGAACGAGCTCTACGTCAAACGGGAAAAATGCACTTTTGCTAAGGAGGAGGTACACTTTTTGGGGCATGTCATCAAAGGGGGAAAACTGATGATGGATAAGAAGAAAGTCAAGGCGATAGAGGAATGGGAGCCTCCGACAAGGGTGACGGAGCTAAGATCTTTTCTTGGGCTAGTCAATTACTATCGGCGTTTCATCACGGGGTATTCAGCTCGGGCAGCCCCACTTACTGACTTGCTCAAGAAGGATAAACCATGGGCCTGGACTTCTCAATGCCAACAAGCTTTCGAAGGGTTAAAGAAGGTTGTAATGGAGGAACCTGTGTTGGCATTACCCGACTGTGCCAAGGCTTATGAAGTACACACGGATGCCTCAGACTTTGCTATTGGTGGCGTTCTAATGCAAGAGGGGCATCCTATCGCCTACGAAAGCCGCAAGCTCAATGATACGGAGAGGCGATACACGGTCCAAGAAAAGGAGATGACGGCAATTGTACATTGCCTACGTACGTGGAGGCACTACTTGCTTGGGTCTAAGTTTGTGGTGCGAACGGATAACGTAGCTACTAGCTACTTCCTCTCTCAAAAGAAGCTTAGCCCAAAGCAAGCCAGATGGCAGGACTTCTTAGCCGAGTTCGATTACATCCTTGAGCACAAGCCGGGAAAAATCAATTTTGTGGCGGATGCACTTAGCCGCAAGGCGGAGTTAGCGGCTATCTCCAAGGTCCATATGGAGTTGTTGGACCTTATAAAAGAAGGGCAAAAGCATGATCCCTTGGCCAAACAACTGATGGAAATGGCCAAGGAAGGGAAAACTAAGCAGTTCTGGGTCGAGGATGGTTTACTCCTTACAAAAGGGCGGCGGATTTACGTCCCAAAATGGGAGAAACTTCGAAGAAGTATTATAAAGGAGTGCCACGACACCAAATGGGCTGGTCACCCAGGACAACGGCGTACCCGAGCCTTGTTGGAGGCAAGCTATTTTTGGCCTCATATGCGGGATGAGGTGGAGATGTACGTGAAGACTTGCCTTGTATGCCAACAAGACAAGGTAGAAAATCAACTACCCGCAGGACTTCTGGAGCCTTTACCTATCCCAGGACGGCCTTGGGAGAGCGTTAGCATGGATTTCATCTCAGCTCTCCCTACTTCTGATGGTTTTGGGAGCATTATGGTCATTATTGACCGATTTTCTAAGTATGGCACGTTCCTAGCGGCTCCAAGGGATTGTACAGCTGAGGAGGCAGCCCGGTTGTTCTTCAAAGGCGTGGTGAAGTATTGGGGCTTGCCTAAAACAATCATAAGTGATCGTGACCCTCGGTTTACCGGGAAGTTTTGGACGGAGCTCTTCAAAATCATGGGGTCAGATTTGCACTTTTCTACGAGCTTCCATCCCCAAACCGACGGGCAAACGGAGCGGGCTAATGCCTTGTTGGAGCTTTACTTAAGGCACTTTGTTAGTGCCAATCAAAGGGATTGGGCCAAGTTACTCGATGTTGCCCAATTCTCTTATAATTTGCAGCGGAGCGAGGCTACCAACAAGAGCCCATTTGAGTTGGCGACTGGCCAACAACCCCTTACTCCACAAACCTTGGTGACCAAGTACCAAGGGAAGTGCCCAGCGGCGTTCAAGGCTGCTAAGTCATGGCATGAACAATCCGACATCGCTCGGGCCTACCTTGACAAAGCTGCCAAGAAAATGAAGAAATGGGCTGATACGAAAAGGCGGCACGTGGAGTATAGTATTGGGGACTTAGTTTTGTTAAAACTAAACGCCGAGCAACAGAAGCGACTGCGTGGACTATACAAAGGATTGCTTCGGCGTTACGAGGGACCGTTTCCTATCCTTGCCAAAGTTGGCAAGGCCTCATATAGGGTGGAGTTGCCACCCAAACTCAAGTTACATCCGGTCTTCCATGTGAGCTGTTTCAAGCCCTATCATTCGGATGAGGAAGACCCCAAGCGAGGCGAATCAACTCGTGCACCCCCAGCCGTTACCACTTCCTTTGACAAGGTGGCAGAAAGTATCTTAGCCGATCGGGTCATAAGGAAGAAGCATCACCCTCCTAGCCACGAGTACTTAGTGAAATGGAAGGGATTACCGGAGAGTGAAGCTAGTTGGGAAGCTAAAGACGCTTTATGGCAATTCAAAGACAAGATCGAGGCTTTCCACAACGACTCGACGAGGACGTCGACGACTTAGGTGGGGGAGAATGTCACGCCCCGCTTAATTTTGTCCGAGGTTCCTCCCAACACAGATGCAGATTAATTATTTAATGCAGTACATTGGAACTCTGTATGGGAAACCTCTAGAATATTCTACACTTTTCTTGTATATTCTATACTTTACTAGAATCTTCTAGACTTTGGTAGAAAGGTGTAGAACTTGTACATATCTAGAATATTCTATCTAGATCTTTCTAGGAGTATGAATATAATATTAATTTCTAGAACCTTCCCTTAAGAAGGTGGAGGCCTA
This sequence comes from Hedera helix, assembly GCA_947179155.2. Lineage (NCBI taxonomy): Eukaryota > Viridiplantae > Streptophyta > Magnoliopsida > Apiales > Araliaceae > Hedera > Hedera helix. The sequence continues at coordinate 53,017,716 of OX359269.1, read as the reverse complement.
TAAATAGGAGGATGGTCTCATTTGTTCACCATCCAAGGAAAAGCATTCTCCAAGCAATCTTGTAAAGCTCTCTTGTGTAATAAAAGCTTTCTTACTTTCAAAGAGTTCTCTTGTTCCTTCTTAAAGTTTCTTCTCAAGTTCTCTTGGTGATCACTTGGCGTAAGGCTTACTTAGCAACTACAAAAGGGTGATAGTTGTCTAAGGCCGCACGGTTGGGCTTAGGAATCTCTAAGGCCGTGACACAGTGCTGCTGGATCTTTAATACGCCAGTTTCAGGTTCAAAGTTGAATGGAGTACTTTATTTCTGTTGAAATGTTATCATTGTGCTGATATGGATTAGGTGCTAAATGTTTAAAACTACCGTTAGTAATGTAGCTTTAGCCTTCTCAACTATGGATAGTGGCAAGAACAAGACAATACAGATCTAGTTCAATCAAATCCTCTCCTACCTAACAATATTGATCAAAACAAAAATTCTAAGCATTTTGTTTTTCATGAATCATGTGTTTCCGCAAGAAACTGGCTGCCGACTTTCTTCCTAATAAGCATGCAGCTAATTAAGCTTTGGGTTTATTTTCGAGTAATTTCTCTGCCAAGTCGGCTGCTTCTTGGACGGTGGTGATGTTCTGAGAGCTATCCTCTTCCACAACTATGTCAAACTCTTCCTCCAGCCCCATTACTATTTCCACATGCCCATTTCAAACATCTTTATTTATTTATTATAAAAAAAATACTACTAATAATATTAGGATATATATATATATAAGAATCAAGTATTAAAATAAATGGAGATGGGCATTGTTTACTTACTGTGTCAAGAGAATCAGCACCAAGTGCTGAAAATTTAGATTCAGGGGTGAACTCCGACTCAGGAGGCAAGGCCAGTTGCTTTCACTCTATTTCACAAACTTTTTGCACTGTTGCAGGCTTTGCCTACCAGTTTAGGTATATACACATTAACTCGTATGTATGTATAGATTGTTTTATGCATTTGCTTTGTTAATTAAAGATAATTGTGAAGCAAATAGGAAAGGTTAATTAATAAGATGGATATACTGAGCAAGAAACTCGCAAGTGGGAGGTTTTGAAAGGAGTAGCCTTGGTCGGACACCTACAGAAACCAGTAGCATACTTGATAACTTGAAGATCTTCCAGTTATCTGCACACAAGGAACATGATTAGCTTGTATATGGTTTTACTTGATCATAATTTAATTCGGGAATTGATATTTCCACACGATTTTTTGATATTTCCATACAACGCCCACATATAGAACTATAGAGACGGATAAATCATCGTTATATATCTATAACAATACTTTTGTGGAGTTTACCAAATAAAACTATTAAAAATGTGTATGGATTTATTAATTTCCTTTGATTCTTGATTAAAGATTGTAATGAGTCTCATGGCTTCCAAAGCATTAACAGTTAAAAAGAAGACTAACTGTTAAAAAATCAATAATAATATTATATATTAGAATGAAAAAAATACTTTATGGTAAGTTGACTACAAAACAATATAAAGGTGGGTTTGAATACATTGTTTTACAATTCAAATGAAATTGCAAATCTATAATATTTGAATTCAATGAATTTTAATACCAAAACATTAAAATTCTATTGTGGATATTTCATCAAATTTGTATTGTATTTCATTAGATTTCAAAATCTGTTGTTTGGAGTCATTGGACAACCTATCTTTTCATACGGAATTTGATTCAATTGCTTTCATATCCATATCTGTCACTAATGACCATTTTCAAAGACTTCTCTCAAAGAAAATTAGAAATAAATTTGCTAACACAACTAAAAAAATGTAAAAAAAATTATTAAGATAAACAACAAAAAGTATGCAAGCCACACTCAACACAATAAAATACTAATAAACTATTTTAAATGCTATAACACCACCAGTGACCATATTCACGTTGGAGTCTTAATCTGTCATAGGCAGCCCCTCATATCATAGGCACAGCCATAGGCAGCTTCATCCGTCATAGGCAGTTCTTCATATGCTTCATTTGTCATAAGCAGCTCCTCATTTGTAACAATCTGATAACTCACTAAATTGTAAACTAACAACCCATTAAAGAAACTTCATCTGTATCCGGTTCTGCCAATTCATGGAATCGAATAAAATAGGAGTAAACATTAAAGAAAGCAAAGACAAGTTCAGAAAAATAATTATCAGCGTTTAGTAATGGAAATTACCAGTAACTGAATATGAACAAAACGACACAGGGTCTTGGAAGGAAAATTAAACAGGGGAATTTGTTGATCCAGGAAGTTCCTGATTTGTTGATGCCAATAACTGCAGAAACATGGTAGAGAAATGTATATTAAAAATCAAACAAAAGTTCTAAAACAAGATAAATTAAGCTAAGGTTGATTCAAAAGTGAGAAAGGGAAGCATACTTGTTCCATGTGACCCTGAGGGACTCTCTCTCCTCTACAAGAAACATCAACCAAAGGCCCTGCACATGCCCTCCATAACTCTATATAAAGATCATCGCTTTGTAAACAAGAATCAACAAAATCAAAAAACAAACAACTAGTAAGAAAGAGGTCTACAAGCTAACGTAGAAGAAGAAGAAATTGAACGACTTTCTCTTTTCCCATCTTTCCCAGAACCAAACAGACTATAAAATAGTACTACTTACATAATTTTTTCCCAACGAAAAGAAAAGTTAAAACCCATTAAAACATATCAGCTAATAGTCATCTCTACTCACCTGTCTGAGAAATTGATGAGGCCCTGTTAGCATCAACATTTGCCATTAATAAAAGCCACCCAAATCCAAGCTCACATAATCTAGAGAGAGCAAATAGAGGAGAGAGAAAGAAACTGAAGAAACAAAAGGAAAGAAAAAGAAAAACTCTAGAACATAGTTCAACCTAACCCATTTATCATCATCCTCATCATCAACAAAAATCCGACCAATTATCCATTTAATTCATTACAGAACAAAGAAAACTGAATAAATCCTTTTCCATTACTGCAATGCAAACCCAATTTGTAACGAATGTAATCGATAATGATGAGCTAAATTAAAACCACTCTCTTTCTCTCACTAATCAGTTACAAAACCACCCTTTTCTTTTGTCGTTCTCTCTCAGTAACCAAAACCACCCTAATTCCTCCTTTGCAAGCTAGCTAGCTCAAACCCATTTAGCCTTAACAACGGTGTTTCAAGCATACAACCAACTTGTGTTTTCCAGAATTCATAATGAAAATGGGTATTTTAAATAAAACCAAAACAACTGACTTTACATATATAATGAACAATTCAGTCATGACAATTTAACTTTGTGATGCATTTTAGGCAAAAAAATCTGTTTTGACATCACTTCACTAGCAGTCAAAAATCATAATGTGTGGGATTTTCAAGCATATTATCAAACACTTCAATTTACATGGCATTTGGGATGGCCGTAAGAATTACACACAAGATCTTTGATTGATTGGAAAACTAAGAAATGCTACAACCAACTAAAATTCAGTAACTTATAATCAAATTTACTTTATGAAACCAACTTAATCATGAAAAATGATTCAAGAACAACATTTACCCATTCCCAGGGCACTAAGTTGTATATCGGTATGAGTATTCAAGTGTATCTGCATTAGCAAAAGATTAGTATAATTAATCTGTTCCCATTTCTTGTCATCAAAAAATTCATACAAAAACATAATTAATCTTAGCAAAATACAGATCTTATCCCTGTGAAGCCTACCACATTGAAAGTAGATTTAGTTCATATACCCCCAATTCTTTTACCATTCTATTTGTTTATTGTAAAAGTACCAGCCCATAGCCAAAACACGTTTTAAATTTTTTTTCTAACTACCACATAACAACCAAATTATAACATATCATAACATGGAAGTACAAACCCACAAATTAGAACTTCAAATTATGAAGAAAACAGTAAACAAATTTTGCACAAAATACATCATGCAGAGAAATCAAGAAATCATCGTGCAATTTCTTCCCGCAGTAAAAGCAGAACAAAATGAATCAAAAAAGAAGTAAAACTAAATCAATAACTCTCCATGGGTATTATTCCAATTAAAACTAAATCAATAACTTTACATATGAAAATTTTAAGGCAAAAATAATTCATTTTGACGTTTTAACATACACATGGCGGCAACTCAAATAATCAATAAATACCGTGTTGAAATAATGCGAGAAGTATGAATTTGGATCTAAGGGATATGATGGTCGTCAAAATTATAGTGTGAGGGGAAGAAATTGATTGTTTTTGGCGCCGACCGGACGATCTCTTGCCAATCGTGCACTACCAGCGCAAATCGAAGCTCAAACGAAAGTTTGTGGTTAAAACTGGGTAGAGGGACTTACGATAAATGGTGGCGATTTTAGTGTCGAACAGAAGAAAAAGGTTATGATGACAACGAATTAACGGAAGATGAGGCTTTTCCCGGCGACTAGAGACCGTGAGAAAGAGGAGAGCAGATGTGTGTGTTTTGAGTGTGTTTTTGTGCGTGCTCGACTTTTTAAACCGACTGAATTCTTCAATATTGGTTTTGAAATTTCATTTTCTGGTATTGGGCTGAATTAGACTTGTAATTCAATAAATTCCAAAATTAATTTAGCCATCCAAATAATGGGATGTATTGGAGCAGACATGAAATCAAACACCCTTAATGGAGTGGTATTACAAAAAATAGGAATAGGATAATAAAAAACAATCACGGCGTCGCCACGACACGAATGACTTGACCTTCGTCTTATTCAGAATAGCAACCGTTGAGTAACCTGACAGGATGCTTTATATTTCAAAATTTGTACTCTTTTCATTTTGAAAAGATAATTGCGAGTTTTATGTATGGATTCTTTGTTGCTGTCATTCAAGTGAATAAATATGAGGGATAATTCATTTAAGGAGATTTTTAATAAGATGATGGCTTATTTTTATAAGTTTATGTATTAATACATTTTTTTTCTTTTAAAATATTAACTTTTAAAAAATTATTTCAAATATCTTCAAATTTAAAATTTAGATGAATTTATTTAAATTATATTAATATAATTATAAATATCATAAATTATTTAAAAACTACTACTAATTATAAATTTTATTATTTTAAAAACTTTAAAAAATAATGCCAATTTTAAATTTAAAAATATATAAAATTAATTTTTAAAAATTAATAATCATCTTATAATTTAGAATAAAAAAATATTTTACATAAGTATAACTTGTCTGAAATTTTTACAAAACATAATAAACATTTTTTTGAAAACGGAAAGAAAATTAGGAAAATGTTGGTAGGAGAAGAGAGGGTTTCATTTTGAGTTTTGCTATATATAATGACCTATGTAATAATTAGTATAAATAATTTAATATAAAAATGATAAAGCTTATTATTTTAATATGAGTCCGTTTAATGTGTGCCCTAAGAGCACACACTAAGCACGAAAAATAAGAGATGAGATCCGCTAAAAATTATTTCTTTATATAATTATATTGAATTCAATACATGGGATCCACTAGTATATTATTTTTTTATACATTGAATTCAATGTGCCTACATAAACAAATAATATTATACATTATTTTTCGCGCTTAGCATGTACCCTAAAGATACACATTAAGAAAATTCTTTTAATATTATAAATTTTATTATTTTTATATTAAATTATTATATTCATTATTACATAAATCTTTATTCACAGTAAAATTGGGTTTCATTAGCGTGCTTAATTAATTTCTGAACAGACCAAACAAGCAAGTCAACAATTTGCCTTCTTTCTTTCTGATAAAACCAAACCAAACCAAACCAAACCTGTACTAGACTAGACCGCCTGCCTTCCAGAAGGTAGATTTTGTTTACTTTTCCATTCTTTAATATAATTCTCCCCCTACGTAATCTCATTCGTCAAATTTTTCTCTAAAATAGTCTCATTTTTGTTAACATCGTATAAAACTACATAATATTCTTAAACTTTATTATTTATAATTTTATTAGTATATAATTATTATAAAACTAAATACTTAATAAATTTTAAAATAAAACAAAATAATCATTAATCTTTACAATTAAAAATTATTGCGTTGGAAATATAAATTCCCTACGTTTAGGAGAAGTATATTTTTTGAAGAATAATTTTAGACTTACCCATATTTTTGACCCAAAAATCTTACCCGTAAATAGGACAAATAACTGTGACCTACTTTTGAGTTAAAGATATGAATGTAATAGAGCTAAACTCTTTTATTTTATTTACGGATAAATATAAAAAATAAAAAAAATAGGTAAATATAGAAATACCCTTCCTTGAAATATAATTTCCCCCCTTTTTTGGGTGGGGGAATATGATTTTCCACAATTTTACGGCGAACGAGAGACTAGTCTATTTGGTCAACACAGACTCTTTTCAACAACCCTGCAAATATATTGGAGGACTGGAAAGACCCGCCAAAGTCGAACTCTCCCCTCCCTCAAAATTACTAGTAATATTTATACTCTCTTTCCACATTTAGAACCTAGCCAAACCCCTAGTAGCAGCTAGATCGCATGCTCACATTTCCATGGCGTTTACGGAGAATTATCGGCAATCTCTCATCCCAAGCTTTCTGTACTCTTCTTCTCATTCATCTAAGAAGTTGATTGATTTTGAACATTTGATCAATACTCGAAACCCTATTCCGCAGCATTCTTCTCCATCCCCTGTTTCACCTAATAATGGAGGAGCAGCTCAAATGAGCTTCGTCGTACAAGCTCCGAGCGAGCCAGCTGGTAAGATACAGATGTTCTCTCCGGCTTATTACGCCGCTTGTACAGCTGGTGGTATTTTCAGCTGTGGCCTCACTCACACGGCTGTTACTCCTCTTGATCTCGTCAAATGCAACATGCAGGTCCGATTCCACACACCCTCTTTGTATAACTTATTATATACAAGTATGTATTCTATATATGTTGATTAGGTGTTTGTGCTCATTGGTGAGTTTCACAATCAAGGATTTCTATGTGATACCTATTTCTTTGTCGAAAACTACCTCTGTCCCAATTCGGTGATAGATGTCATCCTTATAAAAAGGAACTTAAAGAAACATACCTTAAATATGTCCAAAAAAATTATAATATAATTATTTGTTAGTATTTATATTATAAAGCGTGCAACTTTTTTAACAATTATTGTGGTGTAATTGGGTAAGCATACGAAGAGAGAAGACGTTGAGTTATTTGAATAAGTAAAAATTTGTTTAAAAATGTTCTCCCTCGTCTCTTCCAATATCTCTCAAATTTTACAATACACTCTCAATTTTGTATTGATAAATTAATATCACATGTGTGGCTTGTGCTTTAGACACTAGTAAATTTAATACATTTATATTCACACGTATAACTGCACAAGTGACGCGTCAAGTTTCACAATATTCCAATTTTGGCCCTTAATTATCAGAATTTTCAATTTGTGTTCCGCTAGGTATTTAATTTTTACAATCCTATTCCTTTTTCGAAGCCTGGCGATATTTATTACCGGAAATTGTAATATTGGAATCGTGTGTAACTTGGAGGGTCACTTTTGAATGTCTATTATGTTAGAAGAAGTGTGAAATTGGTCTGACAATCACCCTAAAATAAGGACAGATCCTTCTCATCCTATAATGATGTGTATTGCATGCATAGTTACATTTGTTTCAACTTCATATTCCTCTGTTTCGGTATCTCGAAGTTGAACTAAATTGGTGCGCTTTGCACATACTACTAGCCACAGAGAAATTACAGTAACGCTGCAATATATGTTTGTATTGAGGACATTCAGAGAAAATAACTGACATTTTAAAACACTTTTCTTTATTAAATAGAAAAGATATATTCCTCATTTCATAAATTACAACTAATATTAATACTGCCCAACTTCTCAGATCGACCCTGCAAAGTACAAGAGCATCAGTTCAGGATTTAGCATTTTGCTCAAGGAGCAGGGAGTTAAAGGTTTCTTTAGGGGTTGGGTGCCAACTTTACTAGGTTATAGTGCACAGGGTGCTTGCAAGATGGGATTTTATGAGTTCTTCAAGAAGTACTACTCTGACATTGCTGGTCCAGAGTATGCAGTCAAGTACAAAACTTTGATTTACCTTGCTGGATCTGCATCTGCTGAATTGATTGCTGATGTTGCCCTTTGCCCCTTTGAGGCAGTGAAGGTTCGTGTGCAAACTCAGCCTGGGTTTGCCAAAGGTTTGTCAGATGGTCTTCCAAAGTTTGTCAAGACTCAAGGTGCTCTTGGGTATGATATTGATGTGAAACAACTTGACCATAATTACTAGAGCAGTCCATGGTTGCAATTTTTCTTCTTCAAAGTATTATGTATATTTATTTTAGCCTGTTGTCCTTTTCAGGCTTTATAAGGGCATTGTTCCTCTTTGGGGACGTCAGATTCCATGTAAGCTGACTCATCTTCCTTTTTACTCAATAATTGACATAAAAAAAAATGTACTAGCAAATTACACCTATTTATATTGTAGTCTAGTTGGATGCTGTGTGCTTTGAGAAAAATCAAGATTTTTTTATACCTCTTCCATTGAATATGCGTTGGCAAAATGATCTTATTGTTTCTCTTTTTCGTTATTCCTGTTTAAGTTTGATATTTGTCTTGTCTTGGAATCGAATTATCCACACATCAGCTGTCCCAGCATTGTAGGTCATTATAGTTCATGCCTGAGGATGGTTCTTAAGTCTTTGTATTTCCATTGTTATTTTATTGCATTGACATTGTCGAAGATTGGCATATAAAAAAGTTAATGCATTTGTGTTGGTGATCTGATATCCTCTTCTATCTATCTAAGCAAATTATATTCATGCTGTGGCAGTTTGGAGGCTTTTTCCCGTCTGTTATTTACTTATTTTTTGTGTGTGAATTATTTTGGCTGATTATCAATGCTGATGTCTTGTAGATACAATGATGAAATTTGCATCTTTTGAGACTATTGTGGAGCTCCTGTACAAGCATGCTATCCCAACTCCAAAGGACCAGTGTAGTAACTCTTTCCAGCTTGGGGTGAGCTTTGCCGGTGGTTATGTAGCTGGTGTATTCTGTGCTGTCGTATCACACCCTGCTGATAACCTTGTGTCTTTTCTAAATAATGCCCAGGGAGCAACAGTTGGTGATGTGAGTGAACTATATCCAAGCTTACTTTTACTTCTTGTTGCATGTGTTGTTTGGCGTAATTCTCGGGTCGTGCTTGTCAAAAAAAAAAAAGAGTTAAAACCAATTCCTGTGTTACAGGCTGTGAAGAAGCTAGGCTTGTGGGGCCTGTTTACTCGTGGTCTCCCTCTTCGTATAGTCATGATTGGAACCCTTACTGGAGCGCAGTGGGGTATCTATGATGCTTTCAAAGTTTTTGTTGGCCTGTAAGTTCTTTTTGCTGGTTTTTCTATTTTCTAAAATTTCAAATTTGTTCCTGTTTAATGTGCAAGCCATGAGTTTTTTTAAAAAGCAAATTCCTTTAATTGGCCCATCTCTGTTCCCCAGTCATTTTTGGGGAAAAAGTTTTAGGGATTTTTGTTTTGTTGATAATGGACTTGTTGCTGTTTGTAGGCCAACTACTGGCGGTGTTACGCCTCCTGCGCCAGCCAAGGCATGAATTGTGTGCTAAGGATTACAAATTCTGGTTACCCGTAAAATAGGTTTAAGAAAGCTCTAATTTTACGGTTAGTGTTGCTTGCTAGCATGGTAGTAATTGTATTCTTCCTCAGAAAACGCCCGCCTTATATTTGCAGTTGTAATTGATTATTCTTTAAAGGATGTTCATAATTATTACTTTGATAAAATGAGGATATTTATATTTCATTCCTGTGCATCTTCCAGAGGCATAGGACCACGGTTTTCTTTTCTTACTTAGATTGTGGAATAACATTACATATTACAGATTGGGTCATATTGTAGTCCACTGTTTATCTTTTAATAATAGTTTGATTCTTTCGGTAACACTTGGTGCCCGTGGCTTTTGGGCATTTATTATGCACTCGTGAAAACTGATTTTTTTTCCTCATGTACTGCTTAAGTTGTGTGCCTAAAAATCTTTAGTGTTAACTAACCTTCCTACTACTTAATTGTTATGAACCTCCCAAATAAATCATAAATAAGTTGAGTCACCTCAAAGATATTCCTCTTGGTGACTCGAACGAGCCTCAACCAATTTATCAAAAGGCTGCACCAGCAGTCTTAGAATGCTTGGCATTGAAGTTTTAAAACTCGAGTCTCCATTAGATGGACAATGCTGCTGGTTTGCTAAAAACTACATCAGCCTCAACCAGTTTTAAAACTCAGTCTCCATGGATGCAATGAAACTCAGATGCCAAGGAAGCATTATAAATACTTCTTATTACTGACATTCTAACTAAGAATAGGGAATTGAAAATCATAAACCAAAATTTGTGTTCCCACACAACAAAGTATTCCACGTAAAATGAAGAATTCGCAAGTTTTTTCTTGTCTCCAAAAATAAAAGATAAAAAATAAAAAATAAAAATGAAGACAAATACAGCAGACTGAATGGATTTTTCTCGTGATTATTAATTTTAATACAAGGAATATATGATTCTACTCTTGCCCGAGGGTTTGCAGGGTATACGGTATCAAATAAAACCCTTACAAATAAATACCCAACTTCCTGCAGACTACCTAAAGTTAACAATTCATCATCAATCTTACTACCTTGCTTTGCTATAAATCCCTTTCTCTTTCCCTGTTTAATGCATTCAAATATCTTGCACACCCTCAAATACAGTTCGAGTGGGATAAAGACCTATTAAAAACGGAAGCAGACAATGATCTGGCTGAGACTTACACTTGATAGTCCACATTGTTACCTCATGTACCCTGTAGTTTTCTATTAGACATTAGATTCCTAAATTTGGGAATCAACCCATAAGTACTCGTAGGAAGAAGGGAGGAAAGTAGTTGACCGTTGACGGTGTAATTGGGGGATATTTGATAGAAGAATGAATTTACAGTTTGCTTTTCCTCATAATGCAGAACAACCAAGTCAAATGCAACCAGGGATACATATGTTATAATCATTCAAAGATACCAAGAACTGGGAAGGGCATCAAATATGAAGTAATCTTTTTGAGTTGCATTACAGTCGTACTTTCTAGTCCTACACACACATCAAGTACTATGGTTGCAATTATTTACAACATTTGACAGTGTTTGATGTGATGTAGAACTAGAAAGTAGGACTTTAAATCATTTTTTTTTTTTGCATTACACGACTTCAAGAAATTTATTTCCCAATTGCTTCTTCATTTTTATTGAAATAGAAGACTTCAGGATGGTGCATAGTTTTTACACTAGGTTTGATAAATTTGGAAGCAAGCATCTGACTAAGCTTCAAACTTCTTGTATTATAAAAGAAGCAACAAGTTGCAATTCCCAAGTATCCAAAATTAGTGGAAATACAATTTGCTTGACACATCAATAAACGTGAAATGCAGGCAGACACTAGTCACAATCTCTGGCAATAAGATGGATTAGTAAGAGACTAGTAAATCCCAGGTATGTATCAGTTAGTCGTCCTTTCAATTTACTTTCTCCTCAACTGCCAAGCAGGTTAAGTGACAAACATAGGTAGAGTCTCAAACCTAAATCCAGTACAGAATGCCAGCCCCAAAAATAGTCTCTGTTGGCATCTTCACAGAATGAGTCGGGATTTGCGTTGGGGTGGGGGGCGGGGGCAACGAATACTAACTAAAAGCTACTATATAAACGGAAAGCATGACAGTGAGACAAAAACAATCAATATTAAGTAACTGAGATTACCAAAAGCATTGTGGACCTTTTGTCACGTGGTGGACAAAAAATGCAGCCTGCAAAATGAATCCTCCTTAGAAAGTAAATTAAACCACTGGAAATTAATCTTCAAAACCTATAGTTATTTTTATACCTGAATCGGTAGAAGTATATCTAGAAGAGACCAAATTTCCATAATAACCTCAAAGAAGATTCTGCTGAACCGTATGGCGTATGCTAACATGTAATTCATTTCCATGAGAAGCCTTCCCTAAATCATGTTGGAAACAAGCTTTTCAACATAACAAAAGGAACGCAAAAAGAGTAAAATACCAACAGAAACAATTTAAAATGCCTTATCGAGACTTAGAACTAAATAAGCTAAATTTTTAACATTATGAGCTGTTTCTCTCGTGAAACCAAATCCTAAACGGGCAGCAATCCTGATTCCACGTAGAATGCGAGCTTAGAAAAGAGATCAAACCATACTTTCTTAGGAAAAAAAAGAGTAGAAAGAACAATGAAGATGAAGATGACCGATGACAATGGTAGAGCTGACAACTAATGTGTGCTTATGCATATAACTCCAAAGAGAAGGAATTAAACTGATGGCTCGATTATAATTGACACACATAACATGTTAGTGCTAAATGAACAACAATGTCTTTGTTTGATACTAGTAATTATAGTAAGAAAACCATGAACAAGAACTCACCACAATCCTCTCAAAAAGAGATACTAGAAGGCTGCTTCACAGTTTGCACCTACAGCAAAGGAGATGAGGTGAGAAAACTGTAAACATGCGACTCAAAAGGTAATTCCCGAAATTGCAACTGTTTAAAGATACATGCACACATTGGCTTTTCTAATATCTTCAACTCCTCCCATGTAGTCATAGACTAGTTTTGCGCAAGGATCTAACATTAGCCTGAAACGAAAATGAAATTTTGATGATATGGACCACAATTAACAAAAATGTAAAAGAAAGGCAAGCATGTTCAGAAAATTCGCTTGGAAACTAAAGTTACTAGGATACCATTTGCAACCCACGCAAAATTTATTGATTGCAGTATTGGGCAGTGATAATTCCCATTCGGAATACCCACGCAAAATTTATTGAATGCAGTTCCGCTGTCATTCAAGAAAAAAAAGAAAAAAAAAAATTAGAATGAGGACTGAGGGCCGGGTCAAGGTAAGAGACGGAGAATAGATATGTAAGCTTTGGGCTGTGAAAAAAAACGCAACGTTAGCCCTAATAATTGGGCTTTGGTTCAATGCAAATCTTTTTTTTTTTTTCTAGTTTTAACTGGCATTGATAAAAAAAAAAAAAAATTTGAAAACAAAATTAATCATTCAATTAAGAGATAACAAATCATAAGACAAAGCCTTCATGGTTGGTGAAGGAGATTCCTCCATCCAATACAAATCCTCACCCAAAGAAAGTCTAGCATATTTTGCCAAAACATGAGCTACCTGATTTCCACCCCTTTTAACACAGCAAACCTTCGACCATTGTAACTCCCAAATTAAGTGTCGAATATCATCCACTACATTACCAAAGAAGGAAGAGTTTTTCGCAGAGGAAGAGATAGCTTGAATAACATTGTTGTTATCACCCTCAATAATCAACCGTGAAAAACCAGTCTCTACAGCAAATTCAATAGCTCTACGGCACACAAGTAATTCAGCTTCTTCACTGTTAGACACCATCGTTCCATTAGCAGTCATAGCAGCCATTACTTCCCCCCTATCATTGCGAATAATAGCACCATATCCAGTTTGACCTAAATCTGAAAAAATTGCAGCATCAAAATTAAGTTTATGTTGATAAAATTTCAATTTGGTAAACAACGTTCTATTTTTTATGTTGATTTTTTTTAAAATTAATTGTATATGACATGTTTATAAATATTCCTTTTATGTAAAATAATTTTAAAATATTTATTATTTAAAGTTTGAAAAAAGGAAATAAATTGTTTTTTGAATTAAAACTTTACATCTAAGTTATTAAGGCCACTTTCTTTTTAATCACTTGACTATTTTTAAGGGTATGTTTTTTTGACCAAAATATCTTTCGTAACAAAAGAACTCATTGGAATCTCTTTGAGGATGTAAGCAAAAAGGAAACTGATTTATGTTCAACAAATTTCATAACACGATAAAATAAATTAGTATACGATTCTTCTTAATTTATTCATATATAACAAAACTTTAACAAATTTAATACTTTTTAATTACCTACAATTAAAGTATGAACCCCATTTAACTTTTGTATCCCTCCCTATTCCTTTCTTTTTTATTAGGAGAGAAATATTCCAAATTTATGACCGTATTCGCAATGCGTCTGCAAAATTTGAAAGATGTAGTGTGGATACGTGGTGCAGTTTCAAAAATTAATATTTACACAAGTGTAAATGTGGATGTGAATACAAGAAATATCTGCACCACACCATATTATATGTATTCACACATATATACTTCATTGTATATATATAATGTAAAACGAAGTTTTTTTAATTTTAATTAATATATGTATTTATACACACACATACATATTTAGAAATCCTAAAATCTAAATTTAACTCTTTTGCATGTCTTCAATCACAATGCCAAAAACTATAACACATGAACAAGTTACAAATTATTTTAGAAATCTTAAAATGTAGATTAAGATGCAAGTTATCTCACGTAAATTAGAATAATACACAATATGAATACTCATGTCCACTGCCAAACTAGGCATTGTTTGTATTAATTTTATAGTTTGTACATTAATTAATTGATTAATTACTAGATAAATTATTAAAAAATCATATTCTTATAATGTATATGTAATTTGAATTTCAATAACCTGAGTACTTTTGTCAAAACTTTTACTTCACTGCTTTTGTGGCTTAAGGGCCAATGTCACATTTTCTTATCAAATTTTACTAGTTGACTAAAGTTGTGTAATATTTTATTATATATGATAATTGTGATAAATTATCAAACGTATTTGTTGTTGGCCATTTTAATTAACAACAGTTACGATCATGTCATTATATTTTTATTTGTCATCTTGATGGATAAATTTTATTACTATTTATTTTTAAAATTTCTTGTATCCGCCTTTGTAACCATTTTTGCATTGCATCTGTGTTGCAATGCATTTGTGGTTACACAGTGTAATTTTTAAATATAATATTTACGCATATGTGAATGCAGAGTATCTACACCACTTTATACCGCGCTCCCTTATTTTTTATAACGTATTTATGGTTGTCAATTGTATTTTTTTGTTTGATTAATAGGATAAAGAACAGATATACTATAATGGCCTTTCATAGGCAACTCTACCCAAATCTTGAAATGTGCGACAAAAGCGCATTATAAATAGGGAATTGATATTTTTATAAAAAAAAAATAATAATAATATTTTTACAATACTCTCCTTATATAAAAAGTAAACACAATTTACATTCACGTGAATAAAATTTTATAATAATATCAATTTTTTTCTTATAAAAATAATAATTCCTTACAAATAATTGCGAGCCCAAAGTATAATGGTCGTGCAAACACATTTGAGAATATCGGTGGAAGGGCTTACGAAAGCTCGTGATTAATTTCCTACATGATACGGAAGCGAGAATGTTTGTTCGGTGAAAAAGTATGGTTAGCCCAATGAAAGGTAGAAAGTCTGTTGGGCTCAACAAAAGCTTCCTAATCACTAACCAATTAACCAAATAGTTATGGAAATAAAGAGTTAATTTACAAATATTAATTCAAAGATTAAACTTTTGATAATTTATAGGTAAAAGAATGGGAGATAGGAAATTAAGCATAAAAGGATTAGAACCGAAAATTACAACAAATAAACTAACATTAATTCTCTCTGAATATTATATAGATAGATAATGCATACTATTCTTAGTAAAAAAAATGTTAATATTATTATATTTGTTGCTTTTAAAACTTAAAATTTATATAAATTTTGAATTTTAATATTTCACAAATTAATATATTTAAATGTGTATTTAATTTTGGAACGGGTACTAATAGACACCCCCTATCTACGGAAGAAACTATATAAGCTAGATGTGGTAAAATGTTGTAATAATTTATCCAAGTGAAACAAATGTAGCATCATATAAATTTAATTACCTAGAGACTAGAAATTAACTATATACTCCCTCAATTTCACCAAAAAATGGTTCAGTTTAAATCTTTCAGTTAAATTGACCATTTTTATAATTAAAATTATATTAATTTTTAGTAAATATAGGTAGAGAAATTATAATCATATCGAATTCACCGCCACATCCTATCCATTATTTGTAGGTTTAAAAATATAAAAAAATATACTTAATTCGTAATTTTAAAATTAGTCAATTTGACTAACTAAGTCAGTTTTTTAGTGACGAAAAGGAGTGTTTACCAAAAAGTATTTGTTTTACATCACGAACTTAATTTACCAGTTGTCCTTACTTTTATAGGATATTTTCCCTAACCTAGAAAGCTACAGTTGAGACAATGGCAACCTGGTATTTTTGTTTTTGCACTTTGACGGATAAAAATATGCCTTTACAGAATTTGGTATGTAGTGGAGTACTATATAGAAGCACGGATATGTTTGTTCTTTTATTGGAAATTATCTTTCGTGATCTTACGACGATCTATTTGTAAGATCCTCGAGAGATATATATAGATTGAAATTTCACATCACTACTTGAAAATAATCAATTTACGCGTAAAAAATTGTTTGCATCTGTGCATGTTAATATTAATGACGATGACTGTTTTGATCCATCATTCATACTACGTAAATTGCATTTCCTCCGCTCAAATAAAATTAGAGGTATTTTTTTTTTTGAAATTAATTTGTTAAATTTGATACGATATAAGTTTTAAAACATCAAATATATATAATTTACAATAGTTATGGTTATATTTAAATCAAATAAATTCGTAATGATTTTGAATTTTGTAAATTGACTAGAGAAATCAGGATGTATCTTTAATTTAGAAATGAAGGGAATATAAAATTATAAAACTAGTTTTTTTTTTTGTTTTTTGTCAATTTGTTTTGTGCATGCATGCATTCACAAGAAGTTTCGCAGAAGAATACTTGTTCAAGTCACAAAACTTAAGTTCGGGTAAGCCACACATAAAGGTCATCGGTGACCTGATGAAGACAATTCGATCAAAAGAACTAGCAATATTATGCTGCTTTCTTTTCTTTCTTTCTTTTTTTCCTATAAAAACAGTCCATGAAAATGGACACATATTTATTTATCCTGAATATCCTTCACAATATACGAGGCCAGACATACAATCCGATCGAATGCATCATATTAATATTCACACAATAATATACGTAGGGCTTCCGAAGAAATAAAATTACTTCTGCTTTAGATTGTACTTCGTAGTGCAGCGGCCAGACTATAGCCTCTCTCTCTCTCTCTCTCTCAATATATATATATATATATATATATATATATATATATACACATTCTAGTAATTGTCCGTACATGAAGACACAACATAATAAAAAATTAAATTAAATTTTGAAAAATATAAATATTATTATTATTATAGTTATTACTGTTACTATTACTATTATTATTATTATTACTATTACTATTATTATTATAATTATAATTATTAGTATAATAATAATAATTATTACTATTATTATTACTATTACTATTACTATTATTATTATTATTATCGATTATTATTATTATTATTATTATTATTATATTATTATTATTATTATTATTATTATTATTATTATTATTATTATTATTACTACTACTACTACTTTTATTATTATTATTATAGTGTAAGGGTGAATTTGATTTGGACAAAAATTCTTTTGTGAGATGAAATGTGAGCCATTAGATTAAGTTGGAAGAATTTGAATCTTTGTGTTTTTATATTTAAAATGGGTTCTATTTTATTTATATATACACACACACACACATACATACGTGCTTGGAGGAGTACTAGTATAGAATAGTGGTACAAATTAAAATAGACGATAAAGAAGAACATTATTGAGTATATACTAATGCAGCCATAACTACTCGGATGGGCCGAGGGCACATTTATATGTTAATAAGAGTAGTATCACTAGTATCTAATCTCGTCCATCAGAATATGGTGAGTGGTGACCACCATACCATTGAAAGAATTTAATTTACTATTATTTTATATTTTATACAAAGAGTTTTATTTTTTTACCCTAATATAATGACATAATTATTTTTAAATTTGTCATTATAATTTCATAATATTAAATTAATAAATTAGTAGATTTTAAAATTAAACATTAAAATAAAAATAAATGTTGAATAATTACAAAATTCACAAATGGAATTATTTTAGTGATATGGAGAAAGTAATTAAGAACCAAGTACACACGCTACCGACCAGTTACAAGCCCGTTCTTCTTGGAACGTTATAATAAATGCATGCATGCAACTGCACTATTTGATTCAGAGTATGTCTGTGTACACATTCAAAGAAAATATTCAAAAACACACTTAAAAATTTAAATAATAATAAAATATTTTTTTCTTATCTCTTTGTAAGACTTTCTCTCCTCTTTTATTGCTATATATATATATATATATATATATATATATATATCGTTATAGAAGTTTTTTTATTTAAAATATAAGACGTTTTATGTATATTTAATTTTTTTTACAATTATTTTTTATTTTATTTTTAAAAATAGAATAATTAAAAAGGTGATAAAAATACATAATTAATTAATATATGAATAATAATCAGTATTTAGTGGTCCGGATCGAGAGGATTGAAATAATTTTCGTGCCTGATTTAAATTGTCCATGTTGGTAGACAGGCACTCAACCTGGAGTACATGCATCTTAATTATGGGTTTTTATTTTCATATAATACTGTACAATTCACGTCAGTACTTTATACACAATTATTTTACGTGGTCAGGGCTGGGCTAGCCACCGCGACCAATGCATACCTGGACTTTCTTTATCTTGTGAAATGTCGATTAAATAAACGTGAATGTTACTCCATAGCTGTACGTACCCATTTGGTTTGACCTAGTAGGCTAGTACCCTAATTTGAGAGGGAAAAAAAAATAGTGCTAGTAATTAAAAGATTGGTGTAAACAATAATTAATAATATGCATGTGATTTCAGATTTAATCATTATGGGATGTTCAGAGCTTAATAGTTAAGACGGTGATTAACGATTACTTTAATTTTCTCATCTCTATTGTGAGATACTTGATAATAGTTATGAAATTCACTGCGCTGGTAATTATGGTAAGCTTAAAAAATGTATGATCACATTTCCACTTCAAAATTTTCATTTTCCGAATAAAATGATAGTGTTAAAATTGAGGACAGATTTTTAAATATTATAATAAAATAACAATAACTTAAAAAGAAAAATAAAATTGGGAAGCATAAAATCTCCTGAACGAGCACCCAGTAGAAAATCTTCTGAATGCCTCAAGATGTGAGAGGTGCGCTCTTAAGATCTCCTAAAAAAAAATTTACTATTTGTTGACGCATAATGTTCAAACATTGGGGTCAGCATCCAATACACAATTTTTTTAATGCACCATATATGATACGAGGGGGTGCCTTTAAAATTGTGCGAAAAGAGATTTACTCTTTGTTGATGCATAAATTAGTTTGAGAATATCTTTACAGTACGTTCAAACAAAAAAGAAATTGAGGACAAATTTTTAAATATTATAATAAAATAACAATAGCTAAAAAAAATTTAAAAATATGGCATACATAAAATGCTACAGAATTATACTATCAGGTACACCATTTAATATAATGCAATGTTTTAGTATATGCAGTTGTTTGGACTTTGGATTCATCAAGTGTAGTGATATTTTCAATATGAGATATGCTTTATGAACTTATATAGTGTATTAAAAAAAATCATGTATTTGCGTTTATTTATTATTCAGTTTGTGTCAACAATATAACTAAATTCCTCAATATAATATATGCATTATAAGCTTATACAGTGTACTAAAAAAAATTATATATTTGCGATGATTTAATATTCGTTTTTGAAGAAGTGAAAGAAAATTGGTGAGGAATGAAATGTGGGATATATTGGTATGAATTTTTTGAATTTGGTTAGTATAAAATTAATTTTATAATAAATTAGATAATAAATTAATATAATATTAACATACAGACTAAGAATTTTTTTTCTCTTTACGTATTAATATTATATTAATTTATTATTTTATTTATTATAAAATTAATTTCATATTAATGGAATTCAAATTTTTAGTCCCACAGAGAAGTCAGCAACTGAAACGGTTTACGGGTGTCAGTGAGTGAATGCAGAGTAAATGTGTAACATATCCATCCGATTCAGGAATTGATTGATCGATTCATTGATTAATCACTAAAACTTACGTTTCTACTGAAGTTATAATATATTACTTTCTTCGTCCATTTTAAATTATAAAATTAATATTAATTTTAAAAAATTAATTTTAAATATTTTAAAATTTTAAATTAAGATAATTTTTTTATGTCAATACAAATATAAATATTATAAATTATATAAAAATATTATTAATAATAATATTTATTATTTTAAAATTTTAAATAAATTATATAAATTTAAAAATATTTAAAATTAATTTTTAAAATAGTAATAATAATTTTATAATTCCTAAAGAAAGGAGTATAATTTACTCAATTAAATTACTCCATATAATTCATTGCACTGTCATGTCGTACACCTTCACTTCTCTGCACGACAATGTTCTAAAGTAATTATGGCGCCCTCCGTTTTCTAAAAAGTAGTCCAAGCTTGGTTTTAAAGAATAAATCTATGCCTAAATTTATACTTTTATTTATTTTTAGCAATAAAAAAAATATTTAATTTAACACAAAAACTCGTACTTTCTTTTTTGCTAAAAATAGATAAAAGTGTGAATTTGAATGTAAGATTAATATATGTATAGATATACTCGGTTTTAAAAATGGGACCGCCGAAACCACCGAAATTGGTTAACACTTCGATTTGATTTAAATTAAAATTTTAATTAAAATTAAATTGACTTATTTATCAGATTGATAATTTAATTGATAAAACTTATTATAACAAATATTTTTTTTAAAGTTTTATTAATTATTATTAATATATATTTTTATATATTAATGATATTATTAGGTCAATAACGGGTCGATCACCGATTGAACTAGTGACCAGTTCATCCGATAACTTTTTTGTTTCGATAATCGGTCCGAATCTGAGAACCTTAAGTCTAAGTATAATTTTTTATATTATTTTTTTGTAATTTTATAGAGTTACTAATAACAAATTTAATACTCTTTTTTTAATAAAAAAAAAGTATAATTATAACTTCTTTTGGAGGACATGGAGAGTATTTCTTTTCTTTTTTTTAATTCTATTTTATTATAATTTATAACTATGAGGAATATACTCATTATATTTACATACAATTTTCATAGCACCTATACTAATTCGGACTTTACTGACAAATATCACACCATTAAAAAATTATTTAATGGTGGTAATTTCATGTGATATTTTAAGTTAATAATTTTTTTTTAATTTTAATAATATTTTATTATTTATAATTATAAATTCTCTAAAATAATTTTTTTTATTAATCTAAAATACTATATAAATTTATTTTAAAACTACTGAATAATCTCTCCACAATAATTATATAGATAGATTCCTATACCAGTCACAAGCGACAAAAAAGCCTATAGAGGGGGAGGCGGAGGAACTTTGAGGCTAATTGAAAGTCTTATCATAAGATAAGACTGCCACATTTGGTCTTATGAATTATTATAATATAATTACTAATTATCTAGGTTAGGTTTAAATTTTAATTGATGACAACTTCTAACTGCTCCTAAGATTAACTGTTAACGATCTTATTTTCACGTAGTAGGATAGTATAATTGAATCGAATTTAGGCATGTGAGTATATTTTTTCTTGTTCGGTACTGTTTGGAGGTGGAATTATTGGCAATAATATTGAATTAAATTAGGTACATATAACTCAAATTCAAATAATTCGGCAAAGAGAATCAGGGTGTAAACTCGATTGATTAGCTGTGGAATGGACATGTTTCTAAGTAATTGTACTACCTAGTTATCTAGCTATAGTTCGGCAGAAATTAAATCAACCCCCCAAAATTTAACATTTGGCACAAAATTTTGTACTCTTTTTTTTTTTTTTGTTTTAAATTATAATATTATTATTAATTTTTAAAAATTAATCAATAATATCTTCAAGCTCAAAATTAAAATAATTTATTAAAAATTATAAAATAATAAAATTTATAATAAATAGTACTTTTTTTTATTATAATTTGTCATATGTATTTATCATTATATTAGCTAAAATTAATGAAATTTATATTAAATTTAAATTAAAAAATATATTAAGTTAATTTAAAAAAATTAATAATATTTTTATATTTTAAAATAGAGGAAGTATTAGTTTAATCGTTAAATTGCAAGACAAAATTTTCGATTGTGATAAACGTATTAATTTGTAACTAATGTGCAACAATATGAGGTCAGGTAAATGATGAAATAATTATAGGGAAAAAACAAGGGTTAGTAGGTAGGATGAGGTGCTGCACCGAGATTCGATTATTTGGAAGATCTCAAGGTATCTCTTTCGTATAATATCGGTCCTATCAATAAAGGCTAGTGATTGTTTGACGGTTGCGTGTGCAACCATTTTTTAATATAGATTTTTTGACAAGATTATTTTCATAAAGAGATTAAAACAGTTTTTGTTACATAATTATAAAAATATTAATGAAAAATTTAAAGTAATTGTGATGCAAGAGATTTTATTTTATTTTTTTAACAATTTAAGGATAATTTCTTATATTTCACTTTTGCTAAAAGTGTATATATCAACGTACCAACAGCACAAATATTTATTTCAATTAAAAGTTTTTTTGAACCAAAATCTCTACGGTTTAACAGTACGACCGAACAGCACTAAAAAATATAAAATTTAATTTTAATTTAATAACGCTTTTAGGTCGGCCAAAAACTCCCGCAAAATGCTCTTTATCTTTTCCACCTCAAATGTGATGACAGTGAATCATTTAAAACTTATCCAAGACTTTCTCTTGAATCATTTTGTTAGTGTATCTTTAGATGATAATTAAATGCAAACTCAAGGCAGACAGACAGAGAGATGTACGCGCGCGCATGCATGCATGCATGCACGGGAGGGTTAATTAGCTGGATCCAAAATTATAATGACAATTCTTTCAAGATTTAAACGTTTATCTCGTTACAATATTGATTTTGGGGACATTCTTTGTCTCTGGCTGATCAAGTGATCATTTGCTTAACGATGGTTCCAAACGAACCCCCCCCCCCCCCCCCCCCCCCCCCCCCCCCCCCCTAAAAACACAGCCACTTCTTTTACTATTTTTGGTCAAAGCTAGAAAGAAAGTTGTTAAAAGTATTACAAAAAAAAAAAAAAAAAAAAATTACACAATTAAAATATGCACTTTCAAATTGGATTTATCAATTTTATTATACTTTCTTCGTTCTATATTATTTGATCATTGTTGACTTTTTTAAATCAGCTTAAGAGATTTGTAAATTCAAAATTAACATATATTTTTTTTAACTTTAACTAATACATTGATGAATATTGTAAATTATCTAAAGAGTATTACTCCTTATAAGTTTTATTATTTCATAATTTTTAATGAGTCATCTGAATTTTGAGTTTAAAAATATCTCAATTAAATTTACTTTTAAAAATTAATAATATATAATCATATAATTTGAAACGGAACGAGGATTTAAGTAAATTGTGATACTTAATATTGATTAATACTTTCATCCGAGGACAGAGTTCCACTTTTTATTTATTTATATATTGATCTCTGTTTAAATATTCAAGTTTGCATAGGACATATACACAATTTTTCTATAACGTTTTAATTTCTTAATTAGAAAAAAGTTAGTCCCTAAAATATACTCCCTATTTTCCAAATTATAAAATCTTTTTTGTCTTTTTGAATTTAATTTGAGATATTTTTAAACTTAAAATTGAATACATTAATTTAATTTTAGTTAATATAATTATGAATATTATAAATCATCTTAAGAGTATTACTAATATTTATTTTTTTTGTAACTTTTAACAATTTTTTTCAATTGTAAGTTTGAAAATATTTTAAATTAATTTTTAAAAGTTAATAATAATTGTAAATTTTGATGGGGAGGGTTCTTCCGCGGGAGAAAAATTAAGAAAAAGAAGTAATTAAGAATTAATAAGAAATAGCTAAAACAAGTTGCATGGGAGAATTTACAAAGATTATTGCTGTTTGCATAAACCGTGGATCATGCATCGCAACACTAAACGAAATGTTAGGAGAAAACCGTGAATCACACACACACACACACACAAATATAATTGCCTAAAAGAAAAAGGGAACACGCATGCATGCCTGGATGCTGGCAATTGGAAACTGGAAAGTACTACGGTTGATTTCAAGATAGAAGACTTTTTTTTTTAATTTTTTTTCTCAGTTAAATTAAGATAGAAGACTTTGCAGTTCAAAAAGAAAAAGATGAAGATGAAGAAAAAGATCGAAGACGATGTTCACGATGATTTAGAAAGCAGTTAAACTGTTGACGTGACAAGTTTACCAAATTAGGGGTTGAATAAATAAATGAATATAGAACCTTAACTACTCCGGCCATATTCATTGAATCATGTTATCAACCTATTTAATCAAACTGCATGATCATAACCAAACTAACTTAATCTGTACATCTGTTACTTTTCCCTTCTAACAAGAAGCTCGTGTTTTTATCAATTAAAAGAAGGGAAAAATAAATAAAATGATTATAGTAAATATTATGTGATAATATATTTGTATGTTTCTTTTTTTGGGGAATCTATATATATATATATATATATATATATATATATATATGTATGTATTTTTCCTTGTTGGGCTAGATGAGCTAGAAAGGGAATAAATAGCCTTAGGAAGTGGTAGGCTAGCCTTAGAAGTGTAAAGCCCAATGGCAGCGTAATTGCGGAGGCAGCCCATAACAACATAAATTAATATCCACAAATTTAGATATAATAAAGATAACGCGGACATATAAATAAATGTTACTTTATTAGTTATTTTTTCAATTTTTTTGGTAGAAAAAATAATTTTGGTGATATATACATATGTCTGCAGAACCCAAAAATAGAGAATAAAAAAAAAAGGAGCAAAATAAGAAGTTGCAAAGAAGCTCAGGTTTTGTTTTATTGATCGACCACACGTTTTATTTAACATTCGCAGAAGATAAGATGGATTAATGTTAAAATTAAATTGAGTCCAAGCAGCAGCAGCAGCACCAGCACCGTATGTGATTATGACAGCCATACTTTTGTTGATAAACCAAACGGCGCCAAAGTAGTGGAGGCGAATTGGTGGATGCAAAATACGGTAACTTACCTCTCTCAAGATTGACTATACAACAAATCTGGGACGGTAGCTAATTACTTGACAGGGATGCCTTCATCTGTTTGCTAGTGCTACAATTGACGTCTTCTTGTTTCTTTCTTTTTTCATACATACATGTCTATATATGTACCCTACTCCTTTCCACAAGAACAGTCCTTGTAATTTTTTTAATTTAATTTTTTTTTGTTTCATGCTTAAATTTAAATACTCGCTCCATTTCACAAAAAAATAAAATGAAAAAAGACCATATTATGAGCATTTACATTTTTGAAAGTTCAATATTTTCGGTGCAGTAAAAATATTTTACATCTTTTTTTGTAAATTGAATAGAGTTCAACGGTTTTCCCTGCCATTTCCCCAAAAAAAAAAAAACAGATTCTATTTGTAAAAGGTATAATATAACATATGTTCTCAATCATAAAAACATAGTTTCACCATCGTACCACTACTAAATTACTAAACACTCGTTATATGGGAAAAAAGATATCTTTAAAATCTGTAAATAAGTTTTTTTTTCTTAAGCTGATTAGGTTTAAAGAGTATTTAGTTTAGTAATAATGGTATAATGACAATAGAAATTATTAATAAAAAAGAGATCTTGATTTAAAATAAAAAATTTGATATGTAGGATTTTTACTCCGAAAGCAATAATTCATTATTTTCAGCCGAATATTAATATTGTTACTGAGGAGTAATTGCCTTGGAAATCCCGGTGAGAGAACAGAACTGAATCATATAATCACTTTTACATTTACAGTATATCTGCGTCATTGACATTTACAGTACTATGACGACTGAACATTTGATGAAACAGAGGTGAAAGGTGAGTAACTGACAAAAGATTTATATTAACACCCCCCCCCCCCCCCCCCCCCCCCCCCCCCCATCGTATAGTATTTGAGATGTGGTTGTATGTTAGACAAGCAAACGTTGGCAATAGCTTATTTCAAACATTGCGTTTATAATTTAAAAGAATTGCTTTTAAAAAAAATACAATTATAAAATAAATAAAATTCTCAGATATGATTGTTTTGAACGTAATTTGTGATTTTTGAAATTATGAAACGTATAATATAACAAGGGAGAATATTCAGTGCCTTAGGCCTTTTATAACACAAAAATGCTTGAAAAAGATTGAATTGAGCCGTCATAAGTTTTTCTGTTTTTTTATTAACTTACGAATTTTTACGTAATTTTACTACTTTATTGTTTAATTAGGGTTTTGACTTATTCTGTATTATTTAAACATTACTTAGGTTAAGGTTATGATTCGATTATTTTTTTAATATATATAATCCGTCTATTCTACAACTTTTATCATATATGTATGATGACTGAATTCTTATAATTTTTTCGATATGAATATGTCTTTCATTACGTCATCATTAACTTATTATTGTTAAAAATAAATAAATATAAAAATATATTTTTAATATTTACAAATAATGACACTTATTTTTGAAACAAATAAAATATTATATTCATTTAAAATTATTCATGCATCGAGAGAGAGATGTTGAAAGACCAGTCAAATGTGAGGAGAAATGAGGTCGGTTGCGTTGCGTTGCATTGCATGGGGATGAAGAGTGAACCAGTCAAATATTATTTTTTTATTATAAATTTAGGGGGTTCCTGTTTTATGAGTATATATATAATCCTGAGCTGACCTCTTGTATCATCAGACCCCCCATCCCCCAGTTCAGTTTTTCTCTGCCTCCAATTATCAATTAGAGTCTCTCTCTCTCTCTTACTGTTTCTGTTTCTCTTCCATCAGTACCAATTCCAAAGCATTGATTCACACACCGATTCTCAAAAAAGATGGCAGCTTTTTCATATCAACACCACCACCCTTTTTTCATCGACTCATCAAACACAATTAGTCTTCCCAGTATCCCAACTAATAGTTATAATAATAATGATAATAATAATATGTTTGGATTTTTGGAGGAACCAAGCAACACCCACCCCTCCTCCTGTTTTTCTCATCATCAATTTTATCAACCTCAACCTGCTGCAGTTGTTGATCCCCTTGGGGAGGTATCTTCACTAAATTATAGTTGCAGCACTACCGCTACTAGTACGAAAGTTTCCCTAGCTAGCAGCTGCAGCAACAACAATTCTTTATCTGGAGACCAAGTCACTCAGAAAATTACTCCTCCTCCCATGGACCACAACAAGAGGAAGCACAAGAATGATGCCACTAGTTCTGCTGCTCAATCCATGGTAATTCAATTATATATACCTATATATTTGCATATGGGTCCGGCCCAAATTTATTATTTTTTTCTATAGTTTGCCAATTAATTGTATGTTTTTTGTTTTTTTTTTGTTTTTTGATTTATTAGGATTCTGGAGAAGTACTAGTAGTAGAAGGCAAGAAGCAGAGGAAAATCAATACTAGTGTTGAAGAGAAGAAGAAAAGCAGGGGAGGAGCTGCTGGTAAGAAAGATGATGAGAATAAGAAGAAGAATAAAGCTCAAAGTGAAGAAGCAGCTCCAACTGGGTACATTCATGTTAGAGCAAGGAGGGGCCAAGCTACTGACAGCCACAGCCTTGCTGAGAGGGTACCATCACTCTATATTAATTAACTGAAATCATATTAATTTGCACTTCAAATTTAGAATACGATTTATCAATTCCCTTATTTAAACTTTCCCATTTTTTTTCTTTAAAAACTTCCCTTTTAATAATAATTGGACACCCTTGTCTTTATTACAATTATTAATTTCCATGCATAAAAAAACACCAAATTTGTGTATCCTTTACATTCGTACCTACTCAACTAACTGTTCATGAGGTCTTAATTTGTATAAAAAATAGTAGTATCTTTGAATTATTTATTACTTAATTTTGCCTAAAAGGGAGTTTACTTTCAGGTGAGGAGAGAAAAAATAAGTGAGAGGATGAAGCTGTTGCAAGCTCTTGTACCTGGGTGTGACAAGGTGAAACAACTACCTCAGAAATTTTGTCTTTACTTTGTCTCTCTTTTTTCTTTTTCCAATCTCTATATATTTTTTCTATGTATATTTTTAAGGGGTTATTCTGACAGCTTCATTTGGTTCTAACTGAAAACAGGTAACAGGCAAAGCCCTTATGTTGGATGAAATAATTAACTATGTCCAGTCCCTACAACATCAAGTGGAGGTAAAAAAAAAAGGAAAATTACTTATGAACCACCCTGCAGTTGCACTTAATTTACAAAGTGTTACCATCACAATAAGTACATACATTTTATTACAACATACATACATACATACATACATACGTACATACATATTTCTGAAAATTAATAATGCATTACTGATTCATGGTTTATATTTCAATTTTTTAGTTCCTTTCAATGAAGCTTGCTTCTTTGAATCCCATGTTCTATGACTTTGGAGTGGACATGGAGGCATTTATGGTCAAACCAGAGGTACATAAACTAACAATCATATTCAAATATACTCTTATAATATGTAATATAAGGATTAATAATAATACATGGTCATTATAAAATATTATAATAAAAATTCATATATATATATATATATATATAACTAAATTGAATTATCACATCAGGCAGATGTACAAGAATGCAGCCCTAACCAGTCCACAACAAACACCTTCACCACCACACCTAATAACTATCCTCTTCTGGATCCTTCAACTTTACTTCTACTTCAAGAGGGGCAGATGCCAAATATTCTCTCTCAGGTATATTAATTTTTATGACTCAATAAATTTAAAATACTATTAAATTAATAAACAAAGTCATAACTAGCCTATATATGTTTCTAAATAAGACAGTTCCAAGAAATTCAGAGTAATGGACAGCTATCATGGGACGCGGATGAAGTACAACGACAAAGAATTATTAGTCAATCGTCAGGGTTCACCACCACCAACTTGGCTTCTTTTCATTAAAACCACCTGCCCTACAAACATCCGGTAAGCCCTCACTCAAATCACTCATGTCACAAGCTTAATAGAAAAAAAAAGTCTTACATGTCCATTTATTTTTTTTACTGATTTATTTTTTTAAAATCTCCATGCAGAGTCATTGAGGAGTTTCCAAGCCAGGAGTGACTGAAAAGCAGACGACATGAATATAATTCAAAAAGAGCTTGTTGTTAGTTACTACATAAATTAAAAGAGCTAGTATTCTTTAGCATTGATCATCAATTGTACTGGAGGAGGGCATGGTTCATGGATGATAGCTACCAAAGCAAACTCGATGGATAGAGAGAGAGAATGCAGAGGAGACACGTTTAAGAGGGAGGGGACACCTATATGATATATATCCGACCAAATAAGACAGTCTTTTTTAAAGATCCCTCGTTCTTGTTCTTGTCCCAATTTATTTGACTCCAACATCTGCATGGAGCACAAATTCCTAGAGCTAGCTTTTTAGTCGTCTTGTTGTGATTATATAATCAGCATCTTAGATATTTATGATTTATATGTAAAAATACTTTCCTGTTAATTATTGTTATTATGTATATGTGGATCTTGTTATATTTAACCGTTATTCCGTTATTGCATTTTATTTTACCTTGCTTCCTGTGTTAATTTGTTGTCTCCATTATGGAATCTAAAGCAGGGGCTCCATGCCTTTTTCTTCGTGACATGACTTCCTCTACCTCTACTAGTTGATATATATTGTTGGGTTGAAGATCTATCTATCTAACTATATATATATAAAATGTACTATGGAATCTTTCTACTATGTTTGGAACTGGAGTGTGCCCTCCAATGAATCAGTGAATTGATATCCTATCATCCTTCCATAAACCACCTTCTGTGTTCAGAAGAAAGGCCTCAACATTTCTCTCCCTCTCTATCTCTATCTATCTCCATTATACACACAAGAAAGTGGCATATGTGGTAAGTATTTTCCACAAGTTTATTGTGGGATTAATTTAATTATATATGTTGAGACAAATTTTATTGAACAGTGACTATATATATATATGGAGGTGATCCGGGACAAGCGTTAGCTAGGAACACTATTTCAGTTAGCTGGATCTAACAGTTAGGAGAGGGTCTGACTGCTAGTCCTAGTAGCAGCCAGGCAGACTATGTCATTTTGAGTTTTGGCATAGTCGCATATACGTAGGAGTAGCGACGAGAAAAAATAACGTCGTTTTCCTTGATCGCACTTCTTATATGTGGCCAAGCCAAATCCAAAATAGTTTCATTTTTTTTTCATGAGAATCAATACATATATTTAAATTATATACATATAGTAGGTTACTTCTAATTTATATAGATGTACTAAATTATATACATGTACTAAATATCATATTAGTTATAAATTTAAAATGAATTAACAAAATTAAATTTGAATTATATACATATTTTCTATTGTGATTTGATTACCCATATTTTTGAGATTAATCACTTCCATAGTTATATATTGATTTAAAAATAATAAAATTTATGTTATATAGTTTTTAATTTCTATAAATATTATAAATTTTAAAATCACCAATTTCTATAAATCATTTATTTTTATATATTCCTTACAAAAATTTTAACAAAATAATTCATTCATTTAAAAGAGGATCAAATTTAATTTTGTTAATTCATTTTAAATTTATAATTAATATGATATTTAGTACATGTATATAATTTAAATGTATGTATTGAATCTCATGATGAAAAAAAAACAAAAAGTATTTTAGATTTGGCATGGCTGCATGTAGGAGGTGCGACAAAAAAAAACGACATCATTTTTTCTAGTCGCTACTCCTACATGCAGCCAAGCCAAAACCCAAAACAATGTAGTCTGCCTGACCGCTACTAGGGCTAGCGGTCAAGCCAAAAAAATCTCCTCAGCCGCGCTATTAGGACTAGCGGTCAGGTCTCCTCCTAGTCATTAAATCTTATAATGAACGGTGAGAAATCAACTAGTTAGAATATTATATCTAGCTAACGTTTATCCTAGATCAACTCCAATATATATATATATATATATATATGATCTTCGTTCTTCAGAGAAGTTATATAATTAAGCCTTCTCTTAGCATGACCAATCTCTAATCTCAACAATTTGTACTCCTACGTACAAAATAAATAAAAAATTAGGCTGTGCTATCAGTTTGCAATCAATTAAGATAATTAAGGGCAGAACAATATCATACAAGTAATATCTCATATGAATATATGACGATGCGCGCGTATGACAGCACTTTGAGTTTCAACCCGGAACATGATTCTCATAAATGAGCCTCTGATCTCCCTCCTTGAGCTAAAAGCACATCTATCTTAAATATGTAGATCTAGAGAAAAGTAACAGCTCGAACATAATACAAGTATGTATATAAGCTTTTTATGTGATCCCAAAAAAATAAAAACTATGCTTCTGGTGTTAATCTAAAAGCTTTTTCTCTCTTGTAATTACATTTTAATTGACTTAAGCGAAAGATTTTAATTATAAAACGAATAATCTCAGTTTTGCCAAAAAAGAAAAATATATGAAAAATCTAGACAATAATGACCCACAATCTTAAATTGATTCAGATATGCAAAACATTTATAATCGATCTGTGCCAAATGCGAATTGGCTTCAAACTGGATGCTAATTACAGCACTCTTTATCCACCCGGCCGTCGCTTCTACACTTGGATAATTTTAAATTCCTCACTGTTTTCCTTAAAAAAATATCGGCTCTACAAATTGCCAACTACATGTGACAAGTCACCCAATAATCAATGCTGTGCAACTCACCAACTCATCAATCTATTCCTTAAGTGGGCTTCCAAGTACTAGTGATTAGTCAAATCATGTTAGCTTTAGATCCAACAATCACTCTATTTTATAAGTATGTTTTGACCCATATAGCTATAGATTAGTCTTATCTGGATCCATAAAAAAAGAAATAGGTTACTGAAAAATACATACATACATACATATATATATATGTCTGTGTGTGTGTCCGGTCGGGCGCGTGTGAACTTGGCATCAATGTTTTTTTTCTTCTAAATATTGATGATGATAAAAGACTCATATTATGTATTTAAAGAAATTTAAATGTTAAAATACGTGTCAAGTAAAACTATGTCAGTTGTTTCAACTTTACCATATGGAGTACATGGCTCCTTAAAGGGGTTTTGAGAAATCGAATTATTGTCAAGTAATTTTTGTTTTCTTATACTCAACAATTACTAGAGCGATTTCTCAAACATTTATATTTGAGTACCACCTTCTAATTGTTGATTCATTCCATTAGTTAACAACTCTATAAATATTGACTAAATCCACTCCCTTAATTACTTACTCCATATGTTTTTGTAAAACCCTCGATTTATAAAAGGTTTTGGGCGAGTCTTCCAATTTTGCAATGAAAAAGGAAATTAAATGTGTTACTGCGCCGTCTGTTATGTCAAGATAGGATATAACCGGCCAGCCGGGACATCTGATTGATCTTTAATTTATGCCTTGTATTCAAGTAAGATACGTTTGTTGTCGATGAGTCTTTTTAACACAATATTGGTTCCCAAAAAGCATAGTTCTGAAAACATTTTTCTTTGTTTTTTCATGACATGTCAGCATCCGGAATGTGTCTGACGTGTATGAAGTCAACACCATTGTTTCCCATCTTCAGAGGCGACCCAACGATATGGAAACTCTTGTACTCTTTTTCCATGACAAGCCAGCATCCGAAAAGAAACTGACTAGTCATTCTCTTGATAATTTGATATTTGGAGTCTTCCCTTTCCTTCAGGAGAATAAAATCATGTAAATATAATTAAAATAACTAAATATTAGAATTTTTTGACCTACTTTGTGCTAGTGATTTTTTTTTTCAATTAAAATTTTTATTTGTCAAACATTATTTGCGGTATACAACTATATTAATTAAGGGAATATAGACTTCTTCAAAAAAGAAAATTTTCCAATTTTCTTGCGTAAATTTTAACCCCCAACTCCACCACACGACCCCGTTCAGACTTCACCTTTTAAGTTTTGCCGTATAATATTGCATGTATATGGCAAAAGCATTAAACTAAGAGTACATTTGCTAATTCAGTCATTTATTAAGGTTGTCATTTTAACAAATAAAATTACATTACATTTGCCTGAATGGCTACAGCCAACCAACTGTCATAATAATTATATTCAACTTGGACGGCCTTAATTCGGAGAAATTATTGGTTGCGTCAAAAGTAAATGAATAATATACTCTTTTTTTCCCATAATAGTAGAGTTTATAAAGACTTTATTATTTGTGAATTTCACTATTATATATATAAAAAAAAGTATATTATTTATTTATTCCTAAAAAATTGAATAATTTTTTCTTGATTTGATTTAAATAAAAATATAATGGGATCGACTAACCGTCGATCAAAGAGAAGGAATATAACTTTAATTTAAATAAGTCTAAGTGCATAATTTTTAAGATACGAACTCTATTTTTATTATTAAAAAATAAAATTTAATATAAGAATTTGTATCAAATTTTAATTTTTAATAATATAAATAAATTTTTTATTTAAATTTATGTCCTAAAATTATGTTCGTAAACTAGTCCATTTAATTTTAATTTGGCTATGTCGTGATATAGCACTGACAAAGACGATTCGGACCCAAAAGTTTGACTTAAAAAGCGAGCACTTTTCAGTGAATGGACGGGAGAAAGCAACAAGACAATAAATTACACATCAAATAGAAATAAAAGCCAAACCCGTAATTAACGCATGGGTTGTTATGGACATTACTGAGAATATGGATCATAAATTATGAAGGCCAAATATAAACGTATGAGTTTAAATTATTCTTATGATTATCTTATGCTATGATTGTTTCTAGAGATTGAAGTGAATAAATCAAGAAAAAATGAAGTCAAACGTGTATATAATCTTTTTTTTACAAAAAGAGTTTTATTGACAAAATTTTATTTTTTTTTAGAAATAGTTTCATGTTTTATGTTAGTATAAAACGATATTATATTTTTCAAAAAATATATATAACAATTTATTATTATATCAGTACTATTAAAATAATAGTACACTAAATTTAAGGATTAATATGTAACAAAATATATACTCTTATATAATTAAAATTTATGAATTTTGTAATTTTATTTTTTTTTTGGTGAAAACGGATGGGTATTTTGCTTTCTATTTTCCTCTTATCTAAGCACGATGCATGCATATGTTAGTCATTACTCACTGTAGTAGCACCTTCTTGCTTAATTTAATTGCCGAAACGATTTTTGGGTAATTCTTTCTCCATTCAAATTGCTTACCCTCCCTGCATCAAGAATGTCCCTGTCATTTACGTCTCTCTCTTTTGTTAGTCCTTAGCTCTGCAGTACAAAGTCGGCAGATAATCCACTAAATTTTTCAAGATACATACATATATATATATATATACATACATACATATATATATATATATATATATATATATATATATATATATATATGTGCAACCCATCAAACAAATTCCTATTTTGGCTGTTACGATATCCTTCAGAAACATCTCTATTTTATCAGTTGCTCCATTTACCTAATACATTCACCACCACCACACCACATTATCTTTTTGGACAACCGAAAAAAAAAACCATTATCTTTACTCTTCTTTAATTTATATGTGCAACCCATCAAACAAATTCCTATTTTGGCTGTTACGATATCCTTCAGAAACATCTCTATTTTATCAGTTGCTCCATTTACCTAATACATTCACCACCACCACACCACATTATCTTTTTGGACAACCGAAAAAAAAACCATTATCTTTACTCTTCTTTAATTTTTTTAATTTTGTAGGGTTTGTATTTTTCACAATAAGCAACTCCAATCAGTTATTTATACTCTTATATTCCACAAATTCAAAGTTTATAAAATTTAATGACATTTTTTATGCTAAACAAGTTTGATAGCCCCAGTTTGTATTACTTTTTTTTATAAATATTTTTTATTTGATAAAGGATTTTTCATATTTTTACGTCCACAAGTTGAGAAAAATTAATTATATTTATTTGATTAAAATTACATATAACTTTTAGTAGTTTAAGAATATTTTTTCCCATATTTTTCCTTCATAATTTAAGTGAAATTAATTATAATTATTTATTATTCTATCAAATATAATAATAATTACCTGAGTTAACTCATCAATTATAATGAGTTAACTCATTTTAATTGATGGGTTAACTCGGATGGTCATTAAATTTTATATACCATGTCATTTGTGATAAAAAATTTGATACCCCTAATATTATCCATAAAGTATTGATTATTGGACGTTTAGCTTAATAGTGATTTTTATTATACTATCATGCATTAAACGAAGTGGGAATTTTCTGTGGATCTAAAAAAGTTGCCAAATGAGCTTTTTTTGTGCAACGGAGGAAATATTATATATATATACACATAATCTTGATATATAGAAACATGGATGGATGGATGATATATAAAGAGAACAGAAAGAAAACACTTTGGGGTCATATTTTGAGGAGATGTTCCTCCAACCTTACACCAGAAAACAATATGAAGTTCAGTGATCGACAAAGTGCATTAATGTATATATACAAAGTCGTATGCTTTAATAATATTTCTTAATTTGTTCGACCTACCTTGATTTTAGGTATAGGATAAGGATGGGTAATTCTATTTACGTATATATCAAACTATACCCGCATATATATATATATATATATATATATATATATATATATATATATATATATATATATATATTATGTCATTAGTTTTAAACTTAGATAT
This sequence comes from Hedera helix, assembly GCA_947179155.2. Taxonomy (NCBI): domain Eukaryota; kingdom Viridiplantae; phylum Streptophyta; class Magnoliopsida; order Apiales; family Araliaceae; genus Hedera; species Hedera helix. The sequence continues at coordinate 52,981,714 of OX359269.1, read as the reverse complement.
ACAAATTTAAAATAAGAAAAAAAAAATCAAATATATATGAAAATATAGTACTAATACTGACATAATTATACTTAATCAATCAATAATAAAAATAAAAAATTAATATATTAGTCTATATATTTTTAATTTTGAAAGGGACAATATATGTTTATACAAGGGGAAATTAAAGAGGGCAGACGGGGGACCGAGGAGAGTTGGGAAGGTGTAAGGAAGCTAGGGTTGTGAGAGGGGTCCACCACGAAAGCAGAGGTGGGTGCCATTCTCCGCTCCATTCAATTGCCTTGTCTCCTTCCTTCATCTTCCTCTTAGCTAGCTAGTCCTTCTTAGAGATAAAAGAGAGAGAATTAAATTGAATTGCAGTAGATCCATCCAAGGTGACATTTACTTCATGAGGGCCGGGCTGGTGTCCTCATCTGTTGCACTCAAGGCATGGGCTGTCCAAATATGGACTACGACACTCCTACTTGCTTTTATATATTCTCTCTCTCTCTCTCTCTCACACACACACACACATATGAGTATTGATATATAGTCAACGTTGTAAATTTAAAATTATCTTTACAACAAATCGTGGTCGCTTATTCGCGGATCTAGCAGTGAAAATGATTTTTCGTCTGCACTATCGTATAAGAACGTCCGCTTAACTAAAGTGACGACTCAAAAGTGACTAAAATACCTTTCATGATCCGCACTTTAGTAGTGCGGACAATAGTCACTTATTTTAAAATTAATGAGATTTTTGTAATATTTTCATCTGCACTTTAGTAATGCGAATTGTAGAGATGGCGCCATTTAACATAAAAATCAGTCGTTTGCATAATGACATTTTTGTGATATCCTAATCCGCAACACTACTATAGTGCGAATTGTAGAGATGGTGTCGTTTAATAGATATAACTCGACCGTCCGCACAATAGCATTTTATAATATCCCGATCCTTACTACAATTATAATGCGGAATATAGAGACGACGTCGTTTAACATATATCACCCGTCTACACTTTAGCAGTGCGGACGATAAGTATTTCAGTACAATAAAGATGATGCAACCTACACATCCCATTGAGAGAGTGAGAGAGAGAGAGAGAGAGAGAGAACGACGCAGCAGCTAAACAACCATTTTAAACCGTTAAATCGTACAATTTTTTGATCCAAATCTTGTAAGTCTTATGTATGTTCATCGTTAAATTATATATATAAATCGTTGTATGCATTCCTTTGTATTCACGAATCGTTGTGTATATTACATATACCATTGACTACAAAGATTTATTGTATACAAAACATCCATTGTTAGTACTATTCATTACTGTTAAGTTAAATTTGATTTGTTTGAAGATGTAAAATCCTTGAATGAGTTAGGGTAATTTTTTTATACATTAAAATTATCGTTCGTATCACAATGAAATTGTGTATATGTTATATTATGAAGTGAATTTTTTCTTTAGTATTGAATTAAGTTTGTTTATAATATGATTGAATATGAGTTTGGGTAATTTGTCATACATTATTATTGTTGTTCGTATCATAATGAAATTGGGTGTGTGTGTGTTTATATTATATAATGATCGATGTGATTTTTTCCCATTATTATTAAGTCAAATTTGTTTATATTACGAGTGTTGGTATAATAATTAAATTAGATGTATTAATTGAGTATTTGTGTTTAATATTGTTAATATTTAATAATAATAATAATAATAATGTTTTTTTTTTATATATGTTTTTCCCCTTATGTTATTAATAGAAAAATATAATTTAATCTCGGACCAATCGATAAAACACTATTGCAGGATCGATCAAGCTAACCACGTTTCAACAGAAGTATGGAATAATCCTCGTTACAAGCGTAAGTTAAGAACAGATGAGGGTGGACGGTCGTTGGGTTTGTGGGTATTAAATGACATATAAAAAGAGTTATTACAACAGTGGGGTTTTGGGATTTTTGTAAATCCTCATATGTGTAACCAATTAGATGTGTTATTAGTTGAAGTATTAGTAGAGCGTTGGAGGAGTGAGACAAATACATTTCATTTTCCTACAGGTGAAATGACTATTCCATTAAAAGATGTATATTTTATATTAGGATTGTCTGTTCTTGGTACGTCAATTACATGTATATTAATAAAAGAGCCAAAATATATATTTCAAATGAGTGAATTTAGTAGATATGTAGTAGGATTAAGTGGTTTATGTATGCAAAGGGGATTATATTGTCATGGTTGTGTTTCACATTTTCTCAACACCCTCGGGATGCAGACATGAAAATGGTGGTGACATACACCAAAGCTTATGTGTTGTTTGTGATTGGAAAAAATTTATTTACTTCATTAAACTGTGACATGATGCATGTGACATTCACCAAAGCTCATGTGTTATTTTTTGAAGATATTGATAAAATGAGTTGATCACCCTTACTATATATAAATGTTTTCAGTTAACCCAGAGAAGTTCAAAGGATCCAGAAGGATGAAGAAAAAGGTAAAGCCAAGGAGTAGAAGAGCTTAATGTCATAGTTGACGTATTATACTAAGATAATGATGCTTCATGTTATTAAAAGTCAGAGAACTTGGGATAATGTAAGACATATATTGTGAATAATGTATCTATTGCTATGTCATTGTGTAGTAAAGGTAGATAGATAAGTTGTTGTATAGTATCGTAAACACCATATTCGAGGGTCTAAGTACCCGAATTTGGGAGTGTCACAATAATGATGATTTACACATGTGAGGATCACATATCATGGAATATTTGTTTGTTCGGTGTGTGATATCGAAAGTCACAACATCACCAAAATTATGATATGCTAGAATTGACTGGTAATTTACCCACATAACACGTGTAATACGATTTTTCACACCTAGTTTGACATTAAAATTAAATCTACTCAGGCTCTCACGCTGTAATTTTCTCAGGTAATCTAATGCAGCATGTGCATCATTCAAATATATCGTATAACGTCTAATATCTCTAACTACATTTCGCATATCCGTCTCAAAGAACCCAACATTGCTCGTATCTCGTTCTAATGAGCTAAGAAAATTGATCATCCTATTTGGCTCTATTCCAGCCTTAGCTAGTAAGGGTTCAATCAAATCCCTAGCAACTTCTAATATATTCCTGTGTGTTTGAATATATGAAATTTTACTTGGGGAGATAAATTCTTGATTATGATTCAGTTTAAGTGTAATACCCTGATAAAAAATAATAATAATAAAATAATAGTTAAATTTATTTTAAAACATTTTAATTAGACTTTATTTTATGTTTGGGTTAAATTTATGTGGGCTAATAATAAATAACAAATAACATTAATTTGGTCAAATTGGGCCTTAAAATTAATTGTGTCTAATTTCTATTTAAGTATAATTATACTTGTGTAATTTGAATCCAATTAAAATTAGGAGAGTAATAAAAAATATATTAATTAAAAATAATAAATAACTAAAACTTATTAATATTTTTCTTTATAAAACATCTGATACGGGATTAAGGGAAAAGAGAGGAGATCCGCGGCTGCAAACAGGAGAAGAAGATCAAGAGGGAGATACAAATAGTACATAACCTATATGGCGAGCCAAAAAATATTATTTTTCTTGATATTTTTAGAGATCAGCAATCAAAGACTCCGAGTCTAATATTGGAATATGGAAGGAAGTACGCGCGAATGCAAAAAGTGATTAGGAAGAATTAGTTGATCCACCAAAGATTGAAGATAAGATTTGTGCTGTTTCTTATGGGTTATCAACAGATTATGATGTTGCAAAAAGGTTGGGTATTACCAAGGAACAATGTCTTATACATGTAAAACTAATTACTAATTAATTCAATTTTGGTAAATTGATTATAAAATAAATGCATAAATAAAAATTAGGCAATCACATATTATGTAATGGATTAGTTATTTACGGTACATTAACTATGAATTGTATAATCTACTATCATGAAACTTATGTAGATAGATTTATATATGTATGGAACAAATGACAATGTATATATATGAATTGTGTAATTTGTGTCTTTGAACCATAATATCATAATAATAATAAAAATAATATAACAATCAGATTTTAGAAATAAAAGGTAAAATAATAATAATAATAATAATAATAATAATAATAATAATAATAATAATAATAATAATAATAATAATAATAATTCACTAATTGTACTTATTTTTTATTTGTGTAATTAGCTCGGACGGAGGGAATTTAACGAATCATAATTGCAATATAATTTTTGGGTATTACATAACTTAATCCAGGTACGAATTTCAAATTTTGTACTCCTTCAGTGATACTCTTTTAATTTTAATTTGTTTGTTTTGTTTCTTGTCTCGAATTCGTATATTATCTTATATGATTGTTGTTTCGTAAATCCATATGATACTTTCATTTTAGCATTGATATTTAGAACTCATATTTGTACTCTTTGCATTAGTATATCATGTTTGGTGATTGTTTTGATTATTTAGAAATGTAAATGTTAATATATTCTAGGAGACTACTTGTTGATTTGTTTCAGTTTAACATGTACACTTAAAATCATTTTATTGATATTGTGTCTCATATGATATTTCTGTTAAATGATACCGTAGGATATACCTGAGTTATAGCCACATATCGGGGTACCACAGACATGTCTCTAAACACTAAAGCATGACACCTTCTATGAAGCATGAAACCTTCTGTGGCGGTGTGATCAGTCAACGACGTCTCTGTTTTGTGCTCCGGTGGGAGTTAGCTATTTGGTGTTTTGTTGAGGGAGGCGTATGGGTCGACCCTAGCATTCTGTTCATTCTGTTATGTTCTATTTTGCGGTTTGGTATTGTTTGTAGTGTCGATCACACCTTTTCGATTTTGCACCCATTTAGATCTGCAGTCCAATGTGTGATTTGTCTGCGTGACATTATTTTGCTTGTGTGGCATTATTTTGTCTTTGTGATTGTATTTTGACTTGCCTGTGTGGCAAGATATATTTCTATTTTATTCTGAACTCAGTATGAAATAACACCAAGCCTCTTTTATTCATCCTATTATTTTATTGTGTTATTAATTTCAGTTTAGTGCAATTGATTTCAGTTCAGTTCAGTTTAGTATTCTTTTGACTCACCTGTGAGACATTATTTTGACTTGTCTGTTTGGGAAGATATATTTTGAGATTAGTATTCAGCATTCTTTTTTTTTTCGATTAATTTTGTTGACTCAGCTATACTTTTGTTCAAACTTAGCTATTTTTGTTTTTTGTTGGTATTAATATTTGAGATTGTCATTTGTATTCCGTTTATTTGGTTCTGTATTTTAGTTTTGCTTCTTTTGTATTTGTTTATCCGTACTGGACATTTGGTTCATTTTGTGTTTTTCTTCTGGCAAGTACTCAGGGGGATCAAGGGCAAGTGTGATGAAAGCTCCCTTACATCTTACCGTTTTAGATATTTTGTTTAGATTTTTGTTGTTATTTTGTCGTTTCGTTGTGTTTTGTACGTAACTTCCATTTCTATTTCGGGAATGGGGTGTTACATTAAGGGAAGACACAAACCAATTATTTTTCTTCTTATTACAAATAAAATAAAATTTTGCTCTATATTCAGCACAAACCAATTACTTTTCTTCTTATTATAAACAACATAAAATTTTGCTCTGCATTTAGTTATATCAATGGAATCATTCCTTCTCCTTTTCTTATTATTATTATTATCTTTATCATCGGTGACTCCCTCATTTTTCTTAACAATCATATATCGAGCTTTATGACACTTATACATTCTACAACAAAAGTATTATGAATTCACATGTTTTCTACTAATTTTTATTCTTACTTCAAATCCAATACGTTTCGCATATTTTCTTTAAAAAAAAATTAGAATCTTCCAACGTATAAAAAAATTGACCAATATAAGGAATACTATCATCATCTTGACTTGTTACATCATTATAAATCACTTGTAAATATTAAATTACAGCTTGCCAAATTTGGTTGATGTTGGTCTCCCTGGTATGTTTGCTAGTTGACTATACTCTCTCAATTGTATGAGCATATGAGGAAGGAAGAAAAAAACGCAATCTGATATGCTCAATAGTTGTTTTGCTCTCTAGAAGAATCTGCACTACTAAAATGCAAAATGTTAAACGATGTCGTAACAAGTCTTTACAATCCACACTACTAACGTGTAGATTCTGCTCTATAGGATTCAATAACGTCATAGCAAAAATCCACAAGTCTTTACAATTTGCACTATAATAGTACAAAAAGGGATATTACAAAAATGATATTGTGCGGACGAGTAATTTTTATGTTAAACGGCACCGTCTTTACAATCTGTACAATTAAAGTGCGAACGAGGATATTATAAAAATATTATTACTTTTAAAATAGGTGACGGTGATCCATATTACTAAAATGCAGATTATGAATGATATTTTGATCGCTTTTGAATCCACACTTTAGTTCTGCAAGTGCCCATACTATAGTGCAAAAATAATATTATTTTTATTGTTAAATCCGAGAATGACAACCTAGATCTCCTTATAAAAATAATTTTAAATTTATAACATTGATTTATAATCAAGTTATATATATATAACACAGTTTGTTAAAATATCTAACTTAAAATTAACTAATACTAGAAGTCCTCGATTATAATGAATGCACAAAGCTTGAGCGGACCGAGGCAACTAAATAAATACCTTTATTTGAGACTAATTTATGTGACACACGTATTATGTCTGCAATTATTTTTAAAATATAATAGTATTTTTTAAAATTTAGATAAAAAATTTAACACAATGCCCGAGAGTTTTTTAGTTAAAAAAAGAGTAAAAAAAGTCAAAGAAAAAAAAAAAGCTTTATTTTCTTTTCTCTAACTTTTTTCTCACTTAATATTTGGCTCAAAAAATACTAATTTCTTTCGCTTTTCTTTCTTTTTTAATTAAAACTCCAAGACATCCCTATACTTAGTTTTCGTTTCTTTTCTCTACTACTAAAAAACTCTAAGACATGCGTCCTTTATTTTTTTTCCTTGACTCTCTTTTCTATTCAAATTAAAACTCTAAGATAAATTGTGAAAGTAAAATAAAATAAAAAGGACAAAATTATAAAATAACCAAACTTATAGAGATAAAAGAAAAGAATTTATGACACGCTGATGCCACCATTCTCTTTTTCATTATATTAATAGATAGATAGATAGATAGATAGAAACAATGTCTGTGTGCAATAAGAAACAAGCTTCGGTTTACTTCCCGGTTCCAAATTTTATCACATCATCATTCATCAAAAATGTCGAGAACTTGCACCGTTTTAGGACCACCAGATTTAATGTAGTACTACTATTTTTCTTTAACTGCGCACAATTTATTCATTGAATGTCCACCGGTTGATGAGTGAGACTATATTTATCACATCTCCTTCGTTGACCGTAACGCTGCCAAATTTGTTATTATTTTTTTCCCTTTTATTTATTTGATTATTGTTCTTCTTTTTTATGCTGCATCTCATTTGTAATTATTTTTTTCCAACATTGAGACGTGGGTCTCGTGCATGTTTTGTCCTTAACTATATAGCATTCTTTATTAAAATTAACTTTTTTTTTAAAAAAAATTCATATTTTAAAATTTAGAACTACCGGTAGATATTGATGTTATTCGTGAACTAGTTTTCAGATCTCTATTTTATGGCAATAATATTATCTCAAATACTATTATTCTTACCTCTGCAGCTATAAGTTTAAATTTCTATCTAATCTAAGAAACGGCGTCTGTTTACGTATGGTTATACAGTGGTTAGACTAATTTTTCTACATTTTTTTATTGTTGTAACTTGTTATATGGGTGGTGAGTGGGAGCAGGAGCTAACCGAACTGGTTGTTTCGGTATAAATACTAGTTTGTCATTTTAAAGTTCGGTATGTACCGATTTTTTTATTTTTTTATTATTATTAATAATAAATAATTAATAATAATTATAATAATAATTTTTAATAAAATCAAAAACGAACCGGTACAAAAATTTGACTAATTTCGATACTAATTCGGTTCGATTTTTATCGAATGAACACCCTAGGTGGCAGCACGTAAAACGTGAAATTTTGTCTGCTTGTCTTCATAATTTTTCAGTATTGGTTCATTTCAAATTCACGAACCCACCCTGTCCATTCCTATTGGCCAACTTATCAAAGTCGTCATAATATTGGAATTCAATTTTTGCTGGCCCCTTTTCCTTGTGTTCATATTCGTCCAGTTGGCTTATAGTGAATCAGGAAAAAGACACAGTATTTTGCCCCTCCATATTTGTTACAAAACCTGAATCCGGAGACAAATAAATAATGTTGGGACATACTACTATTCCTATATGATTCATTCGACCGTCACGCAACTCGTTGAACCTTCTAGTTGTTTGCTTTTGTTCAGTATCTTATGTCACCTTTGAATTAAATGAATGAAATAGGTGAAAGAATAGAATAGTGAAGGAAATCAAATAGAGAATGAAATAATTTATGTTATTCTAACCGAAATGAGTCATTTCATACTCTTTCCAAAGAAATAAAATTTATAAATTTAAAATGAATGAGAATGGTCCATTCCATTTTAATGGAGCAACCAAATATAAATTTTTTTCATTTTATAAGAATAAGTCATTTTATTTCCATCTTCATTCTTCCGATCCAAATATAGTATTAGTGTTCATCTGGATTTTTGGTTGGATACACAACTACGTCAATAAACATACGAGGAGAAATGACCCAAAGAGATGGGCAAAATGGCAAAGGCATTGAAAAACTAACTCAACTCGCTCTTTCTAATCTCCACAGGTTTGGGTTCAAAACTTAATTCCAAAAAATAAATATTTACGAAAAAACCAACACAGCTTGTGGTCTATTTGTAACCTGCATTGTCTGAGCTCAACCAATAGTTCGGCGGCACAAAACAAAGGGTCTACTACAGACATAAACAACGGTGCGCATTAGGGAAAATCCTTTCCGTGGTGTTCGTTCAAAAAATCCTTTCCATAGTGCTCGTTCGACTAGCTATATTTGGTATGTTTAGATTTCAAACACACCCACGAAACAGTTTATTTTAAACACAATTTTGTTCGTCTTATAATAATTTATTTCAAATACGTTGTAACAGTTTATTTCAAATACAAATTTTATTCGTCTTATAACAATTTATTTCAAACACAATTTTCTTCGTCTTATAACAATTTCAAACACAGTTGTCCAAGTAACATGCAGTGCGTTCATGAGCGCACAAAAAATGTGCAGTGCATTAAACCTCCAAAAGCACGTGCGCTACAGATCTAAACCCTAACAACTAAACCACCCCCAAATCACATTACCCCAGCTCGGAAAAAGGGAATCAAACAGTTTCGATTGAATGATTACTTCAAACGGACAAAGCACACTTGATCCTCTACTTGTAACTTTCACTCAAAATCATAGTAGGTTTAAAGTTTGCAATGTTTTACTTGATAAAAATTTGGTTACATCCAAAAACATATTTCGTGCTGGGAGTATACTATCAAATATCCATAAACTCAGATTTCAATGCTGTGCAAAAGAATATGCTCATAAAGTACTTAAATGAATATTAAAAACAAGAATTATATAATTAAACTTGTAACTTCTGAATTTTATATTACTCTCTCCGCCGGTTTCAGTCGGTAAAAAATTAAAAGCCAAATCATATAAATACAGCTACAAACATGGAAACAAACATGGAAACAGATAAGTTAAAGCCTTCAATATAGAACTCGAAAAGGAAAGAATCAGAGGATGCTTCACAAGTAGCATACACTCAGCAAGATAACGATATTGGCAATTCAGCCGGAAATACAGCAAGTTCAGATTCTCTCTTTATTATTAGAAGCTAATCAAGAATTTAAGATGGACAGCAACACTGCAAATGCTAGGCTCAGACGAGATTTATGCTGAAGGAGACGTATGGATATGCATCAGCATCACCTCCAAAGCTGCCCATGCCTCCATCGTCCTCAGTTTTCCAATATGTGCTGCATTTCCATGCCCAAAACACATGTATCAACAAAATAACCCAGCAGTCAGAGGTTCAGAAGAAATCAAAAAAAATCATGTGGTTCGGGGACCATTACAATGTGGGCCATGTATTTAAATTCCAATCCTCATGTGGGTAATAAACTCAAGAGGACATTTATCCCAGCATGTTCAACTCAGAGATTTTAATGGTCTAAGACCACCCGGACCACTAAATAATTAAGCAATGGGAGGCTGAACCACATGCAGAGCTTGAGCTTATCTATTTCCCTTGAGCCACATTTACAACTAAAGGAACCGAGGATTAACCTAAAATGTCATTTTGAAATTTGCTCCAAGAAAGTTGATTATTTGCCGAAACTCATAGTACCCTATTGTAACACAGTTTACTGTTGTTTGTCTGAGCTTTGACATAAAGGCTATAGAAGTAGTTCATATAATAATGACAGAGCAATATTAGAAATCTCACAATATATATATAACACATACAAGTAAATTAGAAATCTCACAATTACCTGTTTGAACTGTCGCAAAATCCCTCCAATAAGGAACGCACTTTCTTCTCACTTTTCACAGAAGGTGACAGTACAACCGACTGAAACAATTTAAATGTGATCTCTAAGCCAGTAAATATAAAGAAAAGGAGAGTGGAAGGGAATAGGGAATGGGGAATGGGAGGGACTAGTGAATGCATTTAAATTACCAAGAATGTTGGCGGCAAGCCGTATCTTAGAATGCTCTCAGTAAACACACGTACAGCACAAAAGTGCATCCATGAAGTGAAAACCTGCAGGAGATGCAGTCAGTCTGAATGTTTTAAAACAGTTAGTAATTCGTAGGATAAAACTACAAGCAGGGAACAAAAAAACAGGGAAAAAGGAACTGCTGACGGTATTATTTCAATATAGAAAGTAAAACAGTGGCGAGAAGAGCAAATATAACTGAATCCTCACATCGCCATTATAACCATATAGCATATGTAATGCTTCTCACTTTGATAGAAACGAGTCTGATGCCATGAAGTATTCCTCGATATCAACTGGCCCCAGAATCATCCCCAAGTCTATCCAAAAGTTGAGGAATCTAAAACCATAGGATATGAAGGTGCAGATATGGGGCTCAAGATCAGGCAATTCCATAATGCCCTTTTCTGGGTGTTTGGCTGTTACATTCACAACATCCACAAACGTTTTTACACACATAATTAACTGCCCACCATTCTCAGCATTAAAATTCTGATTACAGTTGCTGCCACCACTGCATTGCTGTGAATATGAGTGAATAATTTTATTAATTTGTTATATAACATGATAGAGAGGTTGTGGAGCTTGAAGGTCAAGAGAGACTACAGAGTGATCATTTTGTTAATCTAACCTAACTTCAATAATCCATAAGGACCAAGATGTGGGTGAGGTGTTCCTGTGAAGCTGTAAAGGTTAAGAAATGGCTATAAGACCAACTTTAATCTGTAGATGGGTGCCTAAGATATAGCGTATTCATAAAATGTGTGATTCAAATGAAAATGTCAAGGTGAATGAACTATACAACAAGACATAACGAAATTAGAAACATTTGTGAGAAGGTAGAAGTTCAAAAGAAGAGGCTTAGAGGAAAAGGAAAAAAACATCTTTAATAGTTTAGCTAACAAGTGAAATACCGTGTAGGGTGACAAAATCACCATTTAGGAGAAATGCAATACCATAGTGACAGTATTTCTAGGGGAACAGGAATATCATTAGCTTGGATCGAGATAATTAAGAAGAAAATTTTTATGTTCAGGTATAACACAAGACTGTCTATAACAGAGCAGAATGACAACATAGGATTCATGTAGTCAGCTACAAGTAGTTGAAAGAAAGCTCTATTGGGTTGCTGAGTTGTTCAGCAGCTTGAAATTATCGGATGCATTGCCAGACCTGTTGTTCAAACAGTACAAATGCTTGTTTTAACCTTTAACCAAAAATTTAATGTTTCTATCGACTAGTATAAAATTCATTCTATCAAAAGATGACCTGGTGTTGGCAACATGGTTTATCTAGATAAAAGAAACAGCGAAACTACATTTCTGAATCGATTAGAAGTAAGCCCATCAGAACCATCACTTAAAGATTTGATTTCGAACACTGGTTCTTTCTAGTAAGTCTAGTGGATCAAGTAGTCGAAGTAACACAAGTGATTTCAGAAGATCAAAGGAGAAAAGAATATAAACAAAAAAGATTGAGATTCAACTGAAAGAGAACTTGTTAAAAATATGAATCCTGATGTAGGCTGTCGAACAGGGCTAAGATCGTTATTGTAACAGTATAACGATAATGACCAGCGGATGACATGCAAATATGAAATTGCTTCCAACTCCTAATGAAAACGTAACACAAACGGGATTCCGATGCCATTATGTACAAAGCCTAATGTTGTGACCACACTCTAATCTGGATTAGTTGCTTTATGTCATACAGCCTATAGACACTAATCCACTGCATCAATACCTCGTCATTTCAATGCACAACCAGGCATATAAAACAAAATGATTACTCTGTTAACACAATCTCTCGCTGCAAATCTAACTACTTTCTAATATATACCATGAGTCTTGTTACTGCTACATTCCACACAAGTGTCTCCCTTTCATTTATCTTTTGTCACCTAGCACCATTATTAAATTTAGTTATCAATCAAACTACATGCCACACACACATAAACTCAACCGCAATGGAGAATAAAAATAATTACAACAATAGGCAGCAATATATTAGCTCATATAGATAGTAGGCCTTGTTACCATGTACATATTGGGTCCACTATTAGAATAAACACCACAAGTATGAGTTTAGCACATGAATCCATATATATGGAGAAAGCTGAAAGGGCCCGAATTTAACAAGAAATCAGAGTTGAAATGAATTGGAATCTGATATCGAAATGGGTAAATTAGAAAAAACCTCATTCAAAAGGGACAAAAATTACTGAATGTTGATTAAAGTCCTTGCAAGGCAAAAAGATCAAGGGAAAAAACTTCCATCGATTCAAATCCATAAATAAGAATTTGACTAGTTATCTTGTAAGAATCCAAAAATATTAAATGCAGGCAATAAAGAATAAAGAAAGCTGCAGTGCCAAGAAAAGACCAAAGTTCTATTCAGAAAGGGCCTAAACACCAAAACAAGAAAGCAACTTATCAACAAACCACCTAAGAGTAACAGAAACAACGCAGAGAAGTAGATTTCTTTCAATTCAGCTGGAGTAGCTCTATGGATGGCATAGCCAACCCAAGATTGAGGAAACCTTCATGATGGCTTTGACCAGCTAGCAATCACGTTAAGACAGTTTGGAGACAGATAAGACTGCCTGGCATGTCTGATCACAGGGTGTACAAGAGTTCGCGTTTCCAGGTCCTACATAGAGGGAAACCTTCCCCGCATCATACATCAGAAGGGAGAAGAGGTAACCAGCTAGTATGAAGTGTCACAGCAGTGAAAAAAGCATATTTCCAACTTAGGGATCATATGGTTACAGTCCATCTGTCCTCCAGAAGCAGGGAAAATGTTATCTTATCTAAGCTCGAAAAAACATATTTACTTTTTGAAAGAAATGCACACCTAAGTTTTAATTTATCTGACATGGTAGACACCTCTAAATCAGTGTTATTTGAAACGTGATTCGTTTCGATATGCAGTATGAATACGGGTATGCGATTCACTACATAGCGAAAACGCAGTACGGTAAGATATCTTTATATAAATTTTTATAGTTAAGAATTCTCTTAAAATTTAAATGTAATAAACCCAAGTATTATAAAAGATTTTTAGTTGAATTAACAAGTTGATTGTTTTATAAATGTTTTCATACAAACCTAATGTTTGAGCATTCAATACTAAGCTATATTATTGATATTTGTGCAATTATAAGTATACCAATAAAGAAATTTTTTAGTACGCTATAATTTAGAGTATTTGTATGTAAAAATATCATAGTTGTGTACGTAAGAGTATCATATTTGGATACGCAAGTACCAATATGCGGTAAGCTAGGTAAATGAGAGTATCTGGTAACTCTGCTCTAAATGACGAAAGGCTGACATGTATTCTTTTTTAATGCTGAAAATTGAATAGATGGATGAACATGACTTTGTACACCCAATCCATCCCAAAGCATTTACCCGGATACGTAAACCCAACTACGAGGGAGCATTAATTTTGGATTCAAAATGGGCCTACACCTTGTTAAATAGTCCAGTTCATCATTGTAACAGTAGTTTCATCTTGGTTCAAACACAAGAAATTTGCATGACGATTTCAGAAGATCAGTAGACTACGAAAGATACCTCTCCATAACTGGTATAGCACCACTGCAAAAGAGAGCTCCTCAAAGTATCCTGGTCTTGTAGCAGTTTTTCAAGCTCCTGCTTCCGACTCTCTTGAGTTTCTGAGTTATATTCAAAATCACGAACCTGAATCATATGTTGAATCAATCATGCAATCTATAAGAAGTGACCTTCTACCAAAACCAATATATTGAATGAAATCCATAGATTTAACATCTTACTAGACAAATGCAACAAGAACTCGTTATGATGATATAGACTACTGCTTTCACTAGATGATACAACACAGTGAGCTAACTGAATGACAAACTTACTTGGAAACCTCTTTCGCGAGCCTTAGTTCTAAAATTGTCAGCGTCTCGCTTGAATAACGTAACACTATAAAGAGCATATTCATTGTCCTCATGTAGCTTCTTGGAGGATCTGGGGACCTAAAACAATTACTTCAATCAAAATGTAGAATTTTTTTAAACCACAATTTATTCTGCACTGATGAAGAAGAAATGAGATACATTCTGTTACTTGAAACAAGACCAATCGATATGATTACTTTCATTGCAGATATTATGGAAGAAACAAGGGTCTGTGATCCTCAAAGATTTACAACTTGATAAGCAGTGAAGCAATAAAAGATAGCATGGACCAAATAGAACTTAATCCTACAACATTAGTAGATTTTTTACCACATAGGTAGTGAGTGTCTCATAACTTGACAGCCAATCTTTCTCTGAATACTTGGGAACAACAGAAAGGAGGGTCATTAGATGTTCTGATGTGATGAGATCTTGAGGTTTCACTACGTTAGACAGATCACGAACAGCCAAACTGGAATAAGCAAGAAAATAAAGAAATTAATTATGACACCTAAATATAATGCAATGTGCTAGAATTGTCCACCAAAGAAAATGAGCTGCGCTTGAGAAAAATTATTTATTAAAAATAAAAAAAAGGACCCCCCCCCCCCCTTTTTCTCTCTCTCAAAAGAAAACAATAAACTTGGCCAATTGCCCTGGTTACCAAGGAATTTAACACTCTACCTCTACGATTGGCAAGAACTTAATAACAATGCTGGACTGATGGGAAAGTACTACACTCTGGCAGCAATTTTTATTTTCTCCTAAAATTATCTTTTGTTCCCGGGAATAAATTTCTTCATCGTTCGAGTCATCAAAGTAGAATGACCTAACTGCAATAAGCTTACTTATGCAGAAAAACCATACAAACAGAAGCCTGCTTAAGACATGCATAACCTCTATGCTCTATTAGCACAAAAAGCAGCGTCCAAATCCTAGATCCCAGAACATTTAATCATATGATGAAGCTGATACCAATGGCATACCTTCCTGTCTGCTTTCTGTTTATGGCATTGAGTTGACTGCGCACATTGCTATACTCAGCCACCCGAACCTATCACAGATAACCCACAAATAACTAACATTTTCAAGTGAGACTTCAATACAAAAAATTGAAAAATATAGTAATGCATCTAACAAGGTGATCTATTTTTTGAACCAAGATATGTAAAGTTAGCATGTTAGAGAGTACACATAACACAAGTTATTGAGCTTGTGTAAACATCAAAAATAAAACCACAGGACAGTCATCTGCAAATAGTACAATTATGCAAAACAGAGAAAATAAATTTGGTATGTTTTTCCATATATTTACAGGACACCAACTACTACACGAATGTTTAAAAACAACACTAGCCAGCCATAGATCAGCAACCACTAACATACAAACATTAGACTACATGATTTCTCAAGTGAGCAGTTCTTCTAACAGGCTGGGAGCATAAGAGCTGAAGAGTAAGGATAAATTGAATGCTTTGTGAATTAATGATAAAGTGGGTTAAACAGTTTTCTATCTTTATATTGTTATAATCGGTGACAGTATTGGTATGAGAATTCAAATTTACCACCAAGTCTTTTCAGCATTAAGTGAAAAGTCAAGTCGTCTTGACTTGACTTATAATTCTCAATGGATTTGTCCTTCTAATAGGTACTATGAATTATCAACTACACTTAAGTTGATGAAAACTTAATGATAATTGAGAGAGTGAGGTTTGGCCAATATGCTGGTCAGCATTATCCGGTGATGCCTTTAAGGTTGTGATCAACACATTTTTCTTCAAAACTGCAGCTTTACTGACTTTGAATGGAGAAGAATAGGAAAATTTTCAGATACAACAGTCTCCAGCAGCATTTAATACAAACCTAGGGCTACAACCAGAGTAATATTGTCTCCTAAGGTATCCAAAGCAACCATTAGAAAACTAAAGAGAATTACATGCAGTATCCCCAGCTACCACATGTTTTCCACAAAAAGAGTCCATTTGTGAAATTTAAATACTTTGAGGATATACTTTTGTTTAGTGTTTACTCCTAAATTTATTGACTGATTACTTTAATAGTAATGTCATAATAATAAAATTATGACAATAAACTTGAGGAAATTGTGTCATTCTATACTATCACTAAAAAATATGGGACTCTTTGTACAGAACAAAAACAAGTAATAAATGAGACTCTTTTTTTGTGGAAGAGGGGCAGTGTATTATATGATGTGGCTATAACTATATCGAGTCATGTGTCAAAGCAAGCTGCTTTAAATCATTTCCCACTAAAATATTGAATCCAAAACTAAGCTGGGTACAATATAGAATTATCACACACTAGTACTGGACATGAACAGAATACCTTAAGATCATCTTCTATCTTAGCTACTTGTACATGAATGCCATCTACAATCTCCCTAAGAGGAGACATTGTCGGATACCTAGACTCGTCCCATACAAACCTGCAATCATGAAGTTCAAAACTTCCAGTTCAAAATTCCTTATTTATAATAAAACCATTCATTAAATCCAGTGCCATTTAACCTCGTAAGGTAAGAATCAACAGGAACCCCATCCACCGTCAAAGAACTACTGAGAGTACCCGAAACCCTCTCCAAATCCTCGATCTGACGCCGTATCTTGTGAGATACACCTTCAATGAAGCTATTCGACTGCGCAAATTTCACACATCAATAAATCGAAGCAATTGATTGATTATACAGAATTGACTTTAAGTTTTTTTTCTTATTAAAAAAAATTACCTTTAGAAGATCATCGCTGAGTGATAGAAGCGAGTCTAATGTTCCCACGCGAAGATTTGGAATATTGAACTGCAAAATTCAAAGGGAAAAAAGTATTTGCGATCTGTAAGGGTGAATTTAAGTTATCTAATTCCAATCACTAGCTAAATCAGGGGAAAGATTGAATGTTAATAATTGCGTACCCTGTAGAGAGGAGTATCAAAGGAGTGCTTGGAGATGGATTCTTGCAAGCGGCTCCAGAGAGAAGAGGGTGTAGTGTTTTGAACGGGGAGAGAAACTATCCAATATCTTGTCGCCATCGATGCTATTATTGCTTCTGTGCAGACAAATACAGATACATAAGTACTTACTCCGGCTATTATAGGGATACCTTCGAATTTGATTTATATGTACCGGCACCAGTGACAGCGTAAGGTATATAAAGTACTTGGGGTAAGATTATAATTTTATAAAATTTAGAGTACTAAGTAAAATATATATATATATATATATATATAATTAAAATTGTAAAGATAATACAAAAAAAAAGTGCGTGACACAACATTATCAAAAAATTAGATTCAAACCCGCGCGATGCGGCAGGATTATTCATGTTGTTAATAATAAATTTATACATGCAATTAATAAATTAAAATATAATAAGAAGATGGTAGATTATTATGGAATTTTAAATTTTGATAGCATATATTACATAGGCTTGGGTAAATGGGTAAAAGATTTGTAAGCAAATACATATAAGTATATAATTAATCTGATCAACAAACTATAGGACATGACATAAGAGTAGTGTGTGCGTGTGTGATGTGTGTGTGTGTGTAGATTCTCAGACCCGAAGGAAAATCACATGTTATATGCAGAAACTAAAAACCATGAGCATTAATAATTATGTTGAATCTTCATGTCAATATGTACAAACACCATGTCCAAAAACATAACAATATAGAACCGTGTCATACACAACACAATGTTATAATTAAAGAACGAATACATTGTCTCATTAATTTTTTTATCCATTTTTGGCAATTGTATAGGCACTCACAGGATTACCAGAATGACATGAAAAATTAATAATGATTTATCGGATGCTAGTACTTAAGGCCATCTCCAGCAGATGGACTATATTTAGTCCATATGACATCATCAAATGTCCTTTAGTCTTCTACCATTCCAGCAGATGGACTATCCCATGGACTATAATATAAAAAGATTAAAATAATTAATAAATTTAACAAAATTCCTATCATCTTTCTACTTTTCTATTTAAATATTAATAAATTTATAGTCCATGGACTATCTCATTCATAGATATAGTCTTTTGAGGATATCAAATATAGTCTTGGACTATATTTAATCCATCTGCTGGAGCAGAAGTATAAATCCTAGACTAAATATAGTCTAGGAATGCATTGCAAAGCATTGCTGGAGATGCTCTAACAAGTCATGTAAAGCTACATTCCAGATAATAGAATTTAATAAATCAAGAAGCCATGAATATAAACATTTCCTATACGAGAGCATGGAAGTATGATGTGTGTGTGTGTGTGTGTATATATATATATATTTCTGGTTGATTTGATTGTGTGATACATTATTATACATAGTTGGGACATCAGGCATTTCGGACGAAGATTTGGAAGCATTGCGAACATTGTGAAGTGGATTTAAAAAATGCGTCGTGAGTTTTACTTTACAAGTTGTTGTATTGTTCCTATCATGTTTCATTCTGCTCTGTAATTTGCTGACTTTTTGTGATACATTATTATACATAGTTGGAACATCAGGCATTTGAAACGAAGAGTTGGAAGCATTGCAAACATTGCGAAGTGGATTTCAAGAATGCGTAGTAAGTTTTACGTTACAAGTTGTTGTATTGTTCCTATCATGTTCCATTCTGCTCTGTAATTTGCTGACTTTTTGAAGTTTGGACGTTTATATTCTTTTTTTTTGAAGTAACTAATTGTTTGAAAATAGGAATAACTACCCAAAGGAGGGTTGGCTTCCGTTGAAATTTTGTCATGCTTAATTTTAATGATTATATTAGAATCGCAACAATTTTCCAAGTTTTTCTTGGCTTCTGTTAATAAATGTTGAAGTTTGTTTGACAGCATCAAATGTTACTCGAGCATAAAAAAGTTTATACAAGAATAAATTCTTTGGATGTCTGATACTGGGATCCCCTGAAAGCACCCATTAAGAACTTTGTTTTTGCATTGAGGATTATGTTTTTGTTTCAATACATTGTATAATTTTGTTTTTGTATTTTGGGAGGACCATTGTAGTCTTGTACTGTGTTTCTTTTGTAATCTATATCTTTATTAATACTCCATTCGTTTTGAATTATAAGATCACTATTAACTTTTGAAAGTCAACTTGAGACATTTTCAAACCCAAAATTGTGTTGATTCATTAGAAATTGTGAAACAAGGTCTAACAATGATTAATACTTTCTAGATAGTCCATGCCAATTTTGAGTTTGAAAAATTATTAAATTAACTTTCAAAAGTCAATAATGATCTTATATTTTGGAAGGAAGAAAGCATTTTTTTCTCATCAAATTAAGCTTAGGTTTTTTAGTGCTTAACTAAACTCTACTTACCACTTCACAATTACGCAGGGTAGCCCCATGGAGTGAATTAGAACTGCCATTATGATCCATTCACTATTTTATCAACTTCTACACTGATAATACAATTTATGAGATATGAGAACGACGTATGATAAAAAAAATTCTATATTTCTCCATCCAAAGGAAAACAAAGACAAACTGAGAGAGCCATAAACAGACTGAAATGAGTTTTGTTGAGTTCTAATGCTTGTATTCTGAAAATATTCTTACATTAATTCGTAGGCAGGAATCAGGATACTTGCATAGCTTTTGTTGAAACCAATAAAAATGAGCGGTATTAGTTCTGAACTCCAAATTAAGATTCTTTTTCTTTTTTTTTGGGTTTGGTATTTGTCTGTTTAGTTGTTGGAACATCAAGAAGCCAACAATCTTGTTTAATAATTCTAAAAATGGTCTCATGAATTATCCTATAGCAAAGTTTTCTGCTAAAGTTGCCTCTTTTTTTTGGTAAATATCATCTATTTATTTAATTAATGTTAACTCTGGTACTGAGATAGTCGTCTTTAAGCCTTTACTATCTGCTTAATTATATGATGCAGGATTCAAATGGATTAGGATTGAAAGCTGTAAGTGGCAGAGATTATTGTGAAGTTACAATACAGTTTCCTGGTGGCACAATTCCAAAATGCGTAGGTTTCCATCAATATTCCAGTACTTAGTTTTCTCTGACTTTTATTTTCCCCAACTCGGCATGATCTTTGCCAGCATTATTCATTCCTACACATACTTTTTACCAGCAATCTGATGGGATGGTCTTAGGATAGAAATGCATGGTGTCATGATTGTTGATTCTATGAAATCAAACAGTTGCAAGTTATAACATTCATCAAGTTTAATATTTTCCAACATGATTATATAGCCTTTTGTATTTTTCTAACTGGATCTTATGTTTAAACAGAAAGATCCAAAAACAGGAGAACTTGAAGGCTTATCATTTAATTTTAATTTATGTGAAGCAGTGGCTACATGGGAGCAGGTAATCATCTTAGGATGTATCTTGTCAATCGCTAATGTCTTACTCGATTTAAAGCTGTTGCTGTCTCACTGAAGGAATACATAACTAATTTTATAGGCATATTTTTCTATTTATCTTCAGCTAGAATAATATTAGGTGTCACCTTCATACAGAGCTCAACAGCTATGTAAATGATATCCGTCCTTCATATGCTCAATCGATTGTTATTCAGTGAGCTGACTTTCTGAGGTTCGGAATAGTTCCACAATACTCACTAGAGAGTTCATTGATGCTTTACCTCATGGATGGGAGGAATACGCTTGGAGGAGGATTAATAAGGGAGTACTGATGTAAGTACTTTGTTTCTGACCAATGTTTGGATGATGCATTTTTTTATTCTTTAGCCTGTATAATACTCTAAAACTTCAATGGAATCTTCATAATTGTCATATAACCTCATAACAGATTACGAGATTCTTACAGGATGTTGAATTTTTTGTTGTTGTTGTTGTCTTATCTGAGACTGATTTCCATCATGAGTGAGCTTAATATTCGTCTTGCCTGGAAGTTTGGCTATTTTGTCAAGCATTGATCTCTATATCATTACTTCTAGATAGAAAATCAGTTTGTTCCATTATTCAGAGCCATTGAAGGCTTCTACAACTTATGCAGCTGATTTTAGGGCCTTTCTGCTACACAAACCAAAGTAAAAATAAGACTATGCATGGAGAAACTTTCTTTGGCACTTCCTGAAACACCACCATATGTTCCACACCAGTTTGCCCTCTGTGCTGTTATTGGTAACTCTGGAGATTTTCTGAAAACAAGGTTTGGAAAGGAGATAGATGGATATGATGCTGTTGTTAATGGAAAACAGTGCACCAATTCAGGTTTGAAGCCACTATATTTACTTCATGTTCTATTTTGGTTATTTGATATTGTGATCATTCATACCTCCTTTTATTTTCCTTTTCTGGGGCTTCACAGAACTTTACAGAATATGTGGGCAAGAAAAGTACATTTCGCCTCCTTAGAGGCTCAGCTAAAGCTCTTGATAAAGTTGCAGAATTATATGGTACTATTATTACTTTAATTGTTTCTAAGCCAGCCTTCTTTATGAGGAGGATATTAAAGATTTTCATTCAATAGAAACAGGAAAGGAGGTCTCGGTTGTTTAGACGACAATACATGTGATCATGAGCAAAATGATTTGGGTTGGTTTAATATTTTTATTCAACTTTAATTTTTTGACAAGTATACTTTTTTTTCCCCAGTTAATATCCCTTAAAATGACTGCTTGTCAAAATGGATATCGAGGCAAAGTTGGAAAGAAGCCTCATTTCTAATTTCTAAAGATCCTCACATCTATATATTAACTGACTTGATCATGGGTTTGGATTAACACATCCCAAATACATTTTTTTTCCTTTTTCTTTCTCTCCGCCTGGTTATTTCCATAAAATTATTAATTAGTCATCATGGTCACACACACACACTTTGCATTTCTTACTACTTGCCAATCTTCTAAATTTAGGATACCATGATTTTATAATGTCTAGGTATGAAGATGCTTAATACTCCGTTTATTGTTTATTCTAGACTTTGGTTGGCTTTTGTAACCACAAAGATCCAATGCCTGGTTTCATCACCTTTCAAAAATTTATGATGTAATTGTTCAACTTGCTTCTAGGTGTTGGGTTTTAATAAAAAAGTTGTAAGTTTCTTTTCATACTTCAAAGACCTCAATCCTATAGTAGATACAGCTTCAGCTGCCTCTTAAATTCCAGCCTTAAGATCATGATAACTTCATGTGAGTATTGAAGATCTTCTCCACGTATCATTTAGGTTTCCATTTTTAAGTACCTGAAAGATTGTTGGTTTCAGTTGATTGCTTAAAGTACTTATGACACTCACCACCCCTTATATTTGAGGCTTTCGTTAAAATTGGTTTCTGAAAAGAAGAAGAGCAATGGTGATTAATTCTATAGCATTCATCAGGTGTTCCCCTCTGCTCCCCCCCCCCCCCCCCCCCCCCCCCCCTAACCACACAAAAAATAATAATAATAATAATAATAAAAAACAAATAAAATTAAATAAACATAATAAAATACTACTATATATATATATATATATATGGTTACGGAAAACAGCATGTGGATTCATTTGAAACTAAGTAAGATAAAATTTCCATAGGCTTAGCCATTGTCACTTGCTGCTTGGAGATAATAGGGCAACACAACAATCCTAGGGACCTTTCTGGTCTGCAAGGTTGTGTTCCAATAGCTTTCCAATGTCTTTTGGCAGAAGGCTTGGTTATTTACACTTGCATGGAAGCTGCTAGTATAAAAAACATTCATAGTCTAACTGATTCGTTTGCTTATTAGTGTAGTGGCTTTCCGCTTGATTAATCATTTGCAATCTAATGTGATGATTATTGTATCTGTCTTTTGTTCATCATATTCTACATACAGACGCCATGTCAGGAATTTATTTTTGGAATATGTAGATTTTAGAAAATTAAAAAAAAAATGTTGCTCTTTAGTGTACTCACCACCTCAGTTATCAAGCTTTGGTATTATCTGTTGCTGGAAATTCCAATTCTTAATCCCGTGTATCTCATGTTAGGTGCATCTTTTGGTTCTGTGGCTAAAGGAACCAGGCTCAAGGTTCTGGAATTTTGTCTCTCTCTGTGACACTGTTGACATGTATGGTTTGACCATGGATCCAGGTTACAAAGAATGTATGTGACGGACCGACTCCCCTCTCTCCTTTTCCTTTACTGAATTGGTGTAAACAATTGCAAGGCATTGTCCCTGACCAAAGTTTCTGACATTTTCTTAGGACTATATATTTCTCAGAGTCTTGACAAGGTCATACCCCTCTGCAGGGTAGGGCTTACTATCAGATAATGGAGTGCTTGGGAGTAAGTTTACAACAGCTTCTTTTCTGTATTCTGAAGTACTCGGTTTAATCATATGAATTTTGTGTCATGGATGTAGTGAGTGAGGTGCTTTCTACTTTTTTGGGTTGTGGCATATGCCTGGAAAAGAACTTAGCTTTTTGATCCCTGATGTGAACTTCCTCAAGAAAGGGTTCCTAGTCAAATAGATTATTATAATAATTTCATTCATAAAGCTTGTTGTTACTTCATCGCTCCCTGTTTCCTGTTCAATAGATGTGATACGCCTCCCAGTTCTTTTTCCTTGTTTTAACATCTATTCCTCTGTTTGGATTCTTTTTCCTCCTCCTTGCTCCTTGAATCTTATTAAGATCCATTCTCCAATGCGAGCTGATCCTATGCATGTTGTGAAGTGGGTACCCAACCACAGTACAGTAGATGCTGCTAGGACAGCATCTGAGAAATTGTTAAGGTATTAGGTAACTGATCTTGAGTTCATTTAGCTTTGTGGCCTTAGAATCAAGCATTAGCTATTTCAATTTCTATATTGCAAGTAAGATCTTATCTTCTAAATAAATGTGCTCAACTAGACAAAGAAGGCTCAAAATAAGCTTCTATAGCTAGTATTGCTGATTGGTATGATTAGCTCTAGGTAAATATATGAACTGAACCCGTACACGTTCTATATCAGCTGTCAAATGCTTAAACCTGCCAAAGACATTAAAAAGCTGTGATAACAGCTCTGGATTTTGATTCCTTAGGTTAAAGTTGTGATGTTCATTAGCACCTAGTTACTAGTGTGTGGATTCATTATTATGACTAAGAATTGGAGGATGTTGTGTTAATTTCGTTCTGTTGGATTGGTCAGATGTATACCTTGCTTATTGTTTTCTTATTGGATGGTGAATGGATTCATCATGATAATAATCTGAATTGCTTGACATTTGAAGTACAAAAAAATGAATCTTACTAGGCTTCATTTTAATGTTTCAACAGAAGAGTTAGAGCAGGATCTAAGGATCCACTGGCTGCTTGTTCCATAATGAAGAAACAACACAAAAGAAAGCTTGAAGGTGTGTAAGGCCTTAGAAAAGCTGCAATTGAGTATAAAAAATATGTGAAAGGTGCAACCATGCATCCTTTGGAACACAATCCTGGACATGGCCAACTCTGCACATTGCCTACTAGTTGAACTCTGAAACTGATTTCGTACATAGATCACCATGATATACCTGCACATGCTTGGAAAACAAACTAGGCGAGGACAGCTCTATGATTGGTGTTTCTCTGAAAAGTATGTGCAGCCAGCCAGTCCATCGGGAGAGTTTTGCTAGCTCCTGTAATTTCTGACATCCTACTGATGTATCCAGAGCTTGTTTCCCACGTCAAGGAGAAATGAGAAACCTTGGATCATTTGATTTGATTAGTTCAGCCTGTCGTTTTCCTGGCGTGGCAATTTTAACCAAGTTTGATGAATATGTTCAGAATTAAGAGTTATTTTATCGGTGATTGTCTGTCTAGTCCAACCCAGATTTTGTCTTAGGGTTGTTGAGGAAGTCATTGCAAGCTTTGGACAATGTATTATACTTTCAAGTATTCATTCCAGCGTGCCATGCCAATCGAGATATCAGTAGCCTTTTTGTAGCATCAAGTGATCTAATTTGTGCTTAAAATGAAATTTATTGTTATTTTTATCATAGTTAAATTTACTAATTAAGTCGTGGAGGCTTTTGATGTGACGTGATATTAAAGAAGGAATCAAATTCTGTTTCCACTCGGGACCATAATAAATGGCGGTTATAATGCCAGAGCTCCAATTTATGCTAAATGCGCTTTAGGCCTAGTCTATAAACAAGCATTATTAATTCAAGTCAATTCAATTCTTTAAAGTCTAATGATTTTACACATTTAATTAATCTCATAAGTAATGAATGTATTCTTTAGTGAAGTCTATATGATTTGCTCATTTTGATAAAATAAAATAAAAATAAAGCATAGATATTTAATTCTTCGTAATCATTTTTTGCATGTTCTTTCAACAATAATTTTGTCACATGACATGAGTTACATAATATGGGTTAGCTTTTTTTAATTATTTTTCTCGCATCCCTCCCTAAGTTTGTCCCTAAATTGAAATGTAACAAGAAAAAAATTAAAATATAATAATATAAGATGGTAAAAAAATGTAAAGATTAGAGCAAAAAATAAGATTATCTCATTGGATAATGTTATCTCATTAGATAAAAGATAAATTAATTTATATTTATATTTATATAAGAATTTAAATATTTAATTTCCTTATGAAATTTACAAATGAAAGGTGAAAATTTACTAAAACCACATTTAAAAAAGAATGAATGGAGTATTATTAAATTAGAAAACAACCCAAGGCAAAGATTTTAAATATACAATTAGTTTGAGAAGTAAATAGTAGTATTATAGTACAGTATCTTCTTCCTTTTAAAATATATAATCAACTTAAATTTTTTGAAATTAATTTAAATTTTAAATTTTTTGTGTTCGTTTAGTTTCATACTACACAATTACAAATTTGTAAATTTTTTAATAAATATTATTAATTATAAAATTTATTATATTTTAAAAGAGATGGAGAATGATGATCAATATTATGTGTAAAAATTATACAAAAAAATAAAATTTATATATTATATACTAATAAAAATATATAAAATATCTAATTTTTTTTAATTTTATTAAAAAATTATTTACTTAATTTTATTTATATATAATTTGTGCCTATAGCATTAACGGGTAACAATAAGAAGGAAAGAAATTGTGTAGGGCACCGAATCTGTGTTCTCTGCCTGTGGCCACACGTGTCGTCATCCATTACAAAACCAGTCGCTGCTGCTCAAATCAATTGTTCACTCCACTCCACTCGTTCTCTGTCTCTCTCGATCCAGTTACATACGCAATAAAAGGGCGGAAAAAAGTGACTCTCATTTGGCACCTATATTCGAACCCTAGAGAGGTAAAATCACTCCTCTCTCTCTGATTAAAGTACAGAATCAAAAATGACAGAGTTACAGCCACCGGACGGACGAATTAACGGCGGTGGAGCTCTTATTGTAACTTCCAACGAGAACGTCGGTACCAAACGCCAGCGCAGGCCAAGCGTACGATTAGGCGACATCGGAGGTGATCAATCCTACGATTTTCACATCAATCATCCTCCTCCTCGAAGATCCAACAAACACCACTGGAAACAACAACTCCCACCCACCACCAACAAGGACAAATCCTCCAAGACTCGCACTCTTATGAATTTGAGCGGTCCCGAGTTTCACGAAACCCTAGACGGCAATGATAAAGAGGGAAATTTGGACACCGTTGCGATTGGAAGCTGGAAGGTTAGGGATTCAAAGTCTAGGCGGAGTTCAATTTCGACTACCAAGAGAGTTAGGTCTAATTGGGTCTCCAGGGTGGATGATGGCCGCAGCAGCGGCGGTGGAAGAGGTAGCGAAGGGGTGGAGTTGGAGAAGTTTAGCGGTGGAGAAGATGTTGATAATGAATTTAGGGATTTCGAATCTGACAGTCCACCACTTAAAGAAAATAGTCCAATTCGCTCTTTGGATAATTTGGCCATCGAGAATCATGAGAGAGAAGGGGGGCGTTACAGAAGAAGGATTAGTAGGGCAAGGGTTTCCGATGCTGGGGCTGAATTGGAAGGACCGTCCGATACTGATGTCAGAAATTGGAATAATAACAATAGTAATATAGAGAGGAATGGGGTTAAGGTTTGGTTGAATCAATTAGGGTTGGGACGGTACTCCCCGGTTTTTGAAATACATGAGGTGGATGATGAGGTTTTGCCAATGTTGACATTGGAGGATTTGAAGGATATGGGGATAAATGCTGTTGGTTCGCGGCGGAAGATGTACTCTTCCATTCAGAAGCTTGGGAAAGGCTTTTCGTGACTTTGAATAATAAAGTGGGTCATGGTTTGAATGGAAGGAAAATGAATACTCAACTGCAATGGCAAGGGAAGACAGAATGTCTGAACTGGTTTGGAGCTTTTTAGTGTATTTTCTTTCAGCTTAGTAATCAATTGTTATGTTTTGGGTTAAATCTCATGTTAACTCCACAATGTTGTTTCGTGGCAAATAGTACTCGGATCAGTGATGCTCTTCTGACATAGCCTTAGAGAATTTTAATACCTGTTGGAACGCGATGAATTTTTTTTAGAGAATGAGTTTTGTGGGGGGGGGGAGAAGTAGATGTATTTTGAATTATCTTTTCTGGCAGTGCTTAGGATGCAGTATGTTAGTATGATTAACATTTTTGGTGATACCCTGTAGACAAAATCTTCTTTATGCATTTTTTGATGGATTCAGGCTTTAGCGCCTTGCGGGTTTTATCCTATCGTCTAAATATGTAGCAACCTAGAGAGAGATTCATATTGCACTTATGAGCCTATAACCGTTTTTCTTGTAAAGATTGTTTAATTGTTTTTACCTTAAAGTTCCATATGTATTCTTATTCTTTGTTGATAGTGTATGATTTATTCTAATAACCTTGTTCATTGTTGTAGTCATTTGTAGTGCTTACTTGTACTTGAGAATTGAGATGTTCTGTGGTGACTAGTTTCCCTTGCAAAAATGGCAACATGTTTGCTTTAGTAAGGGTTAGTACCATTTATGTTGTGTGGGTATGGTTCATTCAAAGGTTAATTGACTTTTTCCATTACATTGTTTTCTGCATGGAATAGTATTAGTTGCGTTAGTGGGTTTTGGTTCTCTAGTTCCCCTTGCTAAAGGGGCAATATGAAGGTTTGATTTATTCAAGGTCAAGCCTATTTTGGTTTTGTTGGTATGTTTCATCCAGGCCTTTGACTTTCCCTGAATATTAGTTTTGTCTGAAATAATAACTGTTATAAAGATAGAAGAAAGACTTGGCACTTAGCAGCAAGTTACCCAGTGGTATGCTGAATATGTAGTGGCAAAACATTTCTGGAACTTGTTGAAATTTGCTTGCTGCAACAGTCTGAACAGATGATAGCTTGTGTGAAGTTGAATATTTCTAGGTACTAGTTAGCTATCTTTACTTAGCTTGCTGATTTTCTTAATTGTTTTGATTTCATAAGTAATGGTGAAATTTATGGATTCAAGTGCCATGTGATTTAAGTATAATAGCAATCAATCAATCATAACTGATTAAAGATCATAAATGCTTTGTAGTGCATGTACTGCCAATCATGTGGCAAGGAGTAGTGGTGGAATTATTGGCTCAAGACAAATAAAGATTTGTAGTTGTGGTTTGCTTAATTATTGCTGGTTTTCCGCCTAGGACCTTAGTCTAAAAGGATATTGTATATTTAGTTAACAATTTCAAGTACTAGAGTTGGAAAATGGAGATTATATATTTGGTTGAGTTGCTAACTTGCTGTGGGAGGTAAATGGTTCTTGTGTAATTGAGTACTTTCTGTTTGAAATAACTAGGTAGATGTAAATAAGACTTGGTTTACTTGAGTTAAAAGGGAATCAAATCTATTTTGCACCCCAGTACCCAGGAGGAGTTTTTTTCTTCTTTTTTTGGGTGCAAAAAATGGGAGGATTCCTGTGTTCTGTGCCAGTTGTTGTATTCAGAATGACACAGCTACCAAGTACCAAGGCAACTCTCGCTGTGTATTTTGAGTCCACTACATCCTGAAAACTGTCTTCCATTAGAAAAATGGTTTATGGGCAGTCTTTTTTAAGAACTCTCAACAGCAGGAGAGGAGCAGAAGATGCATCAAAGCACGAGGAAAATTTTCTGGGTTCTAGACTTGACAAGTTTTATTGCAACAATTTATTGTAATTTTTGTACATGGTTCGATTAGGTTGTTGCAACACATTTTGCCTCTAATTTTTGTAAACAGTTTCATTATTTAACGTTACCACTTTTTTTCTACCATTGTTTTGTTTATAATCAGTTTTAACAAGTAAAATGTGTTTAGGAATTAGTTTTTTTGAAATGATTTATAATTATTTTTTGTGAAAATTACTAGAAATACCGATTTGGAATTTTTGATTATTTATCTTGTGGTAGGATTTTTCATTTTACTATTTAAAGTCACAGGTTTGACTCTATTTGTAAGTTTTACTATGCAAGGTCATAGGTTCGACTTTATTTGAATTTTTAGAATAAATTATTTTTATTCACAATGAAGTTATTAATTTTAGTACTTGATGATTTATTGAATTTATTCATATTACTTTTTAATTTTGCTGTTGAGTTGTTAGAAAATTGACATTGTTATGTCATTTTGTTTTATTTCAGAGGTGAGATACTGTGTTTCAAAATTAGAGTCTCTAAGTAACATCATGTTGTCTTGTATTTTTTAATATAAAATAATTTTCTCGACCATTTTTTGCACATATTTAGATAGTTTTATAGAGATAACTACGTATATAAGATTGCATAAGTAAGATTGTGTGTGTTATTAAAGTGGTATTTAATATTGTATGATACAAAATTACTTATTTAAATTACATAAAATTTAATTTTTTCAATTGATTTTAAAATAAAATCGCACTGTACGTTTTAAAATCGCACTACACCAATTACAAACGATTTCATGTGCAATTTTAAAAATTTTAAATCGCACCTAAGTAATTTTATATGCAATTTGAGCTTTAAATCGCATCAAATCGCACCACACTCACCCCTTATTCGTATTAGATGCATTACATTTGCTATATGAAAATGGTAAATTTCTCTTAGGTCTTTTGTAAAAATTTTCTTGATCCCTTTTTTAGGTTTCTCTAAAATTGAAATGTATAACTAAAATTACTAAATTGTAATTGTATAAGATCTAAAATTAAAAAAAAAAATGTTAGAATAATAAGATTTTACCAAATATATTACTATTGTATCCCTATTTATTTTAGTAATTTATTTCATTACCCATATTTACTTATCAAAAACTTCTTTTTTAGTAGTTACACTTGAAAGAAGAGGAGCAATTTTTTTTATTATACCAAACACTTCCTACTAGTTTAAGTATTTTTTTTTACCAAACACAAATTATTTTTTAAAATTTGATTATAAGTAAAAACATAATTAACAGTGTTTTAAAAAATTTCATTTAGGTCCGCTTAATTTTCACCCAAGCTATAGGCAAGTCTTCTAGATTTCTACCCTATAAATTTAATAAAACCTATAAAACTCCACAATACTTGAAATAAATTTATTAACCATTAAAAGATTTTTTATAATAATTTTGATGTAAAATTTTAAAACATTACATTTACTAACAAATATATACAATAAAATAATAAATAAATAAAACTGCGCAAGGAAACGTCCAAGCGTCAAACAACCCATCCGCTGCATACCGATTTGTAAAACAATGATAATTAATTTTATTTTTTAAACGATTCCAAACGTAATCTTAAATTCTATCATAAGATCTTAGGAAAAAGTAATTCTCTCTTTTCCACTAAAGAGTTTTATTCGTCACAATTTCATTTTTAAAATCCTCTTTTGATTGATAGCACTGTGGCTAACACAACGTTACCAAATTTGTCATCATGACACTTATTTTATTTTATTTTAAGTTAAATTTATTTATAAAAAATATACTTAGAATTAAAATATTTTTATTAATTTAACATTATTTTAAACTATTTTATCTCATGACAAGAGATTAATAATCCTTCAAATAGTTCTATGAACTATTTTTTTTATCATTCATAAAATTATTTATATGAAATTATATAATCCCATGAAAAATTTAGAATTAATAACCCTCTCTTTTTAGACCATTAAATAACTTTATAAGACTAATAGTCTAACATTAAAGAATTAATAATTCTTCATCAAAAAAAATACAAAATAATATTAAAGTAAAATAAATAATCTAATATCAAACATAATTTTTTACGCATAAACATAGCCTTAAAAGAACAAAGCAGAAAAGCTAGAGGCACCCTTCATTATAACTATGGAGTGTATAACCCGACCGCTCATTCCACCATTACGATGCCCTATTATGTTGTAGGGACCACGTTATTTTGGCGGAGAATTAGAAACAGCTCTTTTCTAATTCAGATTAATAAATAAAATGATCATTAGTAAGAGATGCAAGCTGCATATTTACACAGAAATGACAAGCTATAAAAGATCACACCTACGTACCATGGCGAGCAAATACTTCTACTTTTAATAGCAGCACAAACAACTCTAAGCTCCTTCTGGACCCTTGACAACTTCAATAAACCAAAAAATATAGTATAAAATAAATCACTTCATTTCAATTTAACTCTGCCATCTTCCAGCTGTTGTTTCTTTGGTTCAGCAGGAAAGTATTTTATGCCAACCATGTCACCGACTCTGCTAATAACCTGATAAAAAGTTTCAAGGATCAGACAGTAGACCCAAAGCTTCTTTGGTCAAGATTCAAAGTTTATTTCAAAGACAGAAAAGAATTGTATAAAAAAATCAAGTTAAATGGGGATCTCTGAATACCGTCTTCAAATAAAACTAGATGCGAATTTATATTTAAGAACAAGATTTATAGTCAGAAGATGTTTTCTACCAGCTAGCCATATATAACTACTTGACTACTTGAGCAAAGCACAAAAGACAAAAAGTAAGAAAAAAAATTATTTGCATTTGAAAAGAAGTACTAAATACCAATACATGATGCCAGGTGCCAGGTTAACAGTGATAAAAATCAAAGGCAACACGAATGTCGCATTAGTATTATCGTCTGTTTGATAGTTCTACTGTGTCGATACAGGTACCTTGTAACAACAAATAAACTGGAAGATGGGTAGGAGGAAGTTGACACAATTGTTATTGTATAACATGCACCTCAGAAAAGTTAGCAACAACATTGCACTTGAAGACCTTTCCCAACACACCTTACCCTCAATGCTAAAAATTGATATTTCAAATTGGCTTCCCAATTAACCCTGAATAAATAAAACTATCTTATAGAGAAGTGAGACTTCAAACACAGAAAATGCTTCTAATAGAAGAGTTTCATGTGCTTCCAGAATAATTTTAAATGCACTCCATGTTTGAAGGAGACCTTCAGGCATAGACCTGGGAAACGGTCCGAATCGTCGCCGGGAAGGGCCAAAACGGCCCAATTTTTTGGGAGTTGAAAAAATAAAGCCCGTGGGCCATTTTAATACTTTATAATTTATTTTTTTTAATACAATTATGATGCATAAGTTAAAACAAATACTAACTCTAATTATTTACAATTATGGCGTACATAATTTCTACAGAATCATTTAATATTATTAGTAATTAAAATAAAACAATCAATAATTTTATAGACATTTTGTATATAATTTATTCCCATTTCTGACAGGTTGTGTTGGGACACCAAGATACTCAGATCACTAACATAGTTACATAGATAATAAATTGGAAGTATATGTTAATGGTATTTTTTTTCCTCACTTTTTTTAGTTATATTTTATGATAATTTAAAGTCAAATAAATTAGTTGTTGACTAAAACCTTAAATCAAGTTGTCAGCCAATTTGCCACCTAGTATTAATAATTTAATATTCTAATTTTATGACTTTCCAACCATTTGATTACGTCCAGTTGTCCAACAAGAAAAATAAAAAATAAAATCATTATTTTTTTTTAATCATGAACTTGGTACCAAAGATGTAGGCATGGTCTTTTTTGGACATCTCAAGGATCATACCCATGACTCCTTTTAACATCCCACTTTTAATTTCTACGTAACTCGAATTTCAGAGCAGGCCAAAAATAAGTCTAATGGCCCAGTTTTAGGATCAACCAATTCCACCCAAAGAGCCTGCCAGAAAGTGATACTAGTAATTTATTTATTGGACTTGGGAACAAATCCTGGGGTGGGCAGCTCTCTATATATTTCTCACTCCTAGTTTTTATGTAATTTCTTAACATACAACAGTAACTTAACAAATGAATAGACTGTACCTCAAACAGCTAGTTTATATACTCACAAAAAAGTTGACAATTTTTTTTTGTCAACAATATCAAGCAATAATTTTTTTAAAAAATTAGCCAACGGGCCGGGCCAAAACGACCCAAGTTTTCATGAGCTAAATTTTGAAGGCCCAAAGCCCGCTTTTTGACGGGGCCGGCAGGGCCAATTTTGTTGGGTCTATTTAGGCATTATAAATAACAGTTCACAATAAGGTAAAAGGAAGAAAATGTGAAGTTTTAAGAGATACAAATCCGAAAGAATGAGGATGTAACCTCTAGTGCTTTGATCATGTCTTCCCTTGTGTGAGCAGCCGAAAGGCAGATGCGTGCTCTGGCTAACAATAAGGGAGTAGCTGGAAAAGCAACCGTCACAACAGCCACCTGTAAGAGTTAAATATGATTTCAACGTTCAAGTAACAACCTGTAATTTATAGAAGCACACTGAGCTGAAATATTAGAAAAGAGCACCAGAAAATCACTGCACGGCTTTCCATAGAAAGCAAGTTGGACAATCTATTACTGATTGAACATGAGAATGAGAGGAACAAAGGAAATTTACGTTTTGTTTAAGGCACTCCCGTGAAAAAGCAGGAATTTTTGCTGGATTATAAAGCATTATAGGCATAACCGGTGAGTCATTGTCCCCAAGAACCTCAAAGCCCATCTTCTGTAGTTCTGACCTGAAGAAGTTGCTGTTTTCACGTATTCTTGCAAGTTTCTGAGCCCCTATTTGACACAAATGCAGCTCAAGCCATCATTAGGTAACCCAGTTACATCAGATCTAATGAACTGTAGTGAACTTTTAGAAGTCAAAGTATTGCAAAAGGCAGAGAAGCTCCCATACCTCGACTAGAACCATCCTCTCCAAGAATGACCTTTATGGCAGAAATAATTTGTTGAGTAGCAGGAGGTGATATTGACGTGGCATATAAATGAGCAGGACAAGTGTACTTTAGAAATTGAATAAGCTCCTGAAAATGAATTATGAAATATTAGCTATTGAAACGATGTCCAACACTCAGTCTATCTAACAAGTAACATCATCTAAGCCCACAGATGACAGCTAATAAAGAAACAGTGGGAAAAAGAGAGCTGAAGTTACTGGTTTCAAGACTGCAACACGGTTATAGCCCATATTGCATAATATGGCAGCAGAAATGTTGATTGCAATACTAGAGCAGCCAATTTGGTTTTAAGTTCCATCTAAAAAGTTTGGCTCTCTAGTTTACTGCATGACTGCAATAACAGACACGGTAACTAGAGAGACATATCCTTTGGAGATGGTACAAAATATCAAATTGAACTTGTTTAATATTCCAAACAAGCAACTTACTTGGAGAGCACACGTCACATTTATATGAGGACTTTGAATCAAGACCCAGTTTAACAAGGAAATAAATACCATTCCAATTAATAATTGGAAATATACCAGTTCCATTTCCCAATAATGCTTTACTTGTGATTTTTTAAACAAATTGAAGGCAAGAGAAAATAAAGTTTAGGGAAGAATACAATAAAAGGAAAGAAGAGAAAGTAATAGTCATTCTAATTAGCTTAGGGGTTGCTTGGAAGTTGAGAGGAAAAGAATGGAAATGACAATGTGTTACTACCATATCATCATAAAATAAAAATGGAAAGAAAGATGAGAGAAGACAAGACGGGGTATGGAAATGACAATGTGTTACTACCATATCATCATAAAATAAAAATGGAAAGAAAGATGAGAGAAGACAAGACGGGGTACTGTTAAAACTAAACAAAGTTTCATTAAACGTACTTTCTCTCTCCTCCTTTTCTTTCCAAATCGGAAGGAAAGTGATGATTGTTTTCTCTATTTTTATCTTTCTTTCTTTAATGAAACACAGATATAAAGTGAGGCAGTTCCATTTCTTCTTTTTTCTCCAAATTCAAACTCCCAAGTAATAGTGTAAGAATTAAGCAACAAAACTAGAAATCACATATAACTGCTTCAACCTTGCTAAAGAAATGCAATAATACATAGACACTTGTAGGAGCCAACAAAACCCATTTCATGGTATTAATCACAATTTCAAGGAAGTATGAGTAAGGATGAACATAGACAAACCTTGGATCCAGCAATGTAACCACCACATGATCCAAACGACTTGGTGAAAGTTCCCATCATGACATCTACATCAGCAGTATCCACACGTAGAAGTTCACAAACACCCCTACCTGTTTTACCAACTGCTCCAATGCTGTGAGCCTCATCCAAATAAACATATGCCTGAAATAAGTAAAAAAAATAGAAATGAAAAACTGCAAAACATGGAAGATCCAAATAATCAGCTACATCTGTTAAACCTTATAGTCAAACAAAACTTTGAAACGTCGAGCTAAGCAGCTTTGCAAAGCAACATCAAAGGTGCCATATGTAAGCTAAATTTTATTAGCCAAAAAGAGATCTTAAAACTTCTGATGCTCCATAAACTGCATAAGATGTTCATAACGAAACAAAAGAATGCAAAGTCCCCATATAACAGATGCATCACCTTGTATTTTTTGCAAATTGCAACAATCTCTGGAAGCTTGCAGAGTTCTCCTTCCATGCTGTATATCCCCTCGACAATAACCATTATCTTTTTCCATGGTCTATGTGTTCTGGGTTGTCCTTCAGCAATATGTTCTCTCAAAACTTTCTCCAAGTGGGATGGAGCTAAAATGAGAGAGGAAGGGTGACGAAGAGATAGAGAAAGAGAGTACAAGAAGAAAATGTAGATAACTAAGAAAATCATATGCATGCGAAGCATATTAGTCATAAGGTTTTCCCAGAACATTAAAACCCTAATCAAACTTACTGTTGTGTTGGAAAACTCGAACGGTAGCCCCTGACCCTCTAGCACCATTGACGATAGAGTTGTGGTTCAGAGAATCACTGATTATCAACCCACCCTGTGGATGACCACATTAAGGGAAAGAAACCAAAATAAAATGAAACATAGATGTTAATAATTTACATAAGCACATGCCTTCCCCATTAAGACAGGTAGTACAGCAGAGTTTGTTACATAGCCCATGCCAGTAACTAAAGCAGCTGGCTTTCCAACAAAATTTGCCACGCACTCCTCCAATTCAGCATGCAGTGTTGTCGTGCCTGATTGGATAATCTAATTAATGCATAATCAATCACATAAACATATCTCGCCAAAATAATATGGCTACCTCCATCAACACGAGCACTGCATGTGCTGGGAGAAAATTTCTTCAAAGAATCAATCACAAGTGGCGTGCAGTATTCATCTGATGCAGCAAACCCAAGATAATTGTATGATCCTAAGTTAAGGCATCTGCTTATCTTAGTTGTGCGCCTACAGAAGATGTGACTCAATTGATTCAACAGGAGCATTTTAGAATCCAGAAAGAATTTGAGACACCTTACTTAAAAACCACCTCCAAAGTACATAAAATGGAAAAATAGTAGAACAGAAGACAAATATTAACCGTTTTATATGTTAAATTATATACACTGACAAAGCTGTTATAAACTCCACATACAAATTGGATACTCACTGTAGTGTCTTGTTATTGTCCTTGGAAACACGCTCCACCACATCAAACCAAGCATCAGGAGGACTCGATATAGGTCGCCCAAAACAGTCCTACAAGGTGAATAAATTTAGCTTCTACGTAAATGCTACGCTTGAAACTGGCATAGCAGCATAATATCAAAGCTTGATTTAATTTGAATAAATCTTTTAAGGTTGACTAACAATTTACGCCCGAAATTTGAAGTTGCATAGCAAATTCTGAACAGCTTGAACCAACATGTTGGAGATCATGAGAAGAGGTCTAAGGTCCTAAACTGTAATTTAAATTAATGCAGGATCTATGAAATGCAGCTCTTTTTGACATTACCGCTTTGTATTGTGTTCTTTATCCTCTCTATTGTGGAAGAAAAAACAACTTAGACAATTTTTTTGAGTATTTCCGAGTTTCAGTTCAAATTTATGGTAATATCCTTAACAATAGTTGGGGCAAAAACTCATTCAACATCATTATTTCAAATTTTAAGAAATTAGACAAGTTAGTATACCTGCCACTTATAGATACATATGCTGCATATATAACAAATGTCTATTTTATTTATATTTACAATCATGTGTGTATGCAATAAGTATCCATGAGTTGAAAGTGTAATTGTGTATATATCCATATCGTAGTAAATTGTTTTCTTCTAATTCTTCCTTTCATGGGTATCCTCTTTCCATTTTATGGGAATTAGCATCTTATTTTCTCCAACATTGTTCACAAAATTAGACTGCCTTTGATTGCCATAGAATGAATTCTTCTTAATTGCTGATATTCAGCGGTATTCATTTTCAACAACTTAAAAATTGAAAGTTGGTTAACATTTACTTTTCTAAGCAATCAAGGGTACTAACTTCTCTATATTAAAAGTATGGAGAGGGATTTAACTCCAGAGGATGACAATGATAGCAGACAACTTTGTCCAGTTAAACCTCTTAGGCTTTTTTTACAAATAATGCTAAGTAGTTTGTATTTCTTACTCCCCAGTTTTCATTCACTGTATGGGATACAAAATCCATCCTTATATTGTACAATAAAGTCATACCGTTTCAACTCAGAATTTACCAACATACATCGCAGAAAAAATTAAATTATCAAATATATTTATCACAATGAGCTCGGATATGTCTGTATGTAAGATATACAATACTATAATCCTGCCGGCTTAGAGAAAATAGGAATAGAACAAGCAATAAATTCTGGCCTGAAATTACGAACTTATCCAACGAGATACTAATATCAAACTTTACCTGGATACGAAGATATAACCGCCGGATATAGAAGTCCTCTAGACCTAAGCAGATCGGAGCGTAGCCCTTACAACACACAAAATTAAATATAATCAATTAATTTGAATGAGAAGCCAATCAAATTATAATTATAAAAAAAAAATCAGTAACACACAAATAAAACTACACACACACACATATATATACCTGAAGATTGCTGGCACGCCACCTATCGAAGAGTTTACGGAAGAGATCACGAAATTGGCCGAAGGCGAAGAGCAATCCATAGCTGAAGTAGGTTGTCAAGGCGGTCAAATACGGAATTGTGATCATTTTAGGGAAGTGATTTCGAAGAACGGATCTTATGTGAAGAATCACCGGTGGAGAAAGATTCGGAGAGTATCAGAGATCGGAGATCCCAAACTCTGACGAGAGAGGAGAGAGAAACAGAGGAAGGATGAGGAAAGAGACCAGAGAGGTGGGAGTAAGGCTGTAAAATTAACATATTCAAATACAAACATAGTTTAAAATTTCATAAATTAATCGAGTTTATTTAAATTATAATTTTTTATTAATATTTAAATTATATTTATTTAAAAAAATTAAATTATTTGAATTGAATTTAAGATTGTGCTCAATTTAATAATTAAATAAATTTTAATTAAATCTTATTTTATACTCAATAAATTTAATAAATCAAACCTAAATAACTCAATATTCAACGATTCATTTACACCCTTAGTGAAAGAGAGAGGATTGGTCAAAATTTTTAATTCTCTCTTAGGGTCGGTTCAGAAATGACTTATTTTTTTTATTTAAAATTAAAATTTCAGTAAATTTATAAGTTAAAATTTTAGTAGATTTATATGTAAAAGTGTTCGGCATCACTTTTACTTATAAATCGATAATTATAAATAATAATTATGGATGTGTTCGACTAATAATGACTGATAAATTAAAATAAAATATAGAGATTATTAAAATGTCATTCAATAAGAAGAATATTAGAAAAATAAAAGAAAGTATTTATATCATTTTATAGTCGTTGAAAAAAATGACTTATAAATCTTTTTTTTTAAACAACAAATATTTATTTATTTTTTTGATTTTCTTTCTAACTTATAAATACAAAAAGAAGTTACTCTCGAACGATTTTTTTAATTTAATTAATTATAAATTAAATTGACCAACTTATAAATAGCTCCCAAATATTTACTTAAACTCTTTCCCGTTGATTTTCGTTTTTTTGAATTTCTCTCTCTGCACCAGTTCGGTAACCAGACTGTCTGGGGAAAAAAACGTTTTAAAATAGTTTGGGCCAGAACCCGACTCATTATTGAGATTTTACGGATTATAAAGGACAAGCGTTTGGCCCACACTTCTCTCATTGCCTATCGCAAATTGCCAAATTTAATTTCTTAATTTTCTTTTAATACTCTCTTAACTTTAAAATTAAATACACATACTTCTTTTGTCCGTTCCAAAATTTAAAATTTATTTTAGTTTTTAATTATAACATTTCTAACATGTAATTATTTATAAATTATGTAATTTCAGTATTGATACCACGATTGTAATTTTAACAAATGCTAGAGATATTTTTTGAAAATATTTTTTCTTAATAAAGATATTTAAAAAAAATTAAATTTGGAACAAGTAAAGTATTATTTTCAGTGTAAAAGTGACTTTATAATTTCAGTGTAAAGTATTATTGTTTTGCAATGCTAAAAGTGGATGGACTTCATGTGTACCTAAATTCAAATATGATATTTTTGTATAAGAAGAAAGACTGTAATAACTTCATTTTATAGTTATTCTCATCACCTCTTGCATAAATACATCTCAAAAAGAAAAAAATTATATGGTACGAAATAACATAAAAATAAATTCATTAAAATATATAAACCCTCTTTATATTATCTTTAAATTGAACATAGTTTAAGCCCAAAAGGCCTTCGGCTCCTACTGGATACTATGGGTATGGAACCAAAATTCTCCTTCCATGTCTGATGATTATGTTTTTACCAATTCACATGCATAAGAAACAAGAAGGAAAATAGTTTGTGTGCCCAAGGCAATTAATATTTGAGAACGAAAAAGTTGCGATTCAAAGATGCTGACTTTTGTTGTTTCGTGTATATAAATTAATTTGCAAATTATGTTATTGTGTCTATTCGTAATAAAAATTAATATTTTTTATCATAATATATACGACTTTTTTACTAATATTATCGTCATAATTTGAACTAGACACCATATTGTTATTATGGAAGTGTGGTAAAATAGCAATTAACAACCTCGCAATTGGATGACAAAACGAGGACACCAGCTTTGGGGGTAAAGAGGACACTGGTGGTGTTGTGACCGGATAATTAACACACACACACACACACACATATATGTGTGTGTGTGTGTGTGTATTTTTGGGCGCGGAATGCATGGAAGAAAAGGTGTAGCATGAAAGGTAAGAAGCAGTGAGGTTAGCCAAAGGATGACGCCTAGAAACCACTTGAGAAGGGCTTGGCTTGTGCCTCCTTTCTTAATATAAATTTGGTGGGATTTAGGCAAGTCATCCTTGGCTACCAAACATGCCTCTTTATCTTCATACAACACCTTTCTCCCGATCACTACTCAATACTTGGTTAATCTGCTCTCATGTATTTGCAAGGCATGCATTTACCTATATATATAGGAAGCCATATACGGAAGACTTGAGAAATTAGATTCGAGATTGAAAGGAATTGAAGGAGAAAGAGAAGGGAATTGAAGGAGAAAGAGAATTTCAACTATATTTATATTATATTTTCTATGTTTTATATTATTTGATAATTGTTAATTTTTTAAATTTAATTTAATGAATTTTTAAATTTAAAATTAACATAAATTTTTTAATTTTAATCGATATAATAATAAATATTATAAATTATTTAAATAATATTATCACTTATTATAAATTTTATTGTTTTATAATTTTTAATAAATTGTTTTAATTTTAAATTTAAAAATATTTTAAATTAAATTTTAAAAATCAATAATAACCGTATATATTCAAACGGAGAGAGTATATATTTTGGGATTTTCATTGCAAACAACTAACCACCTATTAACATATCACACAAGAGAATATATTCTGAGATCATAATTCTCTTGATGTTTCGATAGAGAATTTCACAAGAAAATATTAATATTCGTAAATTAATATATATATATATATAACTGGAGATTTTCTACTACAGAGGTAAAATGCGACACGACCCGATCCGATCACCAATCAATCACTAGCAGCCTATTGACATTCTTTAGTGCTACGAGTTGAAAATTTACTTTGACCATGTTGGAGAAGAATCACTGGAAAAAAGTCTTGTAGTTGAAGAATTGTACAGTAAATTCAAAAAAAAAATTCTTTTTTTTTTCTTTTAGGTCTGTTGTTGAAACGCTAGTTAATGAAATATTCCATTTTTTTAATTTTATTTTTCCTAATTGAAAAATACACATTTATTAAAAAAAATTATCCTTAAATTAAATATACTCATTTTAACTACTTTATTATTATTATTTTTGTTTTAATTAACATTCCCACCCTTTTTTAGAATAATAAAATAGAGAAGATAGAAAAGGGAAAAAAAGAGTGTGACTGTATTTTTAATGTCAAAATTAATAATATTATTTCTTTTTTCAACTTATGTCGTGTTGTTTTTAATAAAATAAAATTTATAAAATTAAAGAAGATAATATTTAAAAATAAAATAAAAAATACCGTTAAAATAAAATAAAAAAACAAAATTATGACAATTAAAATTGGAGGGTATAATATTATCCAACTTCGCCGACTCTTTCTTCGTACTTATTCCAATATGGCCACCCAAAATAGGAAGTCAAAACTTTTAGAAAAAAGAATTGTTCTATTTGACCTCAACCATAGATATGCGTGTCGAAAAAATCAACAATGTTGGCTCTGAATCATGTAAGCCTTCGGTTATTATTATTCCAAGCTTCTTCACTTAAAAAGTAGCAGTAGTAATTAGACACCACCACTATCGATCTATACTACTTGTCTCTATGCTTAGGCCCACAGAGTTGTGGACAGAATCGGTACTGAGAATTTAGAAGTCTTATAAAAAAAAAAAAAAAAAAACCCTTTTTTGTATATAAATTTTTTTTATCAGCATCAATATATAAAACATAATTTATATTAAAATTTATCATTAATTAAAATAATAACATGTTCTTTTTAAAATATACATATACACACACGAAAAATCGATTTTAATAAAAAAAAAAATCGAAAGCCCTTCGAATTTAAAAACTCTATTCGGTCACTTTTTTTACACCCTCTCATAATCGACCCTGATTGTGAATTGCGTAAGATTATGTGTTTCATCACGTGAATATATCGAAAGACTTTAGTACGTATAATAATGTCAACCAAAGAGGACGTTTGTAATGTCCACAAAAAAAGTAAATAAATAAATCAAATCAAATCAAATCATGCTTCTTTGTCCCAAAATACAGCCATCGTCGATTCCACTAAAAGGATAGCTATCACTTTAGAAAATAAATTTTATAAAGTTTTCTTATTTAGATAAGATAGGCATCACAATTTTTTATTAGAAAGAGATAAATATTTTCGAGTGGAAAATTTTTGCTTCGCATTAAATTAGGGGTAATGTTATGCATACAAATTATATATAAAAAGTTATGTACCCACAATATAAAAAAAATAAAAAATGACATTTATTATTGAATGTTTTATTTTTATTTATTAATATGTAATACAGGTATTCTATTACTTATGTACAACTTTTTATGTATAATTTATACACATAATATTATTTTTAAATTATATATACACACACACACACACACATACACACACACACATATATATATATGAGGTCGCATTCACAATAACCGTTTATTACGACTACTTTTTCAACAATCAAAATAGGAGACAATTTATTTGTTAATTAAATTGTCTGCGGTTAAAG
Organism: Hedera helix; assembly: GCA_947179155.2. Lineage (NCBI taxonomy): Eukaryota > Viridiplantae > Streptophyta > Magnoliopsida > Apiales > Araliaceae > Hedera > Hedera helix. The sequence continues at coordinate 52,938,099 of OX359269.1, read as the reverse complement.
GCACTAGCGATAAGACAAAAAAAATAGTTTTACAACTAGAGTCTCTAACGACACAAGTCAAATTGTTGTCACTGAAATTATTAGTAACAATATATTGCCAATAAACATTGGTTGTACATGTCTTATATATATATATATATATATATATATATATATATATATAATGTGCCCAAATTCGGACAAATTGATGGACCGAAAATCACCTCTATAACGACAAGTCATGTATTTTACCCGGATCAAATTTGCAATTGTAAGCCTGGGAAAAGGGCCTACAACCTGTAGGCTTAAAGACTTCATCCAATTTCGACAACAAAAAAAAAATGAATTTTACTTTTGAGAGCAAAACTTGAAATTTTATTGTTCATGAAACAACCAACACAGGTCAAAGACCCAAATAAAACAGTCGGCTAACTACTGACTTAGGTTTGTTCGTAAAGCAGGCTCCCACTCATGTGCGTGTCTATCCAAGGCCTGCTAATTCCTTGCTATGGGCCTATCTACGTGCTCTTACTTGACCAGGGTGGCAAGACTTTGTAATGCGAAAAGATAACAACCCAAGCAAAGCAAGTTTTGACTTTGGATACTTGAAATATTGGCTAAAACATAATCATAGTTGAGATTTAAGGGGTGGTGGAACAAGTCATTTAAAGTGGTGACTTTAAATACTTGGTAATGTGAGTTGGTCATGTTTATACATTGTGTTTGTCTTGTATTTTCGATAATCAGATACACAATAAAATATTAAGATTTTTAAAAATTAGGTGACAAAAAAATAAGTGATAATATGAGATTATCACATAATAATTATTTAAAAAATTTTATTTATACAAAAAAATCCTTTATATTTTATAATTGGGACATAAATATTCGTATTAGTCCCATAATTTACAATAATTTTTTGTTCTTTTAGTTTGTTGACATGTTTAATTTAACTAAAATAACTCATTGATCATACAAAATATGTGATGTTATTTGTTATTTATTATTAACGTTATACTTGAAAATTTTGTGCTTAATAATTGAATAAATCATGAAATGTTATTTTATAAACATATTAAAAGTTTTAAGACGGTTTACTAAGTAATATAAAATTAATTAGTTCGATAGTACTTTGATGATTGTTAATTACATTTGACAATAATCATATAGATAAATCATTAAACTAAAATTAGTACAAAAATATTTTAATAAAAGATCAATATTAGCCAAAATATACACAGTAATATTAAATTCATATCAAACACTTTCAGTAACAATTACCAATAATCACATGTCTTTTACTAAACAAAAGATTAACCTTCCACAAACTTTTCTCATTCTTGACTTTATGTTTAGTCCAAGAAGTTAAGTTTATGTCCTACCCCAGTATTAAAAATAAGATGAATAATCTATTCTATAATTAAATACACAATTTAGTTATTTTTTTATTTTTTTTAGTTTAACCTTTTTTTTTGTTCACCTGTTTTTTAGTTCGACATTTTATTTTTTTTATATTAAGTCAACTTCTATGTTAATCTATCCAAATTAGAAATTGCAATTAGTAACATAATTTTATAAAGAAAGAAAAGTAGTATAATATAATTTTATAAGAAAACAATCAAAATAAGATCATCTTATATAATATTAGTTTGTTATTTTTATTGAAATATATAAAAAATAATTAAAGTTTAATTAACATTATATTACTACTTGAATAATATAGTTTGAGAAAATAATATTCTAACTATATTATTTTCATAAATTAATTTGTAACTATTATAAAAATATGAGTGTAGTTATATTTCAAGTATAAGTAGGATTTTATTATTACTAGGTAGTATAATTTTAGAAAAAAAATATTTTCTTACAAAAATTACCTTATCAAATATTAAACTATATTATTAATAGAATATATATGTGTGTGCGCGTGTGCTCGTGTGTGTAAAATGATACATTAATTTTAATTTGATTCAATTATTAAATTGAAATTTAAACATTAAAAACAAATTAGTCTTTACAATAATACGTGTATAAAAAATACAATAACAACTAAACAACATATTAATTATATAATAAGGCGATTTGAAATATAAAAAAAAGTGATTTAATTTTATAAATAAAATAGACATAAAATCATCTTATCTAATATTACTTTACTATTATTATTATTACTAAATTATAAGTATGATTATATTACAAATATATGTACGATTTTGCTATTGTTACTTGTATACATTTATATAATATTATTAGAAAATAATTTTATTATAAGGGTATCTTACATAATATTAAATGTTTACTATTATTAAAATAAATTATACATTTATAATATATCTAACAATATGATTCAATTATTAATTAAGAAAATAAAATTTAATATTCCTATCTAATAATAATTTGCAAAAAAAAAAAAAAATGTCAATATTATCATAATTTGGTTCAATGGAGTAAGAAAAAAACTAAAATTGGTAATATATTTTTTACAAAATAAATAAATAAAAATCATAAGATCATCTTACCAAATTTTAATTTGTTACCATTATTAAATAATATTTTATTGCTACTTTGATAATGTAGTTTGAGAAAAATAATAATTTTCCATACTAATTATTTTAACTAATTTCAATTTGTTATCATTATTAAAATACAAGTATAATTATATTTCAAGTAGAAGTAGAATTTTATTATTAACTAAATAATATATTTAGAATGGAACTATTTTCTTATGAAAATTATCCTACATAATACTAAATTGTTACTACTATTATAATATAAATACAAATACAATATATTAACCAATTATTAGAAAAACCTTTTATTTAAAAAAATTATTAAAAAAACAAATAAGAGCATGTACTTTACTATCTTGATTTATGTTAACTGTATTAAACAGGCATAAAAGGTTACGGTCCAATGGAGTTGGGTATCAGTAAAATTTAAATTGTCATTGTCCTAGTGTGAATTCAAGGCCAGCCATATGATTTTATTTCCTCCTTATCGCGAGGTTATTAATTGAACTATTTTTTTTATTTATATTTTTAATGTTAATTTAATAACATTGCTATTTGTATAATATCTTTAATTATGATATTATTGTATTTATAATGTCACTCCTAAAAAATTGAGAGTTAATTTTTTTATTTTATTTTATGAACAAGCCTATATATACTTGAGATTCTTAACTGTACAAGAATTAAGAAAATCTTAACAACAATCTTTAATAATTATTATGTCTCATCCCCAATAAATAGTTCAACTTTTATGATGATTCATATTTAGTGAATATAAAGGTTTGTTTAGGTGATTAGACACGTTTAGACATAATTTGTTTAATAGAGTAATAATTTTTACAACCATTAACTTTGTTTAGTTTAAAGAAAAATATACCACAAAATTATGTCTATATAAAATCTTAATATGTCATATACAAATCTTTATATTCATAAAGAAAAACATATGATATATATATATATATATATATATATATATATATATATATATTCGAGCACTCTTAAATCCAATTTTTTGACCTATTAAAAAATAAAATTAAAATTACATACAATTGTTTTATGTTAGATGTGACAATGAAGACCGTCCATTACCAAAACAGGACTTTGAGAATAATAAAGAAAAGATTAGTTGGAGTCAATAATTGCAAATGTCAACTCATTGGAGCATCGCAATCAATCGCTTTGAGAAGTAGGTTTCACTTGAAAAAACTATACATGAAGTACTTTTATAATTCATGGAAATACTAATTCTAACGCCCTCTATTCAAATGAAGTGACTCTATTCAACAAAACTGTACTTCATATATAAGAAATTAATATTTTTAGAGAATTTTTATATGAAAAATATTGTTATAAATTTATAACGTCAAATTTGATTATTATTATAGATTTATAATAATAATTTATATGTAAAAATATTAAAAATTTTCAAAAAAATATCACTCCCCTAAATTTTGCATTATTTAATTGAGAAACCATGATACTGCATCGCCTCTCAACGAGGATCTTGTTCGTTGCTTCAGAGTATCGTAAGAAATTGAGGGGATGATTGATATAATTCCTCTGCACCAAAATGGGGTTTTAATTTGGTATTTAACCTTTTACTTTATGAATTTCATGGTTTGTAAACCACATTTTGAAATATATTTTTTTGTCAATGTTGTCAAACAAAATAGTCTATTTGTTCCATATTATTTGATCGTTATTAACTTTTTAAAGTTAATTTAATAGATTTTAGATTTAAATTTGATATAAATTCTTTTAATTTTAATCAATACAATGATGAATATTGTAAATTATCTAAAAAGTGTTACTTATTGTAAGTTTTATTATTTTATAGTTTTTAATGAATCATCTCAAATTTGAGTTTAAAATTATATCAAACTGATTTTTAAAAATCAATAATGATTATAAAATTTAAAATGGAAGAAGTATTATTTTTCCCCCCCAATCATGAATCTTAATCTTGAAATCTGCTTTCAATTGCACGGGATAATCCTTTTTTCCCTCCACAAAATTAATTCAGTTAAGTTTATCATCATTTTGAACAACTCATTTAAATTAATATACAAATGTGGTAAACTTTAATTTACGTGATAAAAAATGAAAGAGATGCGGTAAATCAAAATTGCAGCAAAAACTTCCATGCAAAGAACAAATAGAATAATAAATTGTTGATCTCCTATTGCTTAATGTAATGACAAAACTAAAAGTGCCGGAATTGTGAAATAAAAATAATATTTTCAGAATAAATATATATTTAGTAATTTTTTTATAATTATTATAATGACACATAATACTTTATACAATATTTATTAACTATTACTCTTAATAATATAGTTTTTGCTACAATATTTATTAACAATTACTTTTAATAATATAATTTTTGCTACAATATTAGCCGTGAAACTAAATAGATTATGTTAATGTTCGAATTTGTCTACACATTAACTTATACGTGAATTTGTATAGAAAAAATAATAAAGGTCTATAATATTTAGTATGCTAAATATTAGCCGTGAAACTAAATAGATTATGTTAATGTTCGAATTTGTCTACACATTAACTTAGACGTGAATTTGTATAGAAAAAATAATAGAGGTCTATAAGATTTAGTATGCTAGAATTTTGTATATGTACGTGTATTATTTATCTTGTGTATGTAATAGTCATACTTTCTTGATAAGATCATAATTTTTAATAAAAATTATGTAGTAATTTTTTTTATTAGAACAAGTAATTTATATTTAAATTATGATAATTAGTTAATATCTCAAGCGAAAAACAATAAATTCAAATTTATTGAAATTAAAAATTCTCTTATAAGTGCACTATACTTAATAGGCCGAAAACAAAGCGTAATATAAACAACCCAATTGACACTAATAAATATCTTTTTGGTTTAAGGGTTTTTTTAGCATGTGTTTTTAGGGTACATGTTGATCGCGAAAAATAAGAGTAAATTTTATTTATATATATATTTATACAGAATTCAATACATAGGATCTATTAGTATATTATTTTTTTATATATTAAATTCAATATAAATAAATATTATTATACATTATTTTTAACGAAAATCCTCGGTTTAATTGGAGTTGACTAGAGAAGGTTGAGCATTGCTACTGGTCAATAGGCGACAAAGACTTTGTTACTACGACAATGTAACAATAGATAGGTTATAGCTTATAGGTAGTACTGCCAAGACCTCTTTTCCTAGAACTATCTTTACTGGTACCTTTTTGGAAAGTTCATATTTTCATACCATTTACATTTGCAGAATCAAAAAAAAAATAAAAAAATAAAAATACGAGTAATAATAATTTATACAATAATTTTTATAAAAAATAATAAAATTGATCATATAAATGATAGGTTCTACTATATTTATAAAAATTATTATATGAATAAATAACAAAATTATTATATATAACAAAACTGCATAACAAAAAGATGTAGTTTTAGTGTAATAGCTTGCACACGTAGAAGTGATATTGGGTGGGGCGGCTCGAAATTTTGCACTACTTACACCCATGGCCATGGGGGATACGATACTCTTAGGATCCAGGAATTGAACTTATTCAGTACCCGTCTCCACTCCACGAGTTCTTCATTTATTTATTTTTAAACACGTAATTTATATATAAAAGCTTATATAGTATTAAAAATATAAATATAATAACTATATATAATAATAATAAAATTATATATATATGGGCAGTTGCAAGAGCGGTTAAAGTTGTGCTGGAATCAATTTCATTTCACATATTTTTATCTTTCAATATTATTAATTCTTAGGCCTCGAAACCACCGGGTGGAATGAAGGAGATTTTTGTTTGACAGCTGTGAAACTAGCTAGCTATGACTATTGGGTGAAGGAACAAACAGCTAAGAGAAGAAGATTATTTGATGCATGGGGTTGAAGTGAGTGATTATCTCATCTCTTATTTTTTGGGTTTAATATACGCCCTTAGGACACATTAAACGAATTCTTTGTTGAAGAATGGAGTTGAAGTGAGGTGATTATCTGTGATAAAGTTGCGTATTATTATATTAGTATTATTAAACTGACGGCTCGCCTCTCTATGCTGATTTTCACAATTGCTCTCCACTTTCTTTAGCCGCCCGTTTATTACACGCGGTTCTTATTTCTTCGCATCTTCAGTTTTTGTCGTCTTCACTGTTCCATACAAATTGCTCTTCAATACTTTACACAATTCTACCTGTATTCTTGTTGATATATAAGTGGCATAAATTATAAATTATAATAGATTAATTTGTCATTTTTTTGTTTCAATAAATAATCTATTAATATAAAATGACCCAATATATAATAATTTTGTCATTATTATGAGCCACAACTCATAATAAATGAATTGAATTCAATTTGAATTTGTTTTGCGCAAAAATATTTATTTTGACTAAAGTTTGGTCAAAATTTTAACTTATTAAACTACCTGAGTTTAGACAACATAATTAAATTTTTATTTAAGATACAAAATAATATTTAATTAAAATTCTAATTAGTATAAGAAATCCATTAAAAAAAGAGTTTAAATTGGTGGTTTTCTATTTTCAGATTCTGAATATATATAAAAAGAAAGCCACAAAGTCTTTGCAATGTATAGTCATCAATTGCCACACCTCTGCCCCCTTTATTACTCCGACGTCCCTTATAAATTTAATTTCATTGGTTCAGTTATGTTTGGCTGAACCTTAAACGTAGTAGTTGTCACGCGCTAAAACTGCAACTACCCTAACTCCCCACCCAGTTCCATTATTTGTTTCAGTTCCCGTACATTCAACCTTCGTCATTTTCCGACTCATCACCATCTTCAACACTTTTCCTCTCTGTGTAAACCCTAACCTTTCTCTCTGCGTAAATTGTAATCAGCAAAACGGTAGCCATGAAAGTCCTCGAAACTGAAGAAGAACACATTGACCTCTCAAACAACCACCACCTCCTTTTTCTTCTCCTTCAATCTCTCATAGACTCAATTCCTAGTATCCAGGCCTTCAAAGGCAAATGGTCCCTAATCGGAACCAAGCTCGCCGATCTCAAAACTCATTTCGCTGACCTTTCCGACATTCCGGCCTCTATCAGCACCGGCTCTCTCTCTCTAGAACTCCTCCACTCTCTCTCCTTGACCCTCCACGACGCCCTTTCTCTCTCCAAAACCTGCCACTCCCCCACCCTCCCAAACGGCAAGCTCAAGACCCAAAACGACATCGACTCCATATCGGCCAAGCTCACCCGCCACGTCACCGACATCGATATCCTCATCAAGAGCGGCGTCCTCCAAGACGCCGTCGTTTCCACCACTTCCAAGCGGGAATCCGTACGAGTCTCCTCCAGAAACGTATTGACTCGTTTACAAATCGGTACCGCCGAGTCAAAGAACTCAGCCCTCGATTCACTCCTATCATTACTCCAAGAAGACGATAAGAACGTGTTAATCGCCGTCGCGCAGGGAATGGTTCCCGTGCTCGTGCGCTTACTGGATTCAACCTCTTCATATGAAATAAAAGAGAAAACAGTGAGCGCCATTGCTAGGGTCTCGAGTGTTGATTCGAGCAAACATGTTTTAATTGCGGAGGGAATATTGCTTCTTCAAGGTCTAATTCGAGTACTTGAATCGGGCAGCGGGATTGCTAAAGAAAAAGCCTGTATTGCACTTCAAGCACTGAGTCACAGCAGGGAGAATGCGAGGGCAATTGAGTCAAGAGGTGGGATTTTGTCTCTCCTTGAGATTTGTCAAGGTGGGACTCCCAGTTCTCAGGCGGCGGCGGCTGCGGTTCTTCGAAATTTAGCTGGATTTGTTGAAATTAGAGAGACTTTTATAGAAGAGAATGCAATTTTAATACTTTTAGGACTTTTATCTTCTGGGACAGTACATGCACAAGAGAATGCCATCGGGTGTTTGTGTAGTTTGGTATCAGAGGATGAAAGTTTGAAGCTTGTCGTTGTTAAGGAAGGTGGGGTTGAACGTTTGAAGAATTATTGGGATTCGGCTTCAGATACTCGGAGTTTAGAGGTTGCAATTGAGCTAATAAGGACTTTAGTTTTATGTCATTTGATTGCTGAAATTATTGTTTCAAATGGGTTTTTGAGTCGGATTGTATCGGTGTTGAATTGTGGAGTGCTAGGAGTGAGAATTGCAGCTGCTAGAGCTGTTTACGACTTTGGGTTTAATACAAAAACCCGAAAAGAACTGGCGGAATTTGGGTGTATTCCACCTTTGGTTAGAATGGTAGGTGATAAGGCTGTTGAGGAGAAGGAAGCAGCCGCCAAAGCATTGGCAATGATTATGGGTTATGCCGGAAATAGAAGGATTTTTAGAAAGGAAGGGAGAGGGATAGCGAGTGTTGTTCAGCTTTTGGATCCTTTGGTAAAGAATTTGGATAAGAAATACCCTGTTTCTATATTGTTATCACTTGTGTGCTCGAAGAAATGTCGTAAACAAATGGTTGCTTCAGGTGCTTTGGTGCATTTGCCAAAAGTTGTGGAGAAGGATGTTGAGGGTGCAAAGAAGCTCTTAGAAAGCCTTGGCCGGGGGAAGCTGTGGGGTGTTTTTGCCAGGCTGTAGATGGTGCGTGGAGGATAGACTTAGGTGGTGATGATTTTCTGAATCTGTATGTATTATAGTTTGTGATTTTATTTGTAATTTTGCTTTCTCTTTGTTCATAATTGTGGTTAGAATTCATAGTAGGAAAGTTTATGATGCTTGGTCTAATTGTGATGAGAGCTTGTGTAGAAAATGTAATTTTGGTTTGGTGAGCTAACTGGACTATAGTTCATGGTTTCCCACCAAAACCCAATAAGTTAATAATAATGTTGCCATCCGAGCTGAGCTGATAGTTTACTGTACTATTTTTCCAACTGTATTTGCTTCTCTAATTATGGAAACCCATTGTTATGCAAGATTCTTGATATGTAAAAGTTTATCTGGGTTTGTACTTTAACTGAGAAGAAGTATGTATTTCTGATTGACGGTTACTGTGGTTAAGAAACTCAACTTGATATTTGGTTCATGTTATTGGTTCATAATTATGCCAAGTTTTTTGATGCAATGTGCGTGTGCGCGCCTTTTTTTGTGGGTTTTTTTTGTTGTAGCTGGAATGACCAATAATTCTTTGGCATGTAGTACCTTGAAATTATTCTACTGCATACTGGTATAGTATATGCTTGTTTCTTAGGATGCATGAGAAGTATCGCTGTATTTGCTAAATTAGGGATCAAAATGTATTCTTCTGTTTTAATGCCTCAAGAATGTACTTACAGCTAGAGTTCCTCTGTTTCATGGCGTCAAGTAAGTACTTACAGCTAGAGTCATATGAAATTAGCTACAAAGTAGCTTATCGGGCCGTTGCAGTTATATGTGTTTGTTTAGTTAGGTACTTGTATTGCAATGACCTAATACTTGAAATGATGTAAATAATGGACCTTGACCGGAAGTTTTCAGTGTCAATGGTCATACTAGGACAAACTGAAAAATCATGTATTTATTGATCTCACCTTTTTTTTTGCTGATGATAGTTACTTATTTTTTAAGGCCAAGCGTCGAGAGTGTCAATCTATTCAGCGGCGTATTCACGTTTATGAGACAGCCTCGGGTCAAAAGATAAATTTTCAAAAGTCATCAATTTTGTTTAGCTCTAACACCTCGGCAGCTGTGCAAACCGAATTATGTAATCGGTTGGGTGTGGCTTTGACTTCGGATCAGAGTAAATACCTAGGTACCTAAGTTTGCCATCTTTTGTTGGGAAGAATAAAAAGAGGGTCCTATCTTTTGTGAAGGAAAAGATTTGGGCTAGGATGTCAAGTTGGAAGAATAAATTGCTTTCAAAGGCGGGGAAAGAAATTTTGATTAAAAGTGTGGCTCAGGCCCTCCCTGCGTTTGCAATGAGTGTTTTTTTTTGCTTCCCAAGGAGCTTTGTGCGGAGTTGGAAGGTATGATGAGCAAATTTTGGTGGAATAATAAGGCTAATAGCTCTGGGGGAATTCATTGGATGAACTGGAATAAGCTTTGTGCTAGGAAGGATTATGGTGGCTTGGGTTTTAAGAAACTTCGGGAGTTTAATGTCACTATGATTGGTAAGAACGGGTGGCGTCTTAAGACTCACCTTACTTCATTGGTAGCTAGAATTTATAAAGCCCGCTATTATCCTAAGACTTCGTTTTTAAATGCTCCATCTGCTCATTACATCTGGAGAAGCTTACTAGCGGCTCAACCTATTCTCTGTCAGGGAGTTCGATGGCAGGTGGGAAGTGGGCGTAGTATAAATATTTGGACAGAACTATGGCTGCCTGATGTTGATAATCCGTGCCCTCAGACCCCCCGAGTTCCAGGAACGGAATCTGCTTATGTGTGTGATTTGTTGATCCCAAATAGTATGCTATAGGATGTTGGCCTTTTATGTGATTTGTTTGATGTTAGGGATAACTCTCTAATTCAGCAGATTTCTCTAAGTCGTCGTGTGTCTCGGGATGTTTTGTATTGGAGATGGGAGAATCAAGGGTGCTACAGTGTTCGAAGTGCTTATGAGGCTCAGGTTAATGCTCTTTCTTCTCTGAATGCTCATCATGATTCAGGTGTGTGGAAGAAAATTTGGCCTCTACATCTCCTTCCTAAAGTGAAGCATCTAGTCTGGAGGTTGTGTTTGGGGTGCTTACCTACCAAGGATCGCCTTCAAATGAAACGAGTTGAGGTGAACTATTTCTACCCAGTTTGTAAGGCAGGAGTGGAGTCCGCAACTCATGCGTTTATGTCCTGCCCTTTCGCTAAGAGTTGTTGGCGTTTGATGGTCGCCCCTCCAATTTTGAGTGGTGTTACTAATGTTTTCCAGCGAGTAATTGTTGTTTTTGGCAGCTTATCTACCAAGGTTGCTGTTATGGTTTGTATGGTTCTTTGGTGTTTATTGCGTAATAGGAACGAGGTTTTGTAGAACGGTAAGCCTCTGCAACCTGCAAGCCTTCTCAATCTTGCAGGATTATTTCTTCACCAATGGACAACAGCTCAAGGGCCTCTGGTTTATGGTTCTCTACTAGGTGCTGATGAAGGTTTGCTTCGCTAGGTTAAACCCAGGCTTGGGTTTTTCAAATGTAATTTTGATGGGGCTCTTTTTTCGGGTTCCAATCGGCTTGGCTTTGGGTGGGTGGTTCGGGATGAATGTTGCTCTTTCGTTGCTGTTGGTCATGGTAGTTTGGCCGGCACCTCCAATCCGGAGCTTGCAAAAGCGCTGGGTTGTAATGAAGCTCTTAGTTGATTGAAGGCTCGTTCGATGTCAAAGGTTGTGATTGAGTCGGATGCTTTCAATCTTGTGTAAACTCTAAATTATATTGTTTCATATCCAGGACCGCTTGGTTTAATCTTGGATGATTGTAAGGAGCCGTGTTTAGCAATCGCTATTAGTCGTATTCGTTTTGTTAGGAGGTCAACGGATCAGGTAGCTCGTTGTTTAGCCCGTGCTTTTGCTTCTGTGTCTGATGCTCATGTTTGGGAGGGTTCCCCCCAAATTTCATTTGTAGTTCACTACTTTTTGATCTTCAATAGAATTCCCTATTTTGTCAAAAAAAAAAAATAACAAATTTCCGAATGAGTGGTCATAGTTTCTTAGATATATTATAATTCATCTCCATGCAAATGCAATGGTGGTTAGATCTTGGTCCATGTGCACTTGTTTCATTCTTGTCCAACAAGTTGCCTTCTTCTGGCGGTGGTTAAACTAAGTACGGCCCTGTTCGATCCCTTATACCTCTGAAGTTACTTGACAAAATTTACAACTCAAGATTCACTCGGGAGCATACTTGTATCAAGGGGAAGAAGAACTAATCACCTATAATGTTTCTGCCGAGTCACCGGCTGTGAAAGAGTAATGGGATTTTACTTGTTCATTTATCTTCTATACACTAAATAATTTAATAGTCAAACCGACCTATTGAGATAGGAGGCAATCGTCCAATTTTATTAGAGCGTCTTATAAAGAATATATTGTTCCGGTGCATTTATAGCAAAACGTTGATTTTGACATCATTGGACCCAACTCTAGGAGGTTTGGACAGATCTTATGTGATTTCAGTTATGACTGTCCGAGTATTGCTGAGTCGGTGGAGGCCTCGGCTAATCATGTGCTCTGGCATCATTGTAAAGTTAAAACAGACCCGTGACTTGAATTATCATGTTTCATGAATGTACTACTATTAGTTTGATATAATTAAATGTTAGGCAGGTGATTATTGATGCTTCCATTAGTTTCTTATTTCCTTGCCTCCAGTAAAATCTATTGGGCGGGTGGGTGGGTGGTAGAATTGAAAACAGATTAGTTTTTTTTCATTAGTTTCTTGAAATTCTACCTCGAATATGACATTCCAACTTTAAAAATGTGAAGATAAAATTTTCATCAATCCATGAAAAACTTAAAATAGAAAACTCGTGTCGAAGAGATATGCCTAGTTACTCAAAACCAAGTTACTTTTTATTTTATTAAAGAATGGTTGAGTTTTTTTGAATATTTTATAAATTTGGATAGTATATATTTAATTATTATAAATTTGTATAGTACTTTTACTAATTTAAATAGAATTTTTTTTTCTTTTCGTTATTATTAGAAATAGAAATAATTTTAAATTTCAATAGTATTTAATTGATATAAATTTGGATAATATTTAATTAATACAAATTTAGCTAGTACTTATATTTATATAAATAGAAAAACTGAACTAAAAATTGATGAAATCAAGTCAAGTTTGTGCTTTTAATTATATAGTAGATAACACTTGTTAATGCCTGAATCTGTCCACACGTTCAACCATTCATTCAGACGAACACCTACACAAAAGTCCTGACTGCTTGGGCCGTTTGAAACTCTTCCAATGAAAGAGTAAGTAAGGTGTCAAGGTAAGTTAACAATGGAGACAAAATATTTAATAGGGTAAAATCTTAGATCTCCTTAATGTATAACGTTACTAGGAATTTTTAATCCTTACTCTTTACCATTCCTATTAGGAGTGTATGATTAAGGAGTTATAGTTAGAGAAGATGACTACCGTCCTATTTCACTTGGGATAAGTTACTCCAAATCTAATTAGATGTGATGAGTAACTAGTATTTGAGTGAACGTAAGATGTTAATCCAATCCTGTTAGACCAAGGAGACTTCTTGGATACGAACCAAGTCAGTGGGCCATAGGGCTGATCCTAGTGTGATCGGCTCATGACGGTAAGTAAAATATATATCCCAACAATACTATATTGGAGAAAATACATATAGCTCTACTATATAAACATATAGCTCTACTATATATATAAAATTATGCATAAAGAGTAACCCATATATAGCTTACCAATAAAATGTGTAAAACATTAATCGTAGATTCCGATGTTATCTTGTTTTATGCTATATGTGCATAATATTTTATATATAATTTGTGTCCATAGGAATACTCTTTAATTACACATTTGATATCACGTTTGTTTTGTTTTATCAACGAAAAAAAACACAAGTCAATCAAGTATACTTAAAATTGTGCGATCAGATCTTCAGGTATTCGATTCTTAAAGATAGGTATGAGGTTTGTATCATGCACTTCTAATTTTTGACAATAGTGCAAGTTAAAAAAAACACTATGAGTGCTTTTCGTTAAATTTAACTAATGGAATTTATTTTTTTTATTGACAAAAAAAGTTGGAAGAATAATGTTGCACGACTAATGTACCAATGAGAGAGTTATGCTAAAAAAGAATTTTATTTTTAAAGAAAACATTTGCAAAAATATGATAAATAGGAAGATTCCGTCTATACGAGTATATTTAAAATTAGTATTCTCTTTAATTAGAATTATAATATGAATATTAATTTTAAAAAAATAATTTGAGATATTTTTCAATTTAATATAATTTATTTAAATTTAAAAACAATAATATTTTTTGTTAATTTATAATAATATTAATTTTAAATTAAATAAATTAATATTAATTTTAAGTTTTAAAATTTTTAAAATTAATTTTTAAAAAATTAATATTAATTTTCTAATCGGAAAGAAGAAAGAAGGTAGTATTATACTCCAGATTTTATATTGGGCCTTTTGTACGTCTTTCACTTTTGGGAGGGAGACTGAGCAACAGGGCAACACATAGCGTGAAGAATCCCAATTTCTGTTCTCTCTCTCAAGTGAAATCAAATTGAAGATGGTGGATATCGCTCGAATACAGAAGGAGCTTCACGAGTGTAACAGAGACAAAGATGTGTCCGGTATAAGCGTAAAACCCAAGGCTAACAATCTCACCCATTTGATCGGTTCGTTTCCTGGTCCTCCCGCTACTCCTTATGAAGGCGGTACTTTCAACATCGACATCGTTATACCTGGTATTCCTACGTCTCCTTTAACTTTAGGGTTTTATGTTTATCTTGTTTCGTAGAAAAAAAAGTTTCTGATTTGGTAATGTACCTCTAGGGTTTCGAATCAAATTACTAATCTGTTATGCTTATCACCGGGCATGTGCTTTTACTCCTAAATATGTAGTGAAACCTTGTTTGTTCAATGCGTTTCAGTTAGATAATTAGGAACGTTACTCCCAAATTCCTAATTTATTGCCAACTTTTGAGTGTTTTTGTAAAATTGATCTATCATTTTTGCAGATGGGTACCCTTTCGAGCCACCGAAAATGCAATTTACCACAAAAGTTTGGTATGGAGAAATTAAATGTACTTGTTTGTTTCTATTATGTTGGATGTTTTGAATAGTAGATAGCTCAGATTACCATGTTATTGTCACATGTGTTACTCAATTGCATAATTTTCTTCGCCTATAAAGTTAATAGAGGTTGGTTCTTTTTGTGCGACTTGAGCATAATGTCAAAGTTCTGAGAGTGGCCTTTAGAAATCATTTGCTGTTGTCGGACATCCAATTAGCTTGTGCGATGAATCTAGTGCGTGGTATTTGTTAAGCAGGGTTATTTATTGAATTTTATAGTTTCTGTTAGTACTATATTAAGTTAAATAGAGCATCACTCACAAGACCTTCATTATTTCATGATGAGGTACTTCCATGAGATTTAAGACAGCTTAGCCTACTCCTAATTTGTTGTTATTTGCATAAATACGCGTGAAGAGATATTATCTGCATGTACAAATTTAAAAGGAACACCTTTGATGTGATTGGATATGAAGATATATTATCTGCATGTTCCAAATTTCATTATTTGTTGTATTAAACAACTAGTAACAGCCCAAATGGACCAAATCTATTTCACTTATATGCACTTATCAGTCTCTGGACCAGGATTAGAGTGATGAGATAAAACATCACACACGGGAACATTCAACATCGTCTTTGACTTTTTTTGCAACTTCTGTTTCTGTTAAAGTTAAAATAATACTTGAAGTAGTTAGCAGATGAAATTAACTATCAAATTTCTATGGTTTGTTGTATTAACCAGTAATAACATCCAAATGTAGTTCACTTATATCCACCTATCAGTCTTTCAAGGAAGACTTCTGTTTGTATTAGAATGAGAAGATGACATATCACACCAGGGAACATTCGACAGACATCTTTGACCTTGTTTGCAATTTATGTTTCTGCTAAACTGAAAATGACACTTTTATGTAACTCACAATCCAGGGTTTTGCAACATAATGTTACTGCTGCACATTCATATAGTGTGTCTATATATATATATATATATATATTACTGAACATCTGAATTCTCGCAACACTAGATTTAATGTAAGATTTTGATATAGACTCCTCTTTCTCTGTTTGGTGCGCAATAAATCTAACTTTTACAGCCAGTTATCTATCCTTTATCTATTTTGGGCCAAGTCACTTTTTTTTCCTTCTTTGTGTGCCAGATCGGATGTAAATAAAAATTGTAGGGCATTCCTGCATGATGTTCTGTAGGAGGACTAGTCCTTATGTATCTTTTCTCTATTTAGTAAATTATTATTTTTTGGTTTAGAATAAGCATAAATATACATGAATAAAGATCTTTTAAACAATCTAACATTAGGCAAAACAAATAGTGTATTGTCTAAAATTTCTCAATCGCATTTAGATTCTTCTTCTGAACATGCTTTATTTATATATTTGTTGTTTGGAAAACCTTAAGAAAACTCCATTTCACCATCCATGAATTTTCTCTTGGAGAATAATGATAGCGCTTAGAAAATAAACCTTTATAACAAGAAAGCATCGACTTTGAAACTATTTGATGTGACTAACTTCCATCTAAATTTATCGGCAGAATGTGTTTGCTGACAACCTTAGAGTGGGGCCAATGATTGGAAGTATTTGGAACAGTAGAGTTGTTATAAAAACAATAAAGGACATACTGTATTTGTGGCTGAGGAGTCCTTCCCAAGTTCTTTTCTCACTCTCTTTTGATTTTGGGATAGCTTCAAGCTGGGTATAGTTTTATAATCTTAACACGTCGTATTCTTTGGTGAACCCTTGTTAAGAGGTGCTCATTTTATACTCTTACTTGTCGGGGAGAAAAAGAAATGGAACGTTAATAGGAGAAGTCTTTATCCCTATGATTATTGTATTTCTGTATTCCCTGACGTTCTGACAACCATGTCTTTGAGGATTTATGTCTAAAGAAATTGTTAAACATTAATTTTGGCTTATGATTTGATTTACGCTGATGACAATACAGGTTAATTACTACTGTAGTTTGAAATTGGTATATATTTTGAGGTTTCTAATTAGTTCACTATGAGCATGCTCATTATTTTATTTTGTTGACATTCAGTAGATTTTTGTATGCATTGCTATTAAAAACTTGAAAGTCAAAATTAAGAAAATGAAATGTCACTAATGTATCAAATTCTCAGTTATGTATGAGATTATATTACATTTATGCTTTCCATATAATATTGGAATCATTTCTGATCTGTTGCTTCTGAAAATTTCATACTTAACTAAATCGATTTTATTATAGTAATAGAAATTTGGCCAATTGAGATCCCGGATAATTATTTCTTGAATATTTTTGTCTGTGTTTTCGTTGTTGAAGGCACCCTAATATTAGTAGTCAAAGTGGAGCTATATGCCTAGATATCCTGAAGGACCAATGGAGCCCAGCACTCACCATTAAGACAGCTCTCCTTTCAATACAAGCATTACTTTCTGCTCCTGAACCTGATGATCCACAAGATGCTGTGGTAGCTCAACAGGTGTAGTTTGACTCTAACTGGTCACTCCATACTATTCTGTTTTTGTAGTTAATTCGTGTAAAATTAGCCAAGTAATCAGTAAAATGTGGTTCCCATGTTGTAATGAGATGATTATGGAAAGATTTATTATTCTTTGTGTTTAGTTAGTATTTGTTTTTTGATGTTTCAGTATCTTAGAGATTATCAGACCTTTGCCAGCACAGCTCGTTATTGGACAGAAGCGTTTGCCAAATCATCATCTTTGGGGGTTGAGGAAAAGGTTAGTGTGTATGGTTTTCTTTTTTCTTTTTTTCTTTTTGTCTTTTTGATTACATCAATATGGAATAATGGGAACATCAATTTTTTATTGTTATTATGTCAGTTCTTCGGAGTTTATATTTAATTGGGCACTGACAGGGTAGAGCTTAATCTTCAACTGCAAGTACATTGAAAAATGCTGTTGCTCATTAATAGGTACTAAAGTTTGTGGAGATGGGATTCCCTGAAGCTTCAGTGAGGAGTACCCTGGAAGTTGTCGGTGGCGATGAAAACATGGCTCTTGAGAAGCTTTGTTCTGGCTAGAATTTGCAATTAGTACCATTCAAATTGTTCATGGAAGTTTCCATATCATTGCAAAGGATGAAAATTGCAGAGTATCAATCCAGTTATAGAGTTTTCTCATCTACCGTTGGAGTGTTAGATAATTTTTCTTTTGTTGTAGACTAATGTTTCTTCCACCCTCGGGAATATCTTCTAATGTAACTTAGTGCAATATATTGTTACCTCACTGCAATATATTTGGCGTTGAAGGGAGCTGCTTGAAATTTCCTTTTCTTCTATTAGTTGCAGAGAAATCTAAATTCATATATTTAATCCCATAATATTAGGGAACATGCTTAATGGAGTATTAATATTCTTCCCATTCAGTTTTTTTTTTTGTTTGGGGGGGATTGGCGCAGTTGGTAAGGATATGAGGTAGACGAGCTCTGTGCATTTTTGTAGAAGAATGAGAACAAATAAAACATGAAGTATGTGCAAGCATTTAAAATCTAATCAATGGATTGTGATTGATCTGTGGTTCTGCTAGTTAATACTATTCATTATTGTACTTGTAAATGAATAATATTGCATTATTTGTGGTGCAACTGCTTTTCCTGTTCCGTAGGACTATGTATCCTTTGACCATCAGTGCTCATGTTGAGTTAGGACATGTTTATTTAACAGCTAATGCATATTAAATATCATCACTGCCTGTTAAAGCATGCTGTTGTAAGTAGTGGGAAATGACCTATATAGGTTTATCGATATATTTGTTTTAGCCATGATTATCATTTTCCATGAGCCATGTCACCTTGCGTATGATGTGGAGGCCAGGACATAAAATGGACTTATTTATCTTTTTATGTTTTTTATTTGGGATGAGTAACATGGACTTGTGGTGGTGATTTGTTAGTATTTGTTTCACGTGGAGCTTGTTTCTGTAAACTGTCAACTGAAGGATGTTGTCATCCCTGTCATTTTGTTGCCGTAGCCATGTTACCAATCCTCAGTAGTTACCAATGAATTATGCGCGCATTACAGGGCCGTTGGGAATGATTTTTTTATGATTTAAAGTTAAAATTTTAATAGATTTATAAATAAAAGTATTCGACATTATTTTTACTTATAAGTCAAGAATTATAAATAATAATTGTGGAGGTGTTCGGTTAATAATGATTAATAAATTAAGTAAAATGTAAAAATTATTAAAATATTTTTTAGTAAGAAGAATGTTAAAAAAATAACTTATAAATCATTTTTTTTAAGTTCTAAAAACCTACTCTCTTTTTAATTTTTTTTTTCGATTTATAAATTAAAAAAAAAATATCAACCAAACACTAATAATGATTTACCAACTTATAAGTTAGATTGACCAACTTATAAATTGGCGCCGAACACCCCCTAGTCTTTCTGAATTTTTTTATTATTATTAAAAGTAGATCTGTAATATGGAAGCACCAGTATTGGTGGGTCGTATTTGTGAATGGAAGGCTCAATTAACACAAACATTATAATCTTCCCCCACCTTCTTTTTATTGCAGGGGATAGAAATTTGCAAAAAATTGTAGACCAGTAGATTTGTTCATCCATCCTATTCAGGGAAGTCATCCCATCCTTGAAAAATTAGTGAATAGCACAGAAGAAATGCCAAATTTATTTCAAGAACATCACACCATAATCACAACAATTGAACGATACAAATAGAGATAGGAAAATTTAGGAGAAATGATAGACAGCAGTAACTCTCCTGGGTGGTTGGGGTTGACATATGATGAAGAGCACCATTGCCATGACCAGAGCTGCCACAAACCCAAGTAGTACAACCGAGTCATCACCCGAGTCGCAGCACATCTTTCCCATTCTCTTCTCTTCTGCTGTCGTCTTTCCAACTAAATTTAATCTTCCAAACCATACCAAACTACTAGTAATAAAACATTGTATTGGGCATGTATCTGCATCAACCAACTAGAAGCCGACACGTTGTCGGTGACACTCTCTCTCTCTCTCTCTCTAAACTCGAACACCAGTGTTCCTACATACATAAAGACTGGACTTGGAGCAGCCTTTCATTTGGGTAGCCCAAAGTCCGAGTCCATTTAATAAGTATGGTAATAGTACATACTCCTTGGTCCACAAATTAGGCATATTTCTCTTTAACCTGCCCATCTGAGAATCTAATAAGGAAGTTGTAGCACTTCTTTAATTGTGCTCTGTGTTTTTCTCCTAGTTTTAATTAACTAATTAGTTCCGCTCTGTTCATTGTATTGGAATCTCTCTTCTAGATTATTTGATAATATAATTTTATAAGTTCCCCTATAAAATACATGACGCACTTTTCAAGATATTGTCATCTCTATAGAATATATAGAATGGATTACAGCGTAGATCCGAATCTCCGTAAGCGACACCGTCGGTTATGGATAATTAAATAAGGATCCCTCTCTAGGCCAATACTGTAGTTTCTACTCCAATTATAAAGCCAAAAGAGAATGGAATTATCCACCTGTCTGTCTGTCACTCAGATGGTTTAGCATGATATATAATACCGGAGTAGTATATTTCCCGATATTTGAATTTAGTGCAAGTAAAAAGGTCAAAATTTTAAAAGTTGAAAGACAAGTGCGTGATGCGGGCGTTTATTGTGGTTTGAGAAATTAAATCTAAAACTAAATAAAAATACCCGACGAACGAAATTGACTGCTGGGCGGCGCCTGCTGCTTGCTGCTAGCTATTGTTTCCACAAATATGGAGTCTATATAATTACTATTTTTCAAGGTCATTTGGTCAACTCGTTTGTCAATCTACCTGTTAACTGCTAATTCACAAATATGATAAATTACTCGAGTCCCTAATCATACTACATACTTTATTTTAGCATGTGTACTGTTCAAAAACATAAAATGGTAAAATAAGAAAGTTAGGTAATAAACTATTACAAGCTCAATCATATAGCTAGCTAGCTCGATCAATACCGGGTCAATTGGTACGATTTATTTTTATTAATATAAATAAGTATATCTATATCTATATCTATATATATATATTTAGCGTTACATTCAAAAATACATAAAAATAACATATTATAATTATTTTAATGACGCTTCATATTCTAAACGGTATTTATTAATTTGATAATATCACTTTTCTCCCTGACAATACCAATTGCGTAAAAACGTTACAAACATTAGGATCTAGCTCAACCCTCAACTTATCACCGAGCTCTTAATTCATATAATACTATATATATGAAATAAATATCAAATATAAATAGAAAGAATAAATTTAAACTGTCATATTAGGTACTGCTACAATTGGAATGGAAAGTGGTCCATTCATGCATAAAGTTGAAAACACTAACACTAACAAAGTTGAGAAGTTTTTTATTACTCTCTCTCTCTCTCAGTAATTTTCATATTTTCTTGTTCAGACTTTATTATGGTTGAAACGTAAGGGGAAAAGTTCAGGGAATTGGTTCATCTAACCGCTGATGTGAAAGTAGTGGGGTCCAGATACTATCAAATTTGTCAATTACTACGTACCAATTTGATGTATTTTGACTCTAAAATTTTGCACGCCTTACACACACAAACAGCCCCCCCCCCCCCCCCCCCCCCCCCCCCCCCCCCCCCTCCCCTCTTCGTGTTATATAGACAATTTACTTCTCCACCCGTTCACCTTTTTTTAAGTAAATACAAATTACTCAACAAGGTTATAGGTTGGGATAGGAAAGCTCACTTATTTCCTCAAATTTTAATAACAGCACTTTGGTGTAATATGGCAAATGAGAAAAGGACAGCTTGTTAATCGATATTGTGACGGTCTAAATTTTAGTGGCAAATAACAATACCCAGTTTAGTAGTATCCTATACGGTGGTAGCCGACAAGTGAGAAAGTTGAAAATAAAATAAAATGAACATAAATGACTGCCATCCCTAGTTGTGTCTACATTTGTAGAAGCTGCCAAAATCGTAATAAATGCAAAAGTTGGGTTTTTAATAGGTTCGGCGAGGTAGGTAGCTTTAAGTTGGTACTCCTCTTTCTTGCAATTGATTCTACCTCCTTTTTTTCAATACGCATTTTCATTCAATTTGTAAAATGGAAGTGATATATTTATATAATTTTTTGATATTTTTATATATAAATTATCATTATAATTTTTTAATAACAATTAAAATTATTATTATAAATTTATAGTAATATTTTTTATGTAAAAATATTAAAAAATTATATAAATATAAAAATTCAATTTATTTTGCACCTATCAGCTAGCTAACCAGCTACTTGCATAAATAAATTAAGAGAAAGAACCACCCCCGATCACTATCATTCTCCATTGTTAATTTAGGAATTGATGTCATGCTTAGTAACTAACATTAATTAATGTATATTTATTTATTTCGATAACAATTTAATTATTAAAAAATATTATTGCTCTAAATTATTTGATACAATCAAAGGACGAACATTAGAATGAACATCTTTCAATCAAAAAACAAGAATATTAAAATTAAAAAGTTGAACAAATTCTTCAACTACATTATTATAAGCAACCATATTATACTAATCTTACAAACATAGTCTAGATAAAAAAAAGTGTAGTAGTACTATTTGTCGTAGTAGACTAGTAGCATATCATTCTCCACCTTCGCCCAATTAATTTTCCTTTTGACTTTCGAAACCTTCTTTGCTTGTGTTATTTCAATCATTAACAATAGGAGGAGAGAGAATTGAGAATCAACGTTCAACAAAGTGGCAATGGTGTAATTTAGCACTAGAACATGACTCAACCTCACCTGTCTCGAATCTCGATCCTTTTAACTCTTCTTTCTCCTCAGATTCTCTCTCTCACCAACCTTTTCCTCCTCTAAATCTCTCTCTCTCTCTCTCTCTCTCTCTCTCTCTCTCTCTCTTACAAGTACTGCACCGCCAATACAGCTTGTGACGTACAGCTAGTTGGTTATCGTCAAAATCCTCTCCGGATCACCACCTCATTTTCCCGACATG
Organism: Hedera helix; assembly: GCA_947179155.2. Lineage (NCBI taxonomy): Eukaryota > Viridiplantae > Streptophyta > Magnoliopsida > Apiales > Araliaceae > Hedera > Hedera helix. Next base: position 52,914,911 of record OX359269.1, on the reverse strand, counting down.
GGAAGCTAAAGTTATGGGGTGCGTTTTCGGTAAGAGAGCCGCTGGAGATGGCACCCGCCGGAGGTCCCTCGATAACCCTTTACCTCGCCTGGGCTCCAAACGGACGTTGTCTAACGATGACAGGATTAAAAAGAACGAAGTTGAGGAGGAGGATAGAGAGAAGATTCGGCACAAAGGTTATTTGCCGGCGACGGAACAGTTTAGACCGATGCCGGAGTTTGGCTTTAAAACATGCCAAGGGTGGCCATCGTGGTTGTGCACCGTCGCTGGTGACGTCATCAAAGATTGGACTCCTCGCCGTGCTAACACTTTTGAGAAACTAGATAAGGTTCCTACTATTTCAGTATAAAACCTTTAATTTTTAAGTTATAAAATTAGATGCTAAAAAAGTATTATTTTGTGTATGCTGAATGTGTGTGTGTGTATATATATATATATATATTTATAGATAGGTCAAGGGACATATAGCAATGTATATAAGGCAAGAGACCTGATAACAGGGAAGATAGTGGCATTGAAGAAGGTTAGATTTGATAATTTAGAGCCAGAGAGTGTCAAATTTATGGCTCGAGAGATTCTTGTTTTGAAAAAGCTCAATCATCCCAATGTAATTAAGCTTGAAGGTTTGGTTACCTCAAGAATGTCTTCGAGTCTTTACCTTGTTTTCGAGTACATGGAGCATGATCTTGCTGGTCTTGCCGCGGTCCAAGGCATCAAATTTACGGAACCTCAGGTGACTTTTTTTTTCGAAGTTACAAGTTATTAATTGTTAACAAAAATTCAGTGCTAAGTTTGTTTCTTAGCTGGGTTTAATCGGATGTTGATCTTGTTTGAATATTTTTTAATTTATGCATATTGTAGATAATATGTGTGCTTGTAGATGCGTTTATTAGGGTTTTTTGGGACCACTATCAAAAGTAAAATTTATACTTTTCATTAAGATGATATCCACATGAGGCCTTTAATAGAGAAAAAACTCTTTACCTTTCTAATTAATTAATTTTCCGGTTACTATGCTTGTATTTATTTGTCTTCCGGTATTGATTGTTTATGCTTTCTGAATTCTGATGCTACTGCTAGACCTTTCATAGAAATTGGGCCCATGCCTTGTGGTTTGGGCATTCAATGCATTTTTAAGGTCATATGGTTCACTGCTGTTGCTCCAAGGTTATGTAAACCCATGGTCTTGGACATGTAAATTGTGAAACTTCTGTAATAGCATTAAAATATTCATTTGAGACACCATTCGAGATCCTAACATTACTCCATTCATAATTCTTTCATACCACATAATGCGGATACAATTTGTTCATCTGATCTATATTCAAAATTTGAATTTCTGTATTAAGTTCAAGTCTTCAGATGCCCCAGTTGCTGCATCTCTGTAAACTGATAAGAATTAAGAAATTACTCCATTATAATTAATTAGAATAATCACTTGTTCGTACTGCATGCATTTTAGTGGAATTCCTGCGGAGCTTAAAAGACAATCTTTTCTTAATGTAATTTTTCTTTCCGTTTGGTTACCATCTTATATCTGCCTAGCTTTTTTTTCTAAGATAAATGCACTATCCTGCACAACAATGTTTGTTTTTCTTTCTACTGATTATAGACCTAGTATGCTTTCATGTAAATTTTATGAGTTCTTTTTGATGCACATATTAGAAGATAAAATACTTCCCTCATGGAGTCTTTTTTACCCCTCATTTGCAGTTCTCGGAGTTGTATACATACGTTTAACCATTCAGATGCTGAATTGTATCAAAATATGATTCCATGGCAGGTCAAGTGCTTCATGAAGCAATTGCTGTCCGGGCTTGAGCATTGCCACAACCATGGCGTGCTGCACCGTGATATCAAGGGTTCCAATTTACTTATTGACAATGAAGGAACTCTAAAAATTGCTGATTTTGGTTTGTCTTGTTTCTATGATCCTGGGCACAAGCAGCCAATGACTAGTCGTGTTGTCACCCTATGGTACCGTCCCCCGGAGCTTCTTCTTGGGGCCACCTATTATGGTGTTGGTGTAGACCTTTGGAGTGCTGGCTGCATTTTGGCAGAGTTACTTGCTGGGAAACCAATAATGCCAGGACGGACAGAGGTATTGATTAATAATTTATTTTATGTATTTTGTGTTACCTTTTAATTCTTCATGACCGGTGGCCCTAAAGGTCTTTACTTTTGATGAACTGCAATTTTCTTAAAAAAGTAGTACTGGTGTAGTTTTTATTATGTATTACTTTAGGCTTCAGATTTGTGCCCATTGAATAAAATTGTAAACAATCTGGGCTTCTGAGTTTTACAATCCTTTGTGGGTTTAAGTATTAGACACTCTGTGGCGGCTCATTTGCATCAATCAACTATTTTCACTTGACTATTGGCCTTTTAGTTAAACTAAACCATTGGAAGTGCTGGTTATTCTCGTTCAATTACAAAAACAGTCGGGTGCTGAACTTTGACAAATATTGTTATGAACCTCAATATGCCTAAACAGTTACCTTCACTCAAATATGGCTTTACCTCTTGGACATTTGCAGAAGCATAGTCTTGTTTTCATATTTCTGCTGAAAAGACCTTCTTGATACCATTCATAAATCCTTGCATGCTTTATTGTTCAAAAACCAATATCATATTTGTGTGTTTTCTCTCTCACTCTCTCTCTCTCTCTCTCTCTCTCTATATATATATATATAAATATATATATACATGGTCCTAAAATATATATTTTTTAATTTTTTCATTGTTCTCTTCCATTTCACTTTGGTTCCTTTGTTCTTTGATTTAATTATTTCTTCCTTAATTCGGAGAATTAATTCTGCTCCCCCCTACTACTAAATTTTGGCTTTTATTAACTGGATATGAAACAAAATTCATTAATCTTTTTGTTATGATGCTGAAGTATTACGACATGATCCAGCTTATTCATTTCCATATTCATTTGCTTAATAGGTTGAGCAACTGCACAAGATATTCAAGTTATGTGGTTCTCCATCTGAGGAATACTGGAAGAAATCCCGGTTGCCAAATGCGACCCTTTTTAAACCACAACACCCATACAAGCGTTGCATAGCAGAAGCCTTCAAGGATTTTCCACCTTCATCTCTCCCTTTAATTGAAAATCTTTTGGCAATTGATCCTAGTGATCGAGGTTCTGCTACTGCAGCTCTGAATAGCGAAGTGAGTTTTGGTGACTGCATCCTAATGCAAATATATAGCTTCTTTATTTTTTTTTCATGATAGGTTCTTATTAATAATTTACACTCTGATTATGTTATGCTCGTCTCGGAGATTATTTGAGAATATGCCACTAACATAACTTTAGTTAACACCTACAATTAAAGTTCTGGAGTAGATTTGTTCTTTATATATGTGATCACCTGATTTGATTGGCCAAGTTAAATCTTGATCCTATGAGAACAAGCTTTTAAATTTGACGTATAGCACTATATCATTGATAAATTGTTCATATGTATATATAGACGAACAACTTCATTTATATGGTGCATTTTCAATATGTACAGTTTTTCTCCACTGAACCATATGCTTGTGAGCCGTCATCTTTACCAAAATATCCTCCCAGCAAAGAATTGGATGTGAAGCGGAGAGATGAAGAAGCAAGAAGGTATTTCTGTCACACCCTCGTGTTTACAGCATTGTGACCTTGTTCTCAGAGATGCTAATAGGCTATATTCATTTTGTTTTTTTACAGGCAAAGAGGCTTAAGTGGGAAAGCTCAAGCTGTAGATGGCAACAGAAAAGTAAGAACCCGTGATAGGGTTAGTGGGGCAATACCAGCTCCACAAGCCAATGCAGAGCTCCAAACAAACTTGGATGTATGTGGGAAATGTTTTTCTTTCTCTGGTTTTTATTTATTTATTTTTATAAAAAAAATTATGAGTCCCTTGTTTCAGCTTGGAGGAAATTGGTTGCTCATGTATTATTTTTGACTTGATCCAAGTTTTACTCTGTAGTTTCTCCTGTGAGATTTTATTGACTCATTTGTTTAATTTGATCTCCAGAGATGGAGAGTTGTGACACAAGCTAATGCTAAAAGTAAAAGTGAGAAATTCCCACCTCCCCATGAGGATGCAGCAGTGGGATTTCCTCTTGATGCATCACATAATGGCCCAGTCTCATTTGGTGCTGCTGATTCTTCATTATCACGATCTGTTAAAGATGCTGGGACCAGGAGGAGGAAAAGCAAGAAAGAACAGTCCAACCAAAGGCCTTCGTCTCGGAGGTTTATCCCTGCGTTCATTCCATCCGCAATTAGCCTATCAATGGATCTTAGATTCAAAGGTAAAGAATCAGTTTCAGAGGTTTTTGGCGGCCGAAGGTAAAGAAAACCATAGGTTTTGCCTTGGTGGTTGCAATTTCATTTTTGCTTCAATCAATAGAGCATTCTCATTACTAGTGTTTGTTGTATAATAATTGACTGAACCCCCAAGGAGGTCCATAAATTTACAAAATGAAATTCCACCTTTTCTGTACAGTTTCGGTAGAGCATTCTCGTTACCAGATGATTGTTATTCCCCTCCCCCCCAACCCAATTCGCAATTAAACTGAGAAAAATAAAACCCCTCATGCCTAAGCTCTTGCAGAGTTTGGAACTGATCGGTGGCAGGCCCTCTTTGCTGCACGGATGATATCCTCGATCTGCCCATTGGATCCCAAGCAAGCCAGATAAAATCGAAGGAAACTCGAAAATTAATTTCAATCAGCAAAGTAAAGGTATCTTAATTTAATTTAGGTTGAACTGCAATCTACCACCCCCACTTGTGGTTCATAGATTGTTGTATGTCCAAAATACCACTTGTAATTTTTTAAAAATTGCAACTTGCATCATTTCTCTTTTTTGAATGGACAAGTCTACAAACTCAAAAATCAAACACAAATTTAAACTATTAAAAAATGTGTCATGTTTTATTTTTTAATGGTGTAGATGTTATTAATGTTTGAATTTGTATTTGTGCTCTTAAACTTGTTCTTTTTGAATTAACACTGTCAGGTGTAGTGCCATGATTATTAAATTACCCTTGTTTAAATAAAAGCACTCCCCTGTTTGGCGATTGATGAATACTTTGTATTTTCCAGCTATGTCGGGCTGCACCAAGTTTATATATTATAGAATAGAATATTAATATTAGACTATTATGATAACTTATAATGTACATCATTCGGTGGGTAGTAAGTTTATATATTAGTATATAATATAGGATTTTTTTAATACGTGTCTTAAGAGTATATGTTAAACATGAAAAATAAAAAATATGATTTATTAAATATTATTTATTTATGTATTTGTATTGAATTTAATACATAAAAAATAATATATTAGTAGATCTCATGTATTGAATTTAGTGTAAATGCATAAATAAATAATATTTAGTGGGTCTTATTTCTTGTTTTTCGTGCTTAGAATGTGTCCTTAAGGCATGTGTTATGAAAACCCTATAATATAATAGGAGAGTTGATATTTTCATAAGTTAATTTAATATTTTTATAAGTGAGTTCTATTTAATCTTATGAAAATATCAAATTAATTTGTAAAAATATCAATTTTTCTATATAATTGATAAATTTACAAGTTAATTTGATATTTTTACAAGTAAATCTTATTTGATCTTGTAAAAATATTAAATTAATTTATAAAAATATCAATTTTCAATAATAGCATTTTAGTATTACACTATTATATTTACTTGCATTGTACAACACTCAGCAATGTATTAGTGTATAATATGATATAATAATAAGATAATATTTTGTTTGTTTGTTAAATGTTATTATTATATACAAAAGTTAAACAATAGTAATTTACTTCCTCCTTTCCAAAAAAAGAGAGTACTATTTGAGTTTGATCAGCTTAGTTAATTTGTAAAATTTTAAAATTTAAATTGCGAGATGAATTTATTTTAATTTTTAAAATAACAATTGTGTATTAAGTATTTTAATTTTTTTGGACTATATGCTTAAGTTTATGTATTTAAGTCATGAATTACATTCTTAATGAGATTTAACATAATTTTTATTGTGTGTTTTCCTAATCAAATGCACAATAGAAATGAAATAGGTATTTTACAAAAACAACTATTAAGTAACACTTAAATTACAAATAATTTAATTAATTTTACAAAAAAAAATTTATGTTTTAACTTGCTTGGTTCTTCAACTAATTTTACATTTCAAATATTTTTTACGAATTTTTTAGGATTGATTTTGGGTAATAGTTAGTGATAAAATGAGGAAAATTAAGTAAAAGTAAATGAAAATGGTTAGTTTGATAAGTAGGAGCTAAAAAGGATATTTAAGATATTTGGATATGGAATAGAGGTGATGGAAAGTAAATCACACTTAATTGGGCGAGTGAGGAACACTTGTCGTTTAATTTAACGTATTTGAGGTAACATGCAAATTTATTATCCAAATTTTTAAAAATCATAAGTGGTATTTTGGTGATTTTTAAACTATAAATGGTGACATATAATAACCTATAAACTATAGGTCGTCAATTGTATTTTACCTTTTAATTTAAGGTATTCATTGTTCTTATGCAATTTCATCCTAAAGGACAATATTAGGAATAAGAATACGTGCATAATATTTAAATATTATATTTATTTTAATTATTAAAAAGTAAGGTATGATATTAAAATTTGTATCATGTTTTATTTTTTAATAATTAAAATAAATATAGTGTTTAATTTTATATTTAAATATTATGTATATAAACTTATCCCATTATTAGGAGATCTCGGTTTTGTTAAATGAAGATAACTGATGGGGAGAAAAGGATTAATCGATTTACGTATCCATATTTAGATTTTAATTTTTTTCTCTTGCATATTTTGTCAATATATCATTAACGGATGTTTGATGCAATATCTAACCTTTTCTTTTTCAATTTTTTTTTTCTGTAATTTATTCACATTTTCCCTCTATTTTCTTGATCATATTATAAATGTATCATGAGTGGGTATGATGAGCTATCCACCTCCCATTTCCATATTTATGTATGAAAGAGTGCATGTGTACGTATATAGTAGTTTTAACGTGCCATTGGGTGTGTGTGTACACACACACACACACACATCAATTCTATTTTCTTAATAACCAAACGATTAGTTTTCACACTTTTATCATGACTACAAACTGTTCGAATCGAAATAAATTTTAATGAACTCAAATTGAACTTAAATATGTTCTTATAACATAATCAAACTAGAACATTTGTACCAATTCGGTTTATTAGATCTTCGCAAATATACTCAAATTCACGAATGTGTTCAAATTCGTGAACAACTTATGAATATACTTGAACTTGATCATAATCGTGAATATCAATATGTTCGCGAACAAAACTTATTCGCGAACACATTCGAACTCAATCGAGTTTGCGAATATGCATATGTTCGTGAACACATTTAAATCATAAACTTGTTCACATAACATATATAACTAATTAACCACAAACATATTTAAATTACAAATAGAGCACATTCAAGAACATAAAAAATACTACTCTAATTAAAACAAAATACCACAACATTTAAAATCCACTCAATTAATAAATACGTACAAAATAATCACTTTACATACTTTAAATTTTAAAAAATTTGAAACTCAATAAGTCAATATTTACACGGTGATAGACATGACGGTTATGTGACAACTATAATGGTTATATTATATATATATATATATATATATATATATATATATATATATATATATATATATATATATATATATATATAGATTAATATAAAAAGAAGACTATTAATAAAAGTATTGGTACATTGTTAATACTAATTTAGCAATCGCTATCTTGATTTGAAAATTTCAACACTATATTACTTTTTATAATTAAAACACAACTTCAAATTATAAATTTAAATTTTTTGCTCTTGAGCTCAAAATAATGATTTATTTTCTTAATAAATATATTAAATTAGGGGTGGGTAAGTGTACATTTTTATTTATTAATATAAATATTTATCATAATCACTTGTACATAAACAAATGATATTTAAAAAGTGAAAAATCAACGTTATTAGAAATTTAATAATGACTTACAATAACACTTTGGAATTGAATACATAATACATAACTTATTTAAAATTAACATGGATAGGTTTTTAAAATAAAAAAAAAATTGTAAAAAAATCAAACAAACTTTAATGGTTCATGACGTTGGTGAATCAAATCGAATCCGATCTTGAATTGCTTGCTAACTTTAGTGAACCGAACCAAATTATTCGCTAAAATGTTCATTCGATCAATTAAACTCGAAATCTAATGTAAATTCGGACTCGATAATTAAGTTAAAGCGAATCTTATTAAGTCGAATCGAATTAAATATATTTAAGAACAGTTCGAATCATTTGCAGTCTCTTGACTTAGAACAGTACTGTTGTTAATCAACGCACCTGCATAGCATATACAAGTTTCAATTTAAATGTTATTGAGACAAATTAAATCAAAATGTCGGAGACTATATATAATTAGTTGTTATATATATATATATATATATATTATATAGCGGTTTGGAGCCGCTTGGTATAATTGTGTCACATTAATTTTTTCTCTCTCTTGCTTTTATAAATATAATCATATTATTATCTTAATTTTTTTATATGATTTTTTTTGTTTGTAATTTGAGCAGAATTTTTAACAACCTTGGCTTTGCCAAGATTGGATCCTAAGACCTCATGCACCCAAAACTTTATGAGTAATTGTTTTACTATTGAGGCAGGAGGGACTTGGTTATATGAATCTTTTTATTTCTTTTTAATCTTTAAAATTTTATAAATTTTTTATTTTACCTCTCATAATTTATAAACTTACCGTATGTATCACCAGCTGCTAGTGCATAGAGAATGGAGACTATATAGATATATGATTATGAGTGAATTATATACTTGAGGTACTGCTCATCGTCATTCTTGTGATCCTCTTGCAAGTATACTTTGAAACTAGGCGAGTCAGCAGCAAATATTAATTTACGCTCATGCTCATGTCGCCTCACCCACTTTTCTTCATCGATGTCCCCGCATGCATTTGAGTCGCGACATGTTTTTATGTTGCTCCAGCTGGTGCTGCAGTTGTTGTTTAGTAAAGATGGGCATAATTTGTTTTGACGGGTGAGGAGGCCACCTCATTATCTGTATTATTATTATTATTATTATCATCTCCGGAACCAAGCCAGTGTATATTTTCTGATCCGTCTTCTTCTGATCTCGTGTATCCGACGCTGGAAAATGGGGCCAAGTCTGGTCGGTATTTGTTTGCCAATATTAATGGTCTGAAACCTTGAATCCCCACCTCCCATCGCCTTTTTCAATTATATAAGAGACAGAGACAAAGAGTGAGCCAAAATGGAGGGCAAGGAGGGGTACAAGGAGATGGGAGAACAATGAATTATATGGGTTGGGAACTCATTGCTAAATTCAGGGGTTACATTATTAGTTCTGGAATGAACCTTGCTACCATATGTTTCCTTTTTTTCTTTGGAACATAACAGACCTATATTTAGCCAACAAGATTAGACTTATATGACCCCTTTTTCAACTCTACATATTTAATGAGGGAATTAACGTCCCTATATAGGTTATACCGGGCTCTATATCCACCGAACAGACAACATTTTTTCCTATAAAAATAGTCTATTCCTCGGGGGAAGCGGCAATAACAGATTTTTGTTTTTTTAATTTTCATTTGGCAAGATTTAATAAGAATTGCTTCCCACGCATTACTAAGAATATCAATCTAACCCAATTTGACCAAAAACATTGACAAGCTAGCTTATAACATTATTTACCCGAGGTGGATATATGGGTCAACAGTATCTAGTATATTTTTCAAATTATGAAAATTTTAAAAATAAATTTGGGAGTAAAAATGAAATAAAAATATATCATTAAAATTTATGATTTTTGTAAGTGGGTCTTTTTGTGGATTTCAAATTTAAAATAATTTTTTTTCTTAATTTTAAATAATCCTTTATGAAAAGAGTATATAGCGGGAAATATTTTGGACGGAAAAGGAAACAACCCAAACGTTTAAAGTAAGTATGGAAGTGCATGCATGTGAATAATTAATTGTTTATCTTATTTTGGTAATCAGCTGCTTGCTTAAAATGAACTCTCATCACAAAAGCTGAAGACTAGTATATTCTTTGCTTGCTTCTTCGGTTCTCAATCAATCCCTTGTGTATATTATTATCAGTTATATATTGTAAAAACATATAGTCAACTCACAACTGGGACGTCAACAAACTTTTTTTTAGAGCTCACTGCATGCTTTTTTCTTTCAACACTTGCCCATCACAAACATAATTTATTTATGAATATTACTTGGTACGTAGAGGTGATCTAATTTATTCATTAATCGTAAAAGAAAATTGCTAAAAAATCTCTCAAGATATATTGCATGTAGGTTCTTCTTAAATTAATTGATACTATAAAAAGAAAAGGGAATGAATGAAGAACAAGGAACTTTCATTAAACATAGAGATCATAATTAAGAGAATAAATAAAGACAGAAGTGCGTAGTAGTATATACTAATTGCGGCCACCGGTTTGTTCAAAATCTGATCCATATGACGACACTTCAGTTATTACGCTAGTGGTACCAGAAAATGAAGAAGAGGAGGAGGCAGGACTTGAATCATCATCACTCAAATTACTCATGGAATCACAAGAGAACATAGGCTGTATTATTTCGTCTACTGTTTCTGCAAGAGTACTTCCAGTCTTCAGAAAAATGTGACAGAGAACCCAATCACCCATTTGGATCATAGAATTCTGCAAATTACAAAAACAGTATTTGAAAAAGAACAAAAAAAGGTTTATGTAACAGGAGAGTGAAGTAAATTTGAAAATTTCTTTGATATATATATATATATATATATATATATATATATATATATATATATATATATATATATATATATATATATATATATGCCAATTGTGTACCTGATTCGTCGTAGATGCACTTTGATTTGATTGAAGGAGGCGATATTCATGCATGATCCAATTGGTTCTGGACCAATGAGTAGGTTTTCCTTTGTGGAAAACAAGTGTCTTCCTCATTCCCATTATTACAACATTCTGTTGCCTTCTTGGGCACACTATTTGTTTATCGAATCCGATTGCCTTCCAGTAACCACTTCCAGTTGCTCTATTACTTTTGCTTCCATTCTGGTACTTGGCTTCCTTCTTGCTGAAGAAGTATTTGTCCTGCTCCAAATCTCCTGTAAATAATTAGGACAGTATTTTGGTACATTGTAATACACACGTATATAGTGCTGTTGATTAGACACAGTTAATTAACATTTTGAAACTGATAGTGAATGTTGTGTATATATATATGTGTGTGTGTGATGTGGACCTGGCAAGTTCCAAGGATCGTATTTGCAAATATTGTCGTCGATGTCGGGAATAACTGAAGCAGGCAAAGGGCAGGAGGTTATTTTACGCGCCAAGTACTGGAAAACGATCTCTTCATCTGTAGGCTGAAACCGGAATCCAGGCGGCAATTTGATCGCTCCATCTTTAACAAAATTCATGACCTTCTTCTCCATGTTATATATAAAGTCTTAATCTCTTTACCTGAAGCTAGCTAAAGCAACAGAGGATAACTATCCAGTTACGTTGTTAAAGAATGAGCAGGAAGAAAGACGACGATGGTCTTTATATAGTGAAGTAGGTAAGGTTAAATTCTTGCTAGGTAAAATAGTTAAGTTGCTAATTAATTAATTAATCGTTACCTTTGCATGCCATTTGATGTTTTGAAGTTCATCTGTTCATGCATGCAGATCATTCTGGTCTAACTAGCTAGTAACATGGAGTACAATGTGTGGCGGTAAGGGATGAAAAGACGACAGAGAGCTAGGTCCTCTGTACTTCTTTTTTCCCCTTTTCTTTTTCAAACTCTCATTGGAGTGCCAACTTTAATTACTGTAAAGCATGCTTTCTGAATCGATCATGTACAGTCGTCATTCACTTTATATTATAAAGATGGAAGTCAATTAAATTAAAGCAACAAAAAACATGTCCCTTTTTTCCCCCCTCTTATTTCTTGCTTCTCAGTTTTGACTATTAGTTATATTTTTATTTTCAATTTGTTTTTAACTAATTAATATTTGTCTTCAATGATGTTTTAGTCCGACGATCAAGACTGAGGTCACCTAACTTATAGGTCTCTGGTTCAATTCTCAATTTTGTGTGATCCATTATTTCTTCTTTCATATTAAGAGATTTGATTGATTATTTTAATTTTAATTTTCACCAAGTTTATTAATATTGACTTCATAAAAGAAAAGCAAAACTAATTAACCTTAATCTAGTCTATATGTAGGCCTAATTTACATACAGAAACCAAATTTCATAGAACTAATAACATGAAAGAAATTTATAAGCTAGCTAGCTCTAATTAATTATTTGTTTAACTATTATAATCACTGAGGATTTTGTATAATTAGTGGAGATATGACTGAAGGGTAATCGCTCCACCTAACCTTCCACCAATCCATGCACGGATGAGATTTTGACAAGTGAAAATCAAAGTACGTATCCTGCTTTTGAAGCTGATTTTGGAACAGTTGGCGTGAAAAAATAATTTAAAAAGCATAATTATTAAAAGTAATTAATACTTTGAAATAAAAGCAAAGAGTAATTCATTAATAGAAGCAGAAGATTTGAATTTGGAAAGGCAGCAGCTACATATGGCTTAGGTGCTTTCCTTCGTTGAGAAGATGTTGCTTTTGTTGCTCCTTCGTAATGATGGTGTCATAAAGTCCAGCTCCATACAAGAAAAGCATTACATACAGCCACATCTTATTTAAATCTATATATATTCTTCTTTCCATTTTACTTTTTTTCTTTTTAAATAATATGTAAGCTGCTGGTTGACAAACTTTTAGAGTATGTGCTTAATTTGAGCATGGTTCTAGACTCTCATTACGAACACAATTAAAGGAAAATAACTTGTTTAGCGCATGGAAAATGGTTTGCCGGATATTCTTGCAAGTGTAACTCAGTTTTCCAAAAATCTAAATTAATGGTGAAGTAAACTGGACAGTGATTTATGATATTATTAATTATTGTAACAAAGAAAATTATTGTCGCGCAATAATTTCTCTATTTATGCATTTTGGCCTTGTCCAATGCTATTCTATTCCTTTATGATTAAATTGATCAATTTTTAAATTAATAATTAAATATATATATTTAAATTTTTAAAAAAACATACATTAAAATTAGTAATAAATTGTATATAATTGATAATATTTATAGGCATTCTTTTATATATTTAAAAGAGTAATAAAATCTATTAATTTAAAAAATGATCAATTTATTCATAAAAATTAATAAAAAACTTTTATCCGAAAGTTAGGAAGTAAATTACAATTGGGCCTTATAACTTTTGATAATAAAACAAGCGGATTGACTCACCTTGTAACTTTTGTAAAAGGACTCCGACCTCTCTCCTCAAGCTTTAATTTTATGCATAATGGAGAATAAAATATAGTATTTTCTTCCTCATTTGAACCAGTTATCTAATTCATCATGGCTGGTATATTTAACAAGGTCGATTTTTAAAGATGTTTATTGCCCGGCCAGTTGAATTGAAACTGATTTTAAAAAGTTAAGAAAGTCAAAAAATCCAAGTAACTCGGTAATGGAGCACAGTAGCCCAATGGGGTGGTCATAGATCAAGATTTGGTAATTGTCTCAAAATCGATTTTAAGGTTCAAAATTACCAAGATTTAATTACTTTGAATTACATTTCACTAAAATCGTTATGTTCCAAATTAGTATCTATTTTTAAAAGTCAACTTAATATATTTTCAAACTCAAGATTGACAATAATTTCTTTAATTTTAATTAATACAACGATAAATATTATAAACTAATAAATTACCTAAAGAGTGATACTCATTGCAAGATTATTATTTCATAATTTTTAATAAATCAACTCAATTTTGAATTTAAAAATATTTTATATTAATTTTCAAAAGTCAACAATGATATTATAAATTAGAACAGAGAAAATATATAAGATATACTCATTCCGTTCTGAATTATAAGGTCACTGCTGACTTTCTAAAATTTAATTTGTAAAATTTTCAAACTCAAAATTAACAAGATTTTTTTTAAGTTTTAAATATACTAAATCTTATAACTGGTTATACTTTTTAGTTAATTTATGATTGTATCGATATAAATTAAATGAATTCATGTTAATTTTGAATTTAAAAATATTTAAAATTAAATTTTAAAAAGTTAACATTATTCTTATAATTCGGAACGAAAGAAATACTAAGAAACAGATCAATGGCTCAAGACAAAGTGAAAAATTCCAGAGTTGCATAGAATTTCATAAGATTTTGGAATTAATTTTTATAAATATTTAATAACTAGTATAGTTCATACAAGCTTAAAAGGGTATTTATTGGAGACTTGGACGAAGGTAACTAATATGGATCAGGAGGACTAGGAGGCTTCATTTGATCCTATTACTAACTAGTGTTTGATTATTTATTTATTTATTTATTTTTATCTCTTTTTAGCCTCATTTTTTTTTTGTGTAGAAATAATTTTATTTAATAAAAATTTAATCAATTTATTTTTATATCTTAAAAAATAGAAAATGATTTGAGTCTTTTTTTTAAAAAAAGAGACCGTTTATTACTTTTTACGTTCACTATTATAATTTTATTTTTAAAATTTTTTATTCAATTTCTCTCACTACACCATCATCAACCACCACCTACCATTACCATCAACCACCACCACCACCACCACCCACCACCACTACAATCCACCACTATCCACTACCACAACTCATCACTATCATTACTCATCACAATCCACCGCCCACCGCCACCATCACATTTAAATAAAGATTAATTATTAAATAATTTTTGTACATTTAAATTTTATTGTAAGAAAAAATTTATATTTTAATAAATTTTTATTACACAATTTTAACAAAGACTACCTAAGACCGCGTTTTAATATCTGAAGGTCCTAAGTCATTGTATTTGGGCCTTTTACATTATTGGGCCGTTGCGTTATTTGATTAATCAAAACTATTGATTCTCTCCCGAGCAGCTTTGTTAGGGTTTCTGCAGACTGAGCTTCACCATTTTCTTGTCGAAATCGATAGTCGACTAGTCGTCACCAATCACCATGAATCCTGCGGCTTTCAATTCTCCCCAAATGCAGGACTTCATCAAAGTAAGTTCCTCATTATAATATATATATATAATTGCATAACATTTTGTTTCTAGTTTCTTGGTGGTGTAATATCGTATTATGTCGTATTGTTTAAGTGACCCTTTGTCTGAGGTATGTTTTCTTCTCCAGAATGTTACCAGATACCACCCTCTTAAAATGTTATTTATTTATTTATTGCTAGTTACTTAAAATGTTATTTATGGTTCTGTTCTTTGTTAATTCGTGAAAAGTTTAATTCTCTTATCATATTATTTACAAAAAAATTTGAAAGAACTTTTGGGTTTCCTGATGGTCTGATATTCATAAAAAGTTCATAAGTTGTTTTGGGTACAACTTCCATTTTCCATTATTCGTATTAGATACAAAATACAACTATCTTTTTTTAAGAAAGGAGAATAAATACAAAAGGTGAGGAGAACTAAAAATCCTACAGATGATGAAACATGACAATGTCTATACAGATCAGTAATAGAAATTCCTCTCAAAGCTCGCCCATATCGTATGTCTATAAAGTTGGTAGAAAGGTGATTCTATCTTACACAAAATGAAACAGCAGAGAAGAACTATGACACTGGAAATGAAGATCATCAACCAACCTAGGACACATAAAAAATTTAGCCATCGCTTCAAACAGGGACCCAATAGCCACAACATGCAATAGGACAATGAACTTGTTCTATATTTAGTTATGGTTGTTAGTTAGGTAATAGATTATTATTAAACTTGTAGATAAATTGCATATGAAAGTGTTGGATAGAAAAGTAGTCTTTTTGTTCTTGGTGAGGATATACAAGGATAAGCCTATGGTAGTTGTGTCATCTAGATGCTGATAGTCTTTTTTCGGTTTTCAAGAGTAAGGTTACTCTGTAGATTTTTGACTTATTTTAGTTTGTAAATATAGATTTTACTCCACGATTTTAGTAGTTGTGTCATCTAGATACTGGCTGTAGGCACTTTGTTCCTTCATTTGACTTGTCAAAAGAGGTTCATCCATGTAAAGAAGTTCTAAAATAAGTTGGGGAAAGTAGGGAATTCAGGGAAGAAACAAATAAATGAATTTGAGTAAGAAATGACGGTTGCCCAAGCTTCGAATCTCCAACTAGTATTAAGTAGGAGTTTGCTTACATCTTTTACATATATATATGTTCACCTTATCTGCTAAGATGCTTGTCTACTTCTATGAGCTGTTATCTTTTAACCGTTTTATTAAGATCTTCATAGATATGCAAATTTGGTTCAATTTGACTGCAGCAAAAAATTTCAAAAATTTTCACCTCTCAAACTACTTGGTTGATACGTGTGTTAGAAACTTAGATGTCAAGCTGTAGATGAGTGTCCTACTTTTCCTGCATCTATTTATGGTCACTGGGAAAAAGTTACCAATTCATTTACTGCAGCAAGGTTGATATGTGTAAGGCCTCCGCTTCATTTCCTGGTTCTGGAATGAATATGGTATCCATATATAGCTTACAGCACCTAAGAACTAACAGACCTTAGGAATACTCTACGGTTACCGTACATTGTTTACTCTTTATATGTTTTTATTTGATGAGAGCACAACTGCCTCTTATGATTGATTCTGTTTGCTAAATTCAAACAGCAAGAGCAGGAAAAGGCCATGCTCAACGAAATGGTGGCAAAGCTTACAAACGTCTGCTGGGACAAGTGTATTTCTAGCACTCCAGGAAGCAAGTTCAGCTCCAGTGAATCAACTTGCCTTTCCAACTGTGCTCAGCGTTACATGGATATGAGTCTTATTATCATGAAGCGCTTTCAGTCCATGCAATGAACATAGAAAAGTAAAGTAGAGATTTGTGTCTCTGTTTAAAATCCTATTGGCTTTACTTGTATCCTCAATTAATTATCAGTTAAATTTTGTATTTCTGGTACTATCTAAGACAATTTTCTTTGGAGTTATTGCTAATTCCTTTTTTTCTTAAAAATATGATAAATGATTCTGGTGTAGTTCTTGTATTCCCTCTGTTCTACAAAATGAGCTCCATTTACAAAATTTATGAATATTAAGGATATATTTTGGTTTTATGTATACCCCCTAAAACTAAAAGTTAGTTTAGTGGTGTGGTATTTATAACGAAATTATGATAACAAACATTTGTTTCATTTTATACTACCTCGTTTGGTGGAACATAAAAATTGCCAATTGAGACTTTTTTTAAAACGGATGGAGTATTTTGGAGAGTTGGAGTATGCTTTGGCACCTTTTAATAATGTGCTCCTGTTGCTTCTGAAGATTGGAGATGGAAACGGCTTACTTGGGTTATTTGCAGTAATGTTGGTGTTGTTTCTTTTTGAAAGATTTTTGCATACGGTGTTTACTTGAACAATAGGAGTCTGTGCCGGTCCTTCAATTTGATCAAAATAATTTAGACACTGCTTATGGACAGGAATTTTCTCATTGTTTGGTGTCTGAGCAAACGTCGCATACTGCTTATGCTTACACACGTATTCTCTCTCTCTCTCTCTCTCTCTCTCTCTCTCTATATATATATATATATATATATATATATATATAACTTAAGATGCAAGATATAGTATTATCAATCTTGTATATTACAAATGATAGATTTGTTATCTATTTATACATGCATGCAGATTACATCCGATACACATCTACATTTGAATTCTAAGGTGAGTAACGGCGGGATAAGATATACATATGAAGTGATAAGACACATATTGGTGTTACTAATAGGTATATGCGTTGACATAATCAAGAGATAAACTCTATTATCTAACATCCCCACAAGTCGGGGCGGGACGTCACATTGAACTTGGAGCGCAGCCATTGAAAACGATGTGCAGGCAGAGGTTTTGTCAGTATATCAGCTAGTTGTCCAACTGCCAAGCAGAAGAAGTGGTAACAGAGGACGAAGATTTTTCTTGTAAAATCCTGATTATTTCGTTTGCCACTTTTCTAGTCTCCTGTCAGCAAGATCAGAAAGTTTGGTCATTTCAGTTTTGATGAAAGAATGGGACAAGGAGCTACGCCAAAATAGTAAGATTTGCCAGCTAAGTCAGTTGTAAGAAGAGTCAAAAAATTTCTAGAAGTGAGCAAGCAAAACATGGCTAGCTGTCTGACACTGGATGAAGACAGCATGAACTTGGAGCGCAGCCATTGAAAACGATGTGCAGGCAGAGGTTTTGTCAGTATATCAGTTGGTTGATCTTTGGTGGAGATGAAACGGACAAGAAGTTTTCCTGCAGCAACTTTTTCCTGGACAAAGTGAAAATCAATCTCAACATGTTTTGTCCGCACATGGAAGATTGGATTTGCTGCAAGGTAGGTAGCCCCAACGTTATCACACCAAAGAACAGGAGGGGATTTATGATGAACAAGTTATTTCTGCTGCTGTATCTGACAAAGATTTGTACTCAGCTTCCGTAGAAGATCGAGCCATGGTCCTTTGCTTTTTTGGCAGACCAAGAAATAATATTTCGTCGCATAACAATTGCATTTCCGGCAGCCGGGATGCTTTTGTTTGTAGAAACAGAGACCAAGATCAGTAGTGGCCTGGAGATACCGAAGAACACGTTTGATAGCATTCCAATGAGAGTTATAAGGGGAGTGCATGAATTGGCATATGCGATTGTATGCTAATTCTGGGCGTGTGAGAGTGATGTATTGAAGCGCACCAGCAAATTGTCTATACTTATGAGCATCAACCATTAAGTCACCATTAGTTGTGGTGATAGTGGTTGGTGGGCATGGATGGCTTCCATCGAGAAAGCGGTAGAGATTGTGACAGCAAAGGAATGGCAAGGGAGAGGCACGCCAGTTGAGAAAGTGAGAAAGTTTGTAGGTCCTAATTTAACAGTTGAGCTTTGATTAGCATCTGTCATGGTGTCTCATGGTGGGAAAGGGAAAGTTTGTTTGGGTTTGACGGACTGTGGAGCAGTTTGGGTGAATGAACTGGGAGCAGAGGACATAATATTAAATACCAACTTAAGATGCAAGATATAGTATTATCAATCTTGTATATTACAAATGATAGATTTGTCATCTATTTATACATGCATGCAGATTACATATATTGGTTGACATAATCAAGAGAAAAACTCTATTATCTAACAATATATATATGGAAACCTTGAGAGGGTCAGCCAATCACAGCCTCCTAAACAATGGTCTATCGATGTTCCTCATAAATAGGAAGTTGTTGATTGCATATGATATTTAAGGTGTGCGTGAGTGACAGTACTCTAAATATAGAAGGCAGGTCTTCTGTTTGATAAAGGCAGAAGCCTCTTTAATTTCAGTTGGGTTTATTGGAACAAGACAGTAAAAAAGGAAGCCGATTTGCTGTTCCTCGTGACCGTGGGCTTCTCAGTTTCTTCTTCTCAAGTTTTACTAGGTTATTCAGAAACCCAAGTCTGAAAACAAATTTATTACAACATTTTTCAACTGCAATAGGCGCTCCAAACTTATAAGCTCCAAAATTTCCGAAAGAACATTTGATTTACGACTAGGATGACCTATTATGTAGGCGCTCCAAACTAATCAGTTCACCATAGCACAGTTTCAAATGCTCGGATATGAACAGTCCATGTAGTGGAGGAACAGCTTCTGCGAAAAAATTAATAGCATGACAAGCTCACAACAAAGTTAATCAAGGATCCAACATTATGGAACACATTTCCATCAAGTTGAATGGAAATTTTAATATTTCCAATATTTTTCAAACAAAAAATATTATGGCACAAATACAATGATGTAAAAACCCCATATTCCCTATAAAACAAATATACAAACAATTGCACACCCCAGGAGGACAGCTCCCAACCAAAGCCCACTTCAAACCCTTAACATCTGTTTTTGGGATTCTCTTCCTTTTCCCCATCAGTTCTTTTCAAACAATGATTTTACAGCATAGAACTCGTCTGTCATTGCCAATTCCTTGTTGTCAAGCTACTATTACTGCTACCATCGATTCGATTTGAGTCCCCAACTCCAGATGCCATAGCGACAACATCAGGAGGTATATCCAAACTTCCACTTCTCCTTCCCCAACTAGAGCGCCTGGGATGTAAAATACTTCGGCCGTCTGTCCCCTCCCCCTCCCCCCGAATTATTCTGCTTAGGTCTGGGGACTCCTCAGCGAACTCACCTCCCCTGTTTGCACCATCATCATTACTGAGGTCTCCTTCAACTTCACTTAGACCAGTTGCAGAGTCATCCCAAACTGGCTTCCTCCCAGCTTCTATGTCTCCCATGGTTTTCTCCAAGTTTGGGCTAGCAAAACTACCACCCACCACCCGAGATGAGATCCCAGGCACTTTTTGCACTTTTCCCCTGAATTTGTTCTTTGATGGGGGAATACTGGTGAAGAATATTTCCATGAAGTTCTCAATTACCCCTTTGTTATATGGGTTGGCTCGTCCATCATATCGATATCTAAAATTTTCATATGTAGACTGCAAAAACATAAAAGAAGATCTCAAATTTAGATACTAGGGAAGCATATTTTGAAGCTCCCAGAACAGGCAGGGAGGCAATGTTTCTAACAAATAAAGGGATGGACTTGCTGAAGTATAAAATTTGCCGATTCTGCCCAGTATTTTAGTGAATCAATAGAATCCCCTTCTAACTAGATATGGATTTCATAACTTAGAGCAGTAGTTTACCTGGTTTGTACTAATGAGATAAAGATGGAATACTGTTAGGCCACCAACAAACCAGACTGCTACGAATGTGTATACTATTAGCACAATGGAAGCAGGGTAATTGGTCATTGCCTTCCAGATCGATGTTGTCTCCCTATCCTTGATCCTTAAGATAAAGACCCAACAAAAACCAAAGACATATATGCAAAGCAGAGTTGCCGAGGATACGAACATGAAGAAGAACCGGTAGTTTCGCTGCATCCAGAAAAATATCATCATTGTCACAGACAGAGGAAAATATTTAGTCAAATCAACTGCTTTATATTTACTCCTTAGTTCCAAATATTAGAAAGACAATTTGTGAAATCCTAAAATTCAATATTGACATGAATTTATTTTAGTGTAGCAAAACCAACTACTATAACAATTGTAAAATAACTAAAAAAATGCTACTAATTAAAATATTTATTATTTTCAAAACTTAAATAAATTCATATCAATTTTGAATTTTAGGATTTTGCAAATTGACTTAGAAAGTCAAACTGCATCTTTAATTTTGGAACGGAATAAATAGTTTGTTTCACTGAACCATAACTATTACGCATCATATCATCACGATATGCACATAACAGCGAGAGTGAGAGCAACAACTAATTAAAGATTAAGCAAAATTGGTCAAATCTATCTCATATACCCTCCTGGCACCACTCGCTCTCGCACACCTCAAAGGGACATTCTTCGTCAAACGTGTGCTTTCTTCACACCACAAAGTACTTTTCTCAAAAAATGTGGACAGCAATATCTTAAATCTTCCTGTTGTGACCAGTTCAAAATGAATGAATAAATGATAATCATCCATCAACTCAATAACAACCATCCCAAAGAATTCTTCTAACCTAATAAGTGGACTATGATCCCTTACCTTTTGGAACAAGAAAAAGATTTTAACAAATATTCTTAACTATTCAGTAAAATGAGGTCAAAAACGTAAATATACAGTTATTTGCGCGCCTTATCTTAGAAGAAACGAGTATTTGTCTATTTGATGAAGTAAAGTTCTCTCTTTATACCCACTTTACAAGTAAAAGTATGATTTAGCCACCACCCAATACAGCCCACTTTACAAGTAAAAGTATGATTTAGCCACCACCCAATACAGAGCAATAAAGGAAGATGAAAGGTAAATTCAAAGACAAAAAAGTAGGTCAGAAAACAGGTTTTGTACGGCAATTTATAGATTTGGAGAACCAGTTACACAGGTAAGAATAATATAACTTACCAATCCAATACACTGTCCAACCCAAGGGCAGTGATGGTCAAATCGCTCCACACAGTTGTTGCATATTGAACAATGTGAACAACGTGGAGGTCTATAAAGCATGCAGGTATCGCAATATTTGATCTTCACAGTTATACCGTTAACAACTACGTCTTTGATGCGAGGCAGATGTGATGGTGGAGTTTGGCCGGTCCCAACCTCATTGCTTTCATCATAACTTTCTGGCTCTGGAGGGTGTGCATTACGAGGAATTATACCAGGATCTCTTCCAGAAGTAAGTAGAAGAAGGACTAACACCTACAAAAAGCAAATACATGCATTATTTCAGTTTCTAGTAGTAGAAAATAAAAATTTTCATATATGAGTTTCTTGATATGTTATATATAACAATAATACAAAATACAATCCATTGTCTGTCTTATCATCTCCCCACGTCCCGTGTTATCAAGCACACCCTTGTTATAATGCAGTAGCAGTCAAATATAAAATGCTTAAGAAGTATGGTCTAAACATATAGATATTGGCATTAGAATGAAAATGAACGTTCCCTTGCACCTCCATTCCCTTGAGTACCTGTCTTCACTAGACTGAAAACTTTGAACTGTCCAACCAATTTCTGCCCCCTCTCCCCACCCCTTAGTGGGAGAGTGCATTAGTGAAAACTGAAGGCCAGCGTATTTCTGGATTCCAACGTTTCAATATCCACTAACCTCAAATATTTATCCCATATCAAGAAATAGTATAAGGCTCATAGATGAGGATCAACATTAAAAGTAACCTAAGATGGCACTATAATCAAATGAGTCATGAATTACCTCTTCACACAAGCTTTTTCTAGCCAACCTTTTTTACAGGTAGAGAAAAAAACCACCATCTATGCAGTCACTACTCACCAGGGCAGAGAGCATCAGTAACTAGCAAGCCCTATTTGTATTATTATTTTTTTCACTTTACACCTGTTTATTAATATTGAACTTCATACAAGGAGGATAGGGGAAAGGCTGAGATACAAATATCTCAGTTCATATCTTGGGTATTGTTCTTCCTTTTTAGCATCACGTCAGCACCGTATATATATATTTATATGCTGAATTATGAGGGAAGAAAATAATCATCAAAGACTGCTATTCCAACACTTCTGGTGAAGGTAACAAGTTACTGAAAGACAACAGCCCGTGTATATGTTGTGGGAGTATGCATCTATTTTGGGACGAAACTCAGGAGTAACATATTATTTTTCTTCCTTGTGTGCTTTAATGAATTTTAATTTCAAGATAAAAAGAAAGAAAGTTGTTCTTAATTGGAAAAGTAAACGCATCAAATGTCTACCATGGAGTGGAGAGTTAATAAGCACCACGAAGTAGGGTTCTATAATCCAAGTTGAGCCACGTAGTGGATGCTCAAAGTTTAGCTCAAAATTTAGTGACTTTCAAACTGAAACTCAAGCTTGGCCGGCTTAGTTAGTCACCGGTCACAAGCCTACCTTAAGCAACCTGTAGCCAATCCATTTACAGCGAATCTGTGTTTCTTGGTTGTATATGATGTACTAGCATGTTTATCAAAGTTAGTAAGATGAAACATATGCAAATTTAGTAGAAAACATAGAATATTGTCAGGCTGGGTAGTTTATTACACAAATTGATCTGAAGAGACCTCTAGCTAAGCAAATTACAAACCAAGCATGAGTATAATTACACCCCTATCACAAGTGGAAACTAATTTGCTACCGACTAAACACACTACCGACTAAACACACCTTCAATAACTCTACATACAACTAACAAAAAAATAATGTTTCCAAAATGGAATTTAACTAGAAGATAGAGAAAGCAGAACTTACATATATTGTGAATACAACAGTAACTACCATAATTGAGATCCCGAAACTATCAGAATATACATCCATCAACTTTCGGCCAATGAAGCTGCAGAAAATAGCAACGGGAGTAACTATAAGGAATATAGTTAAGAAAATTGATCTCGCATCTGGCCCAAAAATCAACCTTCCCTGGAGAAGAAAAACCTGCACAGTAGGAAAACCAGTTGTCAGATTGAGGAAATTCACACTTAAACACGCTTCTAATGGAAAATTTTAATAAGTCAACCAGTAACCACAAAAAGCATTGAATACAGAATGATGTCATCATAGCGTGTTCCTTCTATGAAAGTTTTATGTATACATACATACTGTCAAAATAGCTAACTTGTTTGAATGTCATCCTAAAACAATCTCTCTTTTATTCTTTTCTAATGATTGGTGTTCAAACCTTTCCATCTGATTGCAGTTATAAATGAATTATGATATAAAAAGTACAGTATTTAAGCAAACTTGCCTAAATGTCATTTCAAATCAAAAGTTGTTGTCCTTTGCTTGTAATAACGATGTACCTCCTTCTAAATGCAACAGGTAATAACTAGATTTCCTCATGGTGACACTTAGCATCAGTTTGGTGCCAAATGCAGAGTCAGTTTTATCAGCGATAACTCACTTGCAACTCAAATTGATTAGTAATTAGTAATTCATTGGCAGTTTAGTTGCTAGTGAGAACCGACTCATTGAATCAAAGCTTACCAACATGTCAATCTGAACCTCTACTGTATCCTAATCCACAAAGTTTGGTTATGTATTACTGGAGATCTTTACATCTAACAAAAACCAAATTACTACAATGGTAACGAAGGGCCGCCCAAACAAAACCCAGAATTTGGTAAAAGCTTAAATCAAAATGCAAAACAAATTTAGACGATTGTAACTCCTGAATTATCTTATTCAACAAGATACAAAAATCTCAATGAAAAATTGATAAAAAGGGGTGGTGGTATCATCAAATGAACTAGATCTTACAAATCTGATCTTCTACAATAACACTGTCTCTGAAGTTTATAAATACAAACAGAGATCAATCACACAAATAGGAACCCTAAACGCACATACAGGAGGATATATATATATATAGATATACAGAGAGAGAGAGAGAGAGAGAGAGAGAGGGGACTTACATTGGTGCCTTTCCATGTCTGATAAGTTCGAAGGTCGGTGGAGCCGTCGGAGCTCTTGGGCGGAGACACCAGATACATCTCTTTATTTATCTCCCTTAAAACTAAAACAAGAATATTCAACAAATAATAGTAGCGGCAGAGGTGATTTGACAAAGAAAGGCGGCTCTTTTAACGATTTTGACTTTTGCCCACTTCAACAACGCCTCAGATTCATTCCGGCAAGGCAATTCACCAGCGAGCAGAGCAGCCAAAATACAAGTCAAGAAACTGCGCGTCAATCAATGAAGTGAAAAAAAAAATAGGGGAAGGAGAGCTTGGCTGTTTTTGTTTAAGATTTTTACGGAGTATTATTATTATTTTTCTTTCTCATACGACCGGAGAATGTGTATGCTCTTTCTGACTAATTCATACTTTACTTTTTCTCTCTCATCAACTGTTCTACAGTACAACATCAGCACAAACACAGAAACAAATAATCAAGAGAATATGTGTAATAAATTACTCTATTTTTGCAGTTGGGTGACAAATATCACTACCATTCTAATTTATTAAGAGAAATGAAAGTTTAATTACTTCAGTCTTGTAATTATAGTTTTTTTTTATTGGTTTTATTTATAGTATAATCTTAACCTTGTTGTCATTTGTACTATTTTCATCTTTAATTTGTCCAGCATATGGTCTGAAATTCAGCATCCCATGATTATTTAAATAATAATAATAATAGTATTGGAACTTCAAACATATGATAATTTTAGGCAATCTAACGGCATAAATGATAACTGTTCCTCTTTTCTCTTTACCTGTTTCAACTATATATAATTAACAACTTCAAAGGAAAAATACAAGACCAATAAATTTGATAATGTATGGCATACTTTCTTTTCTCTTCCTTGCAAGAACAAGAAGTTTGAAAATTACTAAATCTTTTTTAAAATATATAAATATTATTAAAATGTGAATAAAGTTCAATAATTACTCAATAATCAGCTCAAACACGATAAAACTCAATTGTTTACAACTTAATCAGGTTATATCATAAAAATTAATGTTTACTGAATATTCTCTTGGTTCCCAAATATCAATTGTTTTAGGAAAACAAAAATTAATTCCTAATTAATTGTCGATTACAGGTTTATAAGAAATTTGTTTCTAGATTATTCCTAAAATATCTCATTTTTCCAAATGCAATGCTCCTATTTAATTATAACATTTCCTTTTACAATACTTATGTTCCCAATTTTATTTATTTATTCTCAGATTTCTAAACGTTGTTCAAGATGGGTTCAACCTTATCATACGTTATCTCATGAATTCTTTATGTCCTCTCTCTTTATCTATGATTCCTACTTTTGTTAATGATATTATTTCCCTCAATTTTTTGATGGGTTAATGTGTTTTTTTCATCAATTTGTGAGAACCCATTTCTATTTCATACTTGATTCTAGATTATCCTATATTTCTGAATCAGTTTATGCATTTTTTGAAATCAATTTACACAATTAAAACCCTCCCTGTTTTTTTAATGATGTATTTTGATACCGTCTCATGAAAGGGCTAATTGATTTCACAATGGCAAGGTCATGTTTCAATCTATTTCGACAAAGAACAAAAGTAGAGGTAAGATTTTTAAATTTTTTTTAAAAAAAAGAATTTAAATTTCATTTTTATAGAGAATGAAGGTAGGATGATAAGAAAAGAAAGGAGATTAAAGTGAGTTTGTTCAAGTTGAAGAAAAAAATCACGAAGAAGAGTAAATTTTATATGTTGTAGTTATACCAATTACCAAAAATAATGAACTCTTACTTATTACAAAAAATAAATACAAAAAAAGATCAGTTCAATAATTTGAGTTTAATTTTACTCTTAATATTAGTATAATATTATTATTTTTTTTTAATAATTGTGCATCGGCCTCCAACTATATATAAAAATAAAATCGAGGGAGTAGTTGATTCGACTCTTTCTCAATTAATTAAAACATTGATATTTGTAGAGGAACAACAACCAAGTGGCCAGATTCTAAATTTGTTGCCAACCAAAATTTGGACTAAAGAAAGTGGATGGCGGGTTTGACAAAACAAAACCCACTTGATAATTGCTCCTGTTTAACTAATTCCTAATTACACCGAGTCGCCATTTGCAGCTGCCAAAATTATCAGTTTTGAAATGTGGGACATGCGTTAACTAATGAGCCTAATACATATGCTACAAATTGTCCATGATTGGATAGAGTAATTGAGTGGCAAAATATAATAAGATAAGGTGGTGATTGGTGAACCACTATCCCTCTTATTTTCAATATTACTACCGTAAAAAGACATCTTGTACAAAAGATTCCATTAAGCAACTTTTTAGATTACAAAATTTCAACTTAATTTTAAAAAATAATATCACTAATAAATTACATCGCCGAGTTAATTATATATACGTAATAGTTCTATGTGTACAAAATATGTACAAACAATTGTACACAAACACTATTATGATAGTAAAAAATATATAGTGTAAAAAATTAATAAATTTTATCAATAATTTAAATAATAGAATTCAATGACAGATCTAAAACATACATATTAAATAGTATACATCTCTTAAATAGTATACTTTTATCAAAACGACGTTATTTCGAAGATTTTTTTAAAAAAATTATATAATATTAAAAGAAGATGTGACATGATGTGACATTCCGCGACCCTAATTATTTTCCTTTTATTTACAAAAATGTCATCAAAGAATTTTTAAAACAGCGTCGTTTTGATAAAAGAATATTTTTAAACCGTCCTCTGAAACTCAAATACTACTTTTTCTCTATTTATGGACACATAACTACTCTCTCTATATATATTGTATAAACCAGGAATTGGAGTAGTTTGGTTTGAGATGACCGGCCTCTTAATTAATTCGCTAAACATGCAACTTTAAAATTTCCAACTAACACCGCCGCATCCAGCGTGCATTAATTTAATTTCTTGGCAGAAGAAGTCTTGCAACGGAACCGCGTGGAAGTTGGTTGATTAAGCAAGACAACCACTTAGTACTTACTCGTTTTTAAGAGGAAAATGCATGTGTACATCTCTATATAGCTGCTACTATTATCATTATGAAGTCAACGTTTCACCCCAACAGAGTCAACCTACTTCTTTTTTTTGAACCGGTTAACAACGTTCTTGTCTGTCTAGAACAAATTAACATACTATATTGCAAACCTAGCTAGCCAGCCAAGACCAAAATCAAGAAAGTTTGAGGCATCCACTTCGTAACCTGATTGCATGCGCACAACCTTTGCCAGATTACAACCACCTTACATTTGACGAGGTTTAAGCCCACCACAATTAATGAAGAACAAAAATCTACAGAACTTGTGAAAATGGAAAGGAGGTCCTACCGGCGGGAGTCGAACGCAGGTCGCTGGATTCTAAGTCCAGAGTGCTAACAACTACGCCATATAATAGGAAACTAGTTGGCTTTGATAACAAATTATGCAGCACTGGAATACTAACCCATAAATTGCCGTAGCTAAGGGGGATGTTAGGAATTTTAATTTTTTAGCCTTAAAAAATGTCTTAAATAATGTATTATAATAATTTTTATTAGAAAATTCATTTTATGTGATTAATTATACCACAAATTAGGTGTACACATTTTGTACACATGAAATTAAAAGGAGATATAAAAAATGCTTAAATAATAATAAAAAGTAGCTAGCTAAAGCACTAGAGTTTTCCCTTACTAGTAAAGGGATCGCAAAAATCCCATTTCATTGGGACTTAAAGTTTTTGTCGTAAAAATATAATTAACAAAGAGAATTGTTATTTTTACAATTTTTTTTTTAATATTTTCTTCATAACTTATTTATATAGAAGTGAGTCTTATTTATTATTCATGTGAAAACGATCTTGTGAAACTATTAATTTTTTTTTCTAAAATACCAATTCTCTTAACAAATGGAGTTTTTCTTTAATAAAGAACTTTTCTTCGGCGACCGGTTCATTTTTTTTTCTTTTGACTCTTAAAATATTTATAATATTTATTTTGACAATTTTTTTACAGAATTCAGTGATTTTGGTATAATTTGGATGAATATAAATAATAGTGTTACACAGACTTTTAAATTATACTTAAATCATTGAATTATGTATAAAAAAATTATCAAAATAAATATTATAAATATTTTAAAAATAAATAATAATAATAATAATAATAATAATAATAATAATAATAATAATTTGGAACGGTCGACCAAGACTTTTCCTTTAATAAATCAAAGGGAATAAAGAATTTGCTTGTGCACCGGTCAAAAACTAACGAGTCGTTGTTTGGGTTTGAGAAAAAAGTATATATTAGTTCGTACGCAAAAGAAAACAAGTCACACATTAACTTTTAATAATCACTTCCTGAAATTGAAAATAATAAATTTTATAGTAATATTTTTTAAACAATTTATGATATTTTTTAATTATTTTATTAATTATAATTGACTTAATCTATTTTAACTTTAAAATTTATATTTTTACAAATTTTCTTGAATAATTGATAAAAAAAAAATTAAATGTCAATCCGCTATCATCAAAATTTGAATTTTTGACATCAATATTAATATAAATAGGCATATTAATGAACCGAGTGACTTTTGAATAATTGATAATCAGACTCTTCTTACTTATGGCCGGATGATATCACCACTCATTTGCAAAAAGCAAAGGGTGTGAATTCAATCCCCTTTCCCCCAAATTACCAAAAAAGAAAAAAAAGTTAAGTTTTATCTAATTAAAAGTTTCGATCAATTGCACTAGCCACTATACCATTCAATTCAACGATTTAGGGACTATTTGATTAGAATTTAATAGGATTGAATGATTGAATTGGTCAGCTATTTAGTGCGTTTGTTTAGAGTTAAATGAGATTGAATGACAGAATTAGTCAAATTTTTGAGTTGAATGATTAAATCTAATTTTTTTTGGCTGAATGGTTAAGTTTCGGCTGAATGAAGTAAAATATATATATAAAAATATAAAAAAATATTTAATATTATATTAAGTAATATTATATAAATTTACAATAATTTTGAATTTTTTCAGATGAGTAAAATAAAAAAAATATGTTATTCAGATATTTCAGATATGTCATTTATCAAACAATTTTTTTCATTCAGTATTCAGAAAATTATTTTATTTAATTCATTCAGATTACTTAAGTATTCAAAACTATTTTATTAAATTTTTATCAAACACCCCTTTAATTAGGCCGGCTCTTATAAAGAGAGTGGCAAAAAGTTTTATTATTAATAACGACTTTGTCGAATTCTCTTAATAAGGTCATCAACTTGGTATAAAGCAGGGACATCATATATCATAATTTATTATGATAATTAATTAAATATAAAATAAATATTTAATTAAATTTTTGAGAAAATAATAGTAGTTATTAAATTATTAAATATATATTTAATTAATAAACTATTGAATTATATAGTTTCAATCAGTTATTAAGTTAAGCATTTTGAATAAAATGTAGATTTATTTACTTATGATTATGAAAAAGTAATTATTTTAATCTTATTTAGATTAGATGAATTTGTCCAAATTCTAATCAAAATAGAATTATGAAATTTAAGGTTTAATAAATTTAATTTAGTTAGTAATAAATTAACTATAATTTTTTAAACTAATTTATAGGTAGCTATTACTAAAATTTAAATTTATGATTAATATTATTAATCATGTGATTTGATAAATTTTAAATTTAAATTTAGTTGGGTTTCTTTTGAATACTTTACAAATTTAAATATTATATATTCAATTATTATAAACTTGAATAGTACTTATACTAATTTGATTAGGAAAGAAAAAAATCTTCATTTTTTTTTTGTTCTTATTCGAAATAGGAATATTTTTAAATTTGGATAGTATTTAATTGAGACAAATTTAAATAATTCTTTAAGAAAATTGAACTAAAAATTGATAAAACTAAACCAAATTTGAGCATTTAATTTTATAGTTAATTATAAATTTTATATTATAGATTAGTACGTAGTTATTGGTTTGGCTGCTTGCAATCTGTCACCATAAATTTCTTAACAACCCCCACTTTAGTTATTTCTAATATTATTTTTATTTTTATTTAATAAAAAGAGTTCTATATTTGATTTTTTTTAGTCAATTTCTGAAACTTTAAAATTCAAAATATATTATGTCATATTATTTAATTTTAATTAATGTAAAAAATAAATATTGTAGACTACTAAAAAAAAGTATTATTTGGTACAAACCTGTTGTATTTCACATACTGAAATAATTTTTCATTACAATTTGAATTTTAAAATTACACAAATTAATTATAAACTAAGTTAAATAACATTCTTTTTTATGATCAGAAGCAAAGCAGTACTATTTTTGCTAGTTAGTGCATACCAGATATCTCGAGCCTGTCGTTTTCCTTGGAATTAATTAATTAAAGATCAATATATTAAATGTAAGAAATAAACTAAAAATATCGAAATGTTACTCCATTGTTTTTAACGTGAACAAGTTTCCTTGAGCTTAAGTCAACTGCAGAGGGCAACCAAAAATATTATGGTGCATGATTGGTGCCAAGTCACGACTAATAATACAGGTTTTATTAATATTTTAAAACATCTAGAAAATTTGTGGTATAGCTCTATTCCACCTGGAAAGCTAGCTCAATAATAGAGTTCGCTTGAAGTTATCATCTCATACAATTCTTGAAAATATATACGAGTACAATTAAGTTGAACGCAATATCAGTTCCGTTCTGTTGTGTGTATATATATATATATATAAAGGGAAAACTTCTGTTTTGTTTTGATAACTCAATAAAATGGCATATTTCCTTAGCTATATATTTTGATTGAAGTATATTTTTTTTTCCTGAATTTTAAATTCTTCTGCAGGTATAAAAAAACATTTACCTGTCACCGTTATGATTATGCTTAGTAAGTGGTTGTTAGGGTTTTAGCACAACGGAATATTATAAAGATGGGGACGAAGTAAAGGAATGCACAAACAGTAGTGTCGTGCCCAAAAGAATAGTACGTACCTGAAAGCAGCTGAAAAGGAGAAGCTGGGTGGGTGGTCTGTGGCGCATAGTGCTCTATCCTCAAGTTTAAGGAACTTTATAACGCAATCTAACAGATTAAGCTTTTTAAAGTAATTCTACTCTTGGTTAACATAAACACAATAGAACAATTTAACTACTTTAAATACTCTATCTAATAGCTTAAACCTTAAACATAATAGAATAATACTTCTTGTGTTCAAATATTGCCGTCAATCTAAGTACTTTAATCACTCTCTATAGCAGTTTAAACGTTTAGTAAATCGGATTATATAAATGATTGCGCCGAATTATGGGGAATTAACCATAAGAATAAATAAATAAATAAAAACATAATCAGGAGGTATGTACGATATAAGTCTACCCAAAAATAATTGAAGTGTAGAATTAGGTCTTCGAAGACCACCAAATATATTAACCAGTCCACAAATAATATATAAATACACAACAACTAAACACTATATCAAACATTACATTTATCTATACCGTTAAAAAGTGATGTATGATATTTAAATCCGTGCTATGTTCTACTTTTTAATAGTGTAGATGGATATAATATTTGATTGTTTGTGTGTATAGACTTGTCTGGACGTCTGCAATATATCCATGAATAGAAATATGAGGAAATTAATAAAATAAGGTAATTAGTTGGTTAAAATCTAGCGGGCAAGACACGCATGTTCTTAAATCCGATTATATCTAATAACTCTTAAAGTAGCCATTAATGGAAGATTAAGATCGTACCATATATATAAGGATTGTCAAATTAAACGAAGATTACTTTGATTATCAAGGATTCTGCAAGCTAAATCCACCTTTTCCATTATTATTCTAATTAATGGTGAGAGACACACCCACTAATTAAGATGATGTTATCCTTCAAAATTATTTATATCCCACTCCTCCCACCTAGTACGATCCAAAATCTATCCTAACCCTTCTGAACAGACGCCTTTGAGCATTTACGTACTACTATATTCACTTTAATTTGTTTCATGTTCATAACATTCATGTAATATGCAATCAAGTAATCAACCCATATATCGCTGAGCATCTAATTTAATATAAAATTTTGGTATACGAAATGATCCATACAATGATCATTTGTAAAATAATGAGGTCCATAGGGCAATTAAAATATGAGAGCCACTATTTTACAAAGAATTATTGTATAGGATCATTAAGTATAGTAAAAAATTTTAATATATATTAATTGGCAATGATAGTTATATACTCCTATTAAGTATTGAACTTCAATTAATTCAATTTGGGACTTCGTATATTCAACATGCCTCTTTAAGTGAAACGTACGTGCTTATAAATCAAAACACACGAACGCGACATATTGTTAGGCCTCCTTGCACGAGAATAAAATTTATCAATATATATGTTCTGATATAAATCCAACGTAAATCAATTGACAATATATAAAATAACAGATACACCATATATTGAGCCTTGAGACTTAAGCTGTCCATGTATGACTATATAGTTCCAAAAGAAATCGGGAAGGCTTGGATAATTAATGTTGGTGATAAGCGTATGTATATTATATATGATTGAATAGATGCATGGAAATTTCATGGGATGAAACGTAGCCAGATGTACGTTGGTAACCGTATGAGGAACACTTTTGAATCCACTACAGTCAAAAAGCTATGAGATAGACGGCGATAAGCATTTGCTGATGAAAGTTGACAGGACCGGGGAGTTATTATGAACCCTGTGTTACACACGTCGTTGAATGATGTTAACTTAGGGCATGAGAAATCTATAAACTGAGAGGTGACTAAGTGGGAATAAATAAATTTATGAATTATAATTAAGTAAAAGTGCTTTTGTACGTAAATAAGTACTTAGTGAGAAATGGGTGTCAAGATGCCAAGGGATAGGAACTGAATGCAAATGCCTTGTGAAAAGGTGTGTTTGAACAAGACATCTTAATTAATTTTATCAGGGATCGATATAATAATTAATTAATTAACCTCTGAGCATTTGAAGTGGGTAACCAAGTCTTAGTCGTAACTATTTATTAATTTAGTTTGCTTTACAAACATGGAACTAGAAACATGCATGGCACCTCTTTAATGGCATGCTAGATGGCCATGCATGCGTACTTATGGCCAATAACTCTTTTTTGCATTTCAATGAAGTTATTAATTATCAGATGTATATCTAATTTTTCATTAATTCAGTTGCATTATAAGTCCCGCGATTGAAATTAAGCTAAATATTTCTTAAAACACACACACACACACACACACACACACACACACACACATATTAATTTTGCACACATTTTATTGTACCTGTTTATTCTAACAAAAAAAGGACATAGATAGTCAAAGCAACATTAACTTTCTTTCTCCAGCTACAATTTATGTGTTCGTATTGTAGATGCCAAGGTGCACAATTGATGTTGCATTTGGAAAATTTTAAATCATTTAGTTTGTTCTACAAATAGCTATCCATTCACATGAGTAACGATAATTAATTGACACTGCGATTGAGATAACAACCACTGAGGGATCTTGGCTCTTCTCTACTTTATATTTTCCTATTATTAATATTTTGGACATGAGATAAAGCTACATTTTGCCGATTAACATTCAACATACTTTTACCGACATTTAGCTGTTCTGCAAATATATATATATATATATATATTTTTTTTTTTTTTATTTTTTTTCCAATTTTTGTTTTATCATTTATATATAGTCGATCTGTTTACAAAATACAAAATGACAATCACAAGGATTATAAGATCGCCTTTTTTTTTCTGAGCTTAGTTATGTTTTGGACCTCGAAAACGCCAGAAAAAGAGGGAAAACAATAACAAATATCAAATGAAAATGAAAATAAAAATAAAATCCACTTCAACATAAGTCTTGGAATATTTATGCATTTCTAAGTTTTAACTCAATTTTTCATGTAAAAGTTTTCCTTTGTATGTTCAAAATAAAAAATATTATTAATTTTTTAAAGTTAATTTGAGACATTTTAAACTCAAAATTGATATAGATTAATTTAATTTAAGTCAATACAATAATAACTATTGTAAACTACATAAAAGATTAATTACTAACTATTGTATTTATAATTTTGTAATTTTTCATGAATTATATCAAATTTAAATTTAAAAATGTCTCAAATTATTTTTCAAGAGTTAATGATGGTTTTATAATTTGAAATAGAGGGAGAATATATAGTAGGTAAAATTATGTCCAAAACTAACACCAACAAAAAGGTTAATTAATATTCGTGGGTATATATCTATAATTAATAGCTAGCTATCCCATGGTATATGATAGTTACAACTTCATGCATGCATGCATGCATCAACAAATTAAAAACACCTCCCTTGCCGTACTACCCCTATATATATGTCCACCAACTGTTGCCAAATTCTTCATTCGCTTGACCATCATTAATTAACTCTAAGGTGTTCTTTTCAGGAGTCTCTCTGCTCCTTAAATCTTCCTTCCCAAGAGAGAGAGAAGAGAGGGTTGTAGAAATGGCTCTCTTCACCTTTGCCAATCCCTGGCTTTTCACTTTTGGCGTCTTAGGTGAAGTTAATTTATATCAATAATATTATTCTTCTGTCTCTATAGTTTTTTTTCTTTTATTGTACGTTATTTGCATGAGACATTCAACATATTTTATTTGCTTCTCTTTTTTTCACGACCTGAGCGGTGCTTGTCAGTTGTCATGTTTTAGCATTAGAATACTACCCTAATACCGTACCGGTCATCACTTGCAAACCATGAACCAGGACAAATTAAGTAAATACATATATATATATAAGTTGGACACTTTATTTTTAGATTCAATGAACTTCATGGTAAGTTCACTTTTAAATCAATAAGGTGCTAACACGCAGACTGAACATTATTCTCTCTATCTACGTGTCAACACCTTATTGGTCTATAAGTGAACCTACTATGAAATTCACTTTATAGTAACTGGACTTTTTTTTATGATTTAATACCCTTGCCATCTTTTATTAACAACTTTTTATGTTTTAATTGTTTCAATTCCTGTTCTCTCTTTACTATATTATTTCAGGCAACTTCCTCTCATTCTTGGTGTATCTTTCTCCAATGTAAGTTTAATGTTGTTCGACGTTCTTCATGATCAGTACTGATGGTTTTATTATTTTAAAACGACTAAATAATTTTTGATTAATTATATGTATACCTTGGTTCATGCAGCCCAACATTTTGCCGGATTGTTAAGAAAAAATCAACAGAAGGATTTCACTCGATCCCATACGTGATAGCGCTATTTAGTGCCATGCTCATGATTTACTATGCGACACTTAGAACGGGTGCAACCCTCCTCATGACCATCAATTCATTCGGTTGTGTCATTGAGACCATTTATCTTTCCATCTACCTTGCTTATGCACCAAAGAAAGCCACGGTACGTTTACAATCGTTCTTAATATATATCTTAAGAAAATAAAAATAAAACATGTATTCGCGGTGCGGCATGCTCAACTTGTAGACTGTTTAGTTTCCCTAAGTATGATTGATTAAAATGGATTAATTGGCATTGCAGGTTTTTACGGTGAAACTACTTGTACTCTTGAATTTTGTGGCATTTGGGGCGATTTTTTTTATCACCCACTTTTTAGTAAAAGCGCCAAAACGAGTTCACATCCTCGGAGGGATTAATCTTCTACTCTCCTTTATTGTATTTGTAGCACCTCTAAGCATCATTGTGAGTGTACATGTATACATACATACATACATATATATATATATATATGCTCTTTCTTTTTTGAATTCTTTTCAAGAATATATGGTTAAAAAAGGTGATATTATTCTTATATATAGTTTCTTAATTCCTTGTACAATACATTTATATTGTGCAGAAAAAAGTGATACAAACCAAGAGTGTGGAGTTCATGCCATTTTGGTTGTCATTTTTCCTTACATTGAGTGCCGTTATGTGGTTCTTTTATGGGTTACTCTCAAAGGACATCTATGTCACGGTAACGTCTCGATCCTTGTAATTAAAAAATATTTCAATGGCAACACTCATAAATTAATATTCATGCACCATATATCCTAGCTAGCTAGCTATATATACTTCTGATACATATTACTTTTTTTTTGTTTTTTTCGAAAATTTTAGACTCCAAACACACTGGGGTTCTTATTCGGGTTAGCTCAGATGGTACTGTATGCAATTTACAAGAACTGCAACAAGAAAGAAATAGAGGAGCTGAAACTACCTGATACCATTGTGAAGCCAACGACTCCTCCACTTGATTCCCTCCCAAAAAATGATGATGAGACTAAAGAGGAAAATGAAGAGAAAGAGCGTGTGAAAAGTAACATGGATGCCTCCAATCAAGTTTAAGTTAAACTAACTAATTAATTAATCTCGGAATGTGAGGTTTAACTTCCATCAGGCCGGTGACATTAGGTCCCCCAGTGCCTTTATATATAATGCCTATCATGTAGATCTATATATGTGATCGATCAGCTTGTAATGTATTAATTATTATCATGCCCTGCACGTATTTACATTTGCTTGTATATATATTTATGTTATCTACTACAATTCAAAGCTTGTCGTCCTTGTATATGTTGGTATTCCGAATTGATCACTTCTTCTTTTTTTCTTATTTTTTTACTGATGATAATGACAAAATAAATAAATATGTTGTCAAATTAAGAAATAAGTGTCGTTAAATTTATATTTTTTTATAGACACATAGTTTTAAGTTTATCAACACTTTTAATTGTTCTAACAACATGAATATTGCTATCACGTTATCATTATTCTTCTTTTTTCTTATTTCGGTATACACTATCAAATAAATATTTACCCTTAGTGGGTGTGACTACTTGGATGAAAACAAATTTTTTCAAGTAGGGGGAAAATATAATCTTCTTGGAGTAACATAAAAAGTATTAACTCTATTACGTTGAGTAAAGAAGTGAAATAAAATCTAAATTTGATATGAAGACATCAAATTATGGTAATTTCCTGTGTCACTTTATATCATTATATCATGATAATGAAATTTACTCTACATAAGACGTGAGTCTGAGGTAAAGTCATATTCCGGAGAAATATGAGCATACAAATCAAAAACTTGAAAAGAGTTTTCAAGATATCTTTAATACATATATTATCATTTGAGGAGAGGATAAAACCTTATAAACTGATTAGTTATTACTGAAATACCACTCAATATTTGTACCCCAAGGTCATGTTTGTTTACAAAAAAATATATTTAGAATTAGACTATTTGTATTAATTTAACATTATTTCAGACTATTTTATTCTATGATGAAAGAATAATAGTCTTTTAAATAGTCATATGAACTGTTTTATTTTTATCATTCCTAAGGTTATTTATGTGGGATTATATAATCCAATGAAAAGTTTGAGATTAATAATCTCTCTCATTTTAAACTATTAAATGGCTTTATGAGACTAATAGTCTAACATTAAGAGACTAATAATTTCTTATTAAAGAATTAAATAATATTAAATTAAAATAAATAGTCTAATTTTAAATATATTTTTTATAAACAAACATAACCTAAATGTTTTGAGTTCAAAGTAAGAATAGGTAAAATGACTGATTGGTAAGTATGAAAGATTTAGCGCAAAAACAAAAAAGTATGAAAGCTTTTGTAAATATCCCCGGAAATGATCATATATACTCTTGACTGCAAGAAAATGAGAGGAAGAATTTTTATTCTGAATGAGTCATACATGTATTAAGGGATGTGGTGCATGTTCACATTTGATGACTCACCTATATGGATGTGAAGGTGGAGTCGCCTTCTATGAGATTAAGGTTTTTCACAAATAACATTCATGAAATTAGTAAGGGTATCAATTTTTTTTACAAGACTTCAAATTTAATTAGTAAAGTTTAAATTTATATTATTTAAAATAATTGATTGGGTTAATTTTATTAACATTATCATATTATAAATAATTTAATTCTAATTCGTGTATGTCTTAAATGCTTGCGACTAACTCGAATAAAAAGCGAGTCCAATCAAGTTAAACTCGAATATAATAAAATGAGTCGAATTCAAATATGAACAAATATTACAAAATTGTATTCGAGTTCGAGTACGAGTACGAATTCAAGTACTTTAAAAAAATTTTGAGTAAATTTTGAGTAAAATAATATTCGACTTAACTCGAAATTATTTTTACCATCAAGTGTTTAGTCCTATCAAGGAAAGTAATCTTGTTCTTTTTCACCTAATGTTTGGCTGACAATTAACGAAGGAGAAGTAAAGGAATATATATTGATACAAGAAAGAATAAATAAAATAAAAGACAGCACGCACACGCACACGCACACGCGCGCGCGCGCACACACATATATATATATATGAGTATTCTTTATTACTATTTTACCCTTTTTTATGAGCAAGGAAGAAATTAAGGCTCCGTCTTTTTCTCCATTGCTCTACATATTTTGAACTAGGAATTAAATTTAGTGGCTTGGGCTAATATGATCAATTGAAGCCCAAGCCTCCACATTTTAGTGGCAATTGTTATGTTATTTATGTCGGCAAAGATTAACCCATTACATACAAAATGATACCATAACAAAACCCATACTAATGAATTAAAGTGGAAACAGTTTAGACAAGCTTACCAAGGCACATCTTCATTTAACATGACGAGTAATGCACTTAAATCTTCAATGCTTCGTAGGACTCGCAAATAATCGGGTCCCACGGTTTCTTGTTGCTGAATTGGCGGAACGTGATTGGTGGGCGGATTGGTTTGTGGGTGAATAGGACCACTGCTCACATATTAGCTTAATCGGCCTTGTTATGTAGAAGAAGAAAGCCCGAAAGCCTTGCCGAAATTGAAATTGATGAGTTGTAAACCTTAAAACAAAAACCAAAACCAAAATCAAAACCAATTGGATGGGTGGGTGACACATCAGAAAGTAGGTGGTGGGGTCCATGATTTTCGTGCAGGAACTCAAATTGGTGCTAAATGGGTTTGGATTGTGTTTGATACAAAAACATCTAAATTGGGCTCAATGGAGCATTAGTGCAGGAAAGATTAAAGGTAAGGTCTCTGGCTAGCTAGTGATTATTATGATGAGGACGACCACGACAACCAAAGTTACAGTATTGTTAGTTCGACTATATGGTGATGGTCGGTCTTTAACAACTGTAAAGAACATGAAAAAGATCTTCACCCCACCCACTGTTGCATAAAACATTTATTCATTTCTCATTTATTTTTACTCTCTCCTCCCGGTCACCAATAATTAAAAAACACCAGTCCCTATTCAATGTCCCACTCTCCCATCCCCTCCCCTATATAAACTCGTCAATCAGACCTTTCACAAGCGTGCTTGTCTTACAGAGAGAGAATTAGCTACCACTTAGCTCACCACAAATACTACAATATCGCTTTGTGTGAGAGAGAGAGAGAAAGAGAGAGAGAAAGAGAGAGAGGAGAGAGGAGAGAGAGATGGCTCTTTTATCTGCTCATTGGACTCTTGTATTTGGCCTTCTAGGTATATATTGAATCAACAGTTTTCTATATATATCTATCTATATATATATATATATTACCTTAAGTTTGATTTCCTTCTTCCGTATGCCATTTGATTCTTGTTAATTATTGTTTTTCATTTTGTTCATAAAGTGTTGGTGAGAGCACTATGTATGACAAAACCTTGGCACTTAAAAAGTGCCATAATATTATATTATTATATAAATTTGCTTATTGACTTTCTCGTATAACAGGCCAAATACTATATATAATTATAATTAATTATACCTCTATATCTAATATATGCATGGCAACTCCATGCACGTCTCTATATACATTTACGTGTGTAATATTTTAGTCTCTTGTCTTCTTTTAAGTATTATTGTTTTATTAATTCATTTACCTTTCTGTGGCTGGTGTTCTATATAGGTAATATCGTCTCGTTCATGGTGTTTCTTTCACCCATGTAAGTGACAATATATTATATTGGTGTTAATTTTTGCTTAAACTTTTTCTTCAATATATACGTACTACTGGAAATTAATTTTAATTAGTCATGAATTTTAATTACTTTTTGGTGTTACTGCATGCAGACCAACATTTTATAAGGTTTACAAGAAGAAATCAACGGAAGGGTTTCAATCAATTCCTTACGTTGTTGGGTTATTCAGTTCGATGCTATGGATTTATTACGCATTGCTCAAGTCCAACGCTTTGCTTCTCATCACCATTAACTCGGTTGGCTGTTTCATTCAAACAATTTACATCTGCTTCTTCCTCTTTTATGCCCCAAAGAAAGCTAAGGTATTAATACGAACTTTTATACTCCATATATATATATATATATATATATATATATATATATATATATATATATATATATAAAGTACTCGATTTAATTTTCCTTAATTGAATTTAATTAACGCGTGCATGCAGATTCAAACCATTAAGCTACTAGTTGGGATGAATGTTGTTGGATTTGGTGTGATCATTGGACTAACTCAACTTGTTGCAAAAGGAGCAGCAGCCCGTGTGGTTATTGTTGGGTGGATTTGCCTCGTGTTTTCCTTGAGCGTATTTGTTGCTCCCCTATGTGTTGTCGTACGTACCTAAATATATATTTCATTAATTCAATTCCTATCCCCCTTAATTAATTATGTAATTGGAGTTACTTCGATTTCCATTTTCATATTATTAAATATTAATTTATGTATGTATGGTATGTGAGCAGAGGCAAGTTATCCGAACCAAAAGCGTGGAATACATGCCATTTCTCTTGTCTTCGTTCCTCACTTTAAGTGCTGTTATGTGGTTCTTCTACGGCCTTCTGCTGAAAGATTTCAATATTGCTGTAAGTATAATATATATATATATATATATATATATATATATATATATATATATATATATCCTCTTCTCTCTTTTTTTAATACTAACAGTTCTCTTTGTTTTATTAGATTCCAAACGTTCTGGGATTCGCATTTGGTGTTATTCAAATGGTGCTTTATATGATGTACAAAAATGCAAAGAAAGTCAGCCTGCAGGATCCCGAGAAAGTTCATGAATTCAAAAGCCCAATAATAATACCGGACGACCAAAAACTTCCGGAAAAGATAATTGACGTGATGAAGCTGAGTGCAATGGTGTGTCCAGAGGCTAAGCCCGCCGTCCCAAAACATGAAATTGGCTTGGTTGATTTTCAGATGGTGGTGCCAAAGCAAACCCTGGCAGTTGCAGTGGCATGATTAATCGATGATCAAGTTTCAAATGAATGAATATTGAGTGGGATTAAATGCAGTTTTATTGATTCGCATGTATGTGTCATGCTGTTATGCCTATGTCCCTTCTCTCTTGTATTGTCTTTTTACTTTTGGTCTTGGGTATCTAATTAATTCTCTCCTGTAATTAGAATTTTATGAATAATGAAACGTCCAATCTAAATATTTTCTGGGTGTTCTTTCTTTTTATGATATTTTAATTTGGATTCATTAAATTAATTGCCCACAAATTAGCTTGCAAAAGGTAAAGATAATTTTTTTAATTACTTGCAAATTATTATTGCCTTTTCAAGATAAAGAGGCATTCAGGTGACATCAACACGATGATCCAAATAAAAGGTGATCACTAGAGTTAATTCTTTAATTTTTAATTTTTCGCCTCGATTGATTAAAAGTTTGTAAATAAACAAACAGTTTGAAAGACATATATGGAAGAGGTGACCTCATCAAGTGGATATGCATGTCCTAGCTACAATATATTTCTGCAACCTAAGTATCCCTTTCTATTTCAGATAGTACATCCAAATTAAAAGTGCTTGCTTGATAATGTATGAATTAAGGATAACATTCATATATTGCACATCTGTAAAGTTCAAATGGTTCATCTCAATCTCTTCTGCATGCTGCTACCGAGCTATTACGTACAAATTCAATAATAATAATAATAATAATAAATATTTGAAGAGCACTATATGGTCCATCTCGACTTCTCACAAATGAAACTTGGGAGATATTTTAGTTTTACAATTAATTATGAAATTTTCTTCTTCTTCTTTATCAAAATGATCCATCTTCATCAAGCCATACCTGCAACCCTGGCCTAGTACTCCTTTAGCATTCAAGTCTATTATAATATTCAAGCCTATCATAATATTATTATTTTTTTTAAATAATAAAAACAAGAATATTGAAAATTAAAGTGATTATGGCAAGTGGGAGGGGGCATCTGTGTCCCAAGTCCCAATTCCAACAATTGTGCAAGTTATGTGCTTCTTCTTCTTTATCAAAATGATCCACCTTCACCAAGCAATGCATGCAACCCTTTAGAATTCAAGTCTATTATAATATTAAAGCCTATAATAATATTAATTTTTTTTAAAAATAATAAAAACGAAAATATTGAAAAAGTGATTATGGCAAGTGGGAGGGGGCATCTGTGTCCCAAGTCGCAATTCCAACAATTGTGCAAGTTATGTGCGTGTGTGTATATATATATATATATATATATACCCATTAATTACCTGATGTAATATTAATATATAGCGCATAAAAAACAAAGTGAAGTTTGTTTTGTTTATATGATAAAGCTACTCCCTCCATATCTATCTAAAATACCTTTCCTAAAATCAGACAAGACCTTGGATAAAAAGCTTACAATCTGCGCTTGCGATGCTACAAAAAGGAAAAGAAAAGAAAAGTTGTCGACAACGGGAAATAAATGATAACATATAATCATGCATCTAATTAACTTGAAAGAAACTGTATACCACAAACTTTCTCATCTAATTTGGCTTCTTAAACGTAAGTCAAAACTCCAATATTTAGTCTGCTGTATTATTATTATTATTATTATTATTATTATTATTATTATTATTTCTTAACCACCAACACCATAATGATTAAAGAGGCCTTAATCACCATAAAGAATAAATAATGTCGTCTTCTTGGCTCCAGCTGAAAATTGGGAAAATTTAAGTAGCATGGTCAACCGTCTAATTAATTGGAAAATTCAAATTTTGTGACTTTAGCTGGTTTTGTCGGACTAGAAAGATCAAATTGATGGTTACTCAGATGGTAGAAAGATCCTAATAAATTGGGACACAATTTTGAAGAGACCCAATTAATTAACTTGTGCATTAATTATTTTATTTTGGGTTCATAAATTTCTTGCAATAGGAAATTAACTTGCTGCAGCAAGTCGTTATAATTAATTTGGCAT
Organism: Hedera helix; assembly: GCA_947179155.2. Lineage (NCBI taxonomy): Eukaryota > Viridiplantae > Streptophyta > Magnoliopsida > Apiales > Araliaceae > Hedera > Hedera helix. The sequence goes on along the minus strand of OX359269.1, from coordinate 52,870,466 downwards.
TATAAAGTTTTACTAATTAATCCAACTTGTTATAAACCATAGTGGTAATAGTCAAAAGAAACGTCATCAAAAGAGCCATGTCTACTTACTTACCTGTGGTGAATCATATCCACATTTTAATCTTTGTTATAGTAATTTTTGAAGAAGCTCTTGGTAAATGTTCAAGTGGTTTTATCCATTTTTGTGCTTCAATTAGAACCCTGTAGGCCATTAACCAAGCCAAACTTACAAATTGCAAGTGACTGAGAGATTGAGATTATGTGTATAGTGTTCAGTGACTGGAAAAGTAAACATAATTCAATTCGAACATGTCCCCACCATATCAATGTCTACTTGTCTAGTGCTTAACAAATTTCATATATATATATATATATATATATATATATATATATATATATATATATATATATATATATATTCAGGACTATTTAATTAATTCAGTTAGAGGATGGATATACTTGCCGAATAAAATATATGAAAATTAAGAAGCTGGGTCAGGGGATGGATATTTCTTCGAATAGTCAAAAGTTGAAGAGCTTTGTTGAGGAACTAGTAATTAAAGATAGATATATACATCTGTTATTGTACCCTTAATAAAGCTTTCAAGATTATAAAGGTAATTAGTGATGGTAGTAAATTATAATTTAAGTCGAGGACACAAGGCATGCCATGCCATCTTATGGACCCTCCAAAATAGAGATTAATACCAAAAAAATATTGTGCTGCGAACCTTTTTACTTTTAATTTAATTCGTTATATCTTTTGCACACAGAGGACCACATGTTAAGTGATCACAATGAAGCTTTTGAACATAAATTAAGTTACGTACATAATGATGAACTCCTAGGTGATTAATTAATTTATCACCATCTCTTGTTATTTATTAATTTCTACGTAATATGTGAATTGACTTAACTCTACATTTATGTTAAAAAGGCTTAACATATATACAAAATTGGGTCAAAATCTGTCAATTTAAAATTTTAGGTCAAACTAGGTTCTGCAAGTGCATTAGTGTTGTGAACTCTTAAGGCAACCCAAGTTTTCATAAATTTGAGAAACTTAAGAGCTTTAGTGTTAAATATGTAAAAATAATTTACTACTTTTGAAAGTAATACCCATATTTTACTACTTTATTTCATGTGAATGACTGCATAACTTTATCTAGTGCTTATTTTATTTTATATTTTTATTTTTAATTTTTTTCCAATTTTAACCAAGGATGGTGTAACTTGTAAGCATCATGTAATTACGCTCTAGCTATATGCTTTAATTAAGCTTCGAAGTGGTTCCTGAATTATTTTTTGTGCCTAATTTTAGGAGTTGTTCCACTTGTCAAAACAACTTGCCTTCCAGCTGCTTTTCCGTGTCATGATTACTTTACTGATTTACATACGAATCTACTTTCCCACCATTTGAAAATTACTCCGGAAATCAAGAAGTCAGAGAATTTTTTTGAATTAAATAGGAGTATTCGGGAAAAATCACTTTTTTTACTAAATTCTCTATGAATTTTGTTATAATTAATGATTCATATAATAATTTTTTTATAAAATAATAGATCTTATATTTTAATTACTCTATGAGATTTATTATTTTACAAAAAATTATTATATGAATCATTACGTATAACAAAATTTATTTTCTATACACACATAGACACACATATATATACACACACATATAGGACGATTCATGGCATTTACTTGCAATGAGACAATATATAGCAAACACCCTAACGTTCAATTTAATCACAGATGGCTGAGATAAAAACTAGGTTGCCCGGTGACCACTAGTCATTCTAGCAGACTGTTAAATCAAATTTGTTGGACTGTATTATCCTTCAAATCAAAAACGACGTCGAAGCAATTATCCCTCAAAGCAATATATCACGTCCGCTGTAATGATTAGCGGACAAATGAATATGTGCAAAATTAAACCAACCACCAATACTTCTAGCGGACATATGTGAAACGGAAACGGATTTGTAACCGGACTATATTCACTTTACACAAAGAATGTCTCCTACTCTTAGTTGCCACACCAAATGCAAATGTAATATCTTATAAAGTTGCCTCAAGTATTCTGGCAATAGCCCATGACTTTTTTTTATAAAAAAATTGATTGTAACTTAAAGTTGTCAAGTGAATGTCTCTATCAAGTTATTACTAAACTTAGGGCAAACTCTCCTAAACAAGGTGGAGGTACTCGAGAAGACAACATTAATTGTCGGGACAACTAACATCACTGAATCTTTAGATACCTAAACATCATCTAGTTAGTGGCACTACAAAGAAACCGTCCAATGCTGAGATTTTCGTTGAGGAGATGATTGTTATGCTTCGCCCAAATTACCAAAGGCAATTGTGGCTGGGGATTTTTCTTCTTAATTGAACACTTAGAGGAAACTAGATTGGTTTAACATCATCATAGATAGATATTTTGCTTAGCTTGGGTTTTGAGCTTAATCTTAAATTACTACTTAAGATTGTTGGTTCAATTGTTGGTACTTTGAATACACACACACACACACACACACACACACACACATATATATATACCACCCGCTAGTTACACTAGCGAACTTCGCTTAACGATGTCTTACTAATGCAATAATGATTGTGTCCAGGGTTTCAGGGTAAAATTGACCATATGTTATGATTACCCCATCCGCTAGTAATACTAGCGGACGTCGAGATTTTCATTTTAATCTCCACTGTTGCTTGTTAAAATAAAGGGATAAAATGTTATTTGCCTAATATTTCCCCATAGCAAATAGATGTTATGGATAGCCCCCCATATATATATATATATATATGGGGAATGATCAATAACAAGTAGTTGCTATGAAGCAAAAACTGACATATACCATCTATACCATTCAAAACAAGAACAAATAGCTAAGATTAGAAACTGAAAATAGACATCCGTTAGTATTACTGAAGGACGTTTAATTTTTTTTTAAACGTATGCTGATCAAAAAGTCAAACCCTAAATAAGAGCATCCACCGATAAAAAGATCACCCAAAGATGATAATCTCACGGCTATTGAGAATGAATCAAATCAGAAGATTCTATTTCTCAATCTTTCTGATTTGTTCTTAGTCTAATATGTAGAGTTTAAGTTTATTAATCATGGTATAAGATTTATTAACTAGGGTTTATGATTTATTAACTTAGGTTTATGGTTTATTAACTAGTAATGGACGTTGTCCGCTACTATTAGCGGACGTTTAAATTTTTTTTAGCTTCTAATCTTTGTCGTTGCTTATTATTTTGTACGGTATAGATGGTGTTTGCTCATTTTTTATTCATAACAAGTACTTGCTATAGATCATGCTTATATATATGGCTTAAATCACTAGCTTAATAGTATCTTTTTAGGTCATCTTATCCCAAGCTCACCCAAAATGTTATAACTGAAGATACTATTATTAGTAATTTAATTCCTTATATACAAATAAAAAAAATTCACATGTTTCGATGTTGGATTGGAGTGTATTTCTGACATACTAGTTAGAATCGATCACACACACAACCCAAAAATCTTTGAGAGTCAGCTCTAAAATCATATGTAACAACCCATGTCAAATCCCGAGTTTGGAATAAATTTTAAGTCAAATTCTAAGTCTAATTTGAGTCATATTTATCTAAACAAGGCCTTAAATAACTAGTCGAATAATATTTTTTTATGTTATTTTAGTCCAACACAAGCTCATGACTGAAGGTTACTATTTTTAGTAACTTAATTTCATAAATAATTTTTTTCATATGTTTTGATGTGGGATTGTGGTGTATTTTGAAGTCCAGCCTTTGTGGGACTAGGGTGTATTTCGAAGTCTATCCTTCGAGTCTCCACCTCTGGTAGCCCAATCGGATAACTCAACCTGAACTTTCAAGAATCGGTTCTAATGTCATATATATATAACGACCCTAAAGTTGTATAATTAATTACTAAAAAGATAACCCTATTAATGTTTATGTTACAAAAGTAACAAAATATTCTTAACTTTGGAAAAAAATTTGACTATAAACATATCAAATATGCAATAATTAAAGGCTCTAGAGGCATGATCAATTTCAACTTTGCTTGTTTCTACCGCTATAAGGAAGGAAGGGTATAATGGTCATTTCGCTAGTGACTCCACTACCGCTAGAGGCTCTAACGGCATAACCAATTGCATTATTAATCCCAACCATCCATTATTATATTGGACAGTGTAAGATGTGGTTGTTGAAATAGTACTCCCAACAATTGATTACTATAGATTACTATTCTAGCAATACACTGTTCATCATAATAATGGATAACATTGATTAAAATTAAAATTGACCCTACCGCTAAAGCCTTAAGTGGCAGTGACTTCTTTATAAGAGTCACTGCTGCTATAAGCTCTAGCGGGAGGACCAATTCTAATTTTAATCCATGTCATCCATTATTATGATGGATGGTGTAAGATGTGATTGTTGGAATAGTACTCCCAGCAACCAGTTGCTATAAATGGGTTCCCTATATATATATATATAGGATAGTGATTCATAACAAATAATTACTATAAGCATTATTCCAATAAATGCATCTTATATCATCCATAGATAGTTGTAATAGTGCAAAATGAGAGTTTTTTATATTGTTTGTTGCCACTCTTAGTAGCGACAGGGAAAAGCTTTGTTTTTACTGTGCCACTAAAAGGAGTAGCAGCAAGGTCATATTTAATTCAAAAGTGGGAGTATTTTCCTTCCCCTACTAAGAGTGGCGGCAAGCAATGAAAAACTTTCATTTTGGGCCGCTAGATCTATCCATGGATAGTGTAAGATACATTTGTTGGAATAGTTGTTGTCCGATTTATATAATGACAAATACGCCCAAGTATTCACGGTCAATCAAGTAATAAAGAAGTAAGTAGAGTGTCGAACTCACAAGGAACAGATAATAATAATTACTCTAATTATCAATTTTTTATCAATTCAACTTAATTTAAACGATCACCAAATTTGATTATGAAATATTTAAAATTAAAATCTAAAATGAAACTAATTAACAAGAATTGACTATCAAATATTAAAAAGCGTAGGATATCAACTTCCCCAATTGATCACAATAATCTCTCTATCCTATTTCCAATATATTAATCCCAACGAGTTGTTAACAGAGGGTGTCTATCTATATATTAACCTTATTCAATAATTAATAAAAAGAGCGATTTTAGTTATGTTGCCATATTCACGCAAAATACTTAAAATAGATTTATTAAGCACAAACTCTCCACCAAGTTACGTATAACACATAGATACATTCATTCTATATACTATTATACTATACCTATAAAGATTTAGCAAATTCATATGCTATTACATCCAAATATAATCCTAGATTTCTTTTTTCAATTCCATCTTAGATACCCGATTAATCGCTGGCCACAAAATTAATGAATAAGCACAAAATTTGATAGACAACTCAGAACAAAATCAATAATTGGAACTAACTATGAGTTAATTATTGCAAATCAAAAAGTTCTATTGAAATCCTAATAAAGAGTTTAGTTCATAATAAAAATATTGGAAACCATAATTAACAAATCCAGCAACATTAAAAATTATCAAATACAAAAGATTCAACAGAAAAGAATAATAGAAACTCTGTAATCTTCCCCAAATATGAAGTGTTGAACTTTCGTGTTGAGTACTTGTCTAACCTCTAATATGATCACTGTAGGCACAAAAATTGCATACTTTACTAGGGTTAGGGTTCGTAATTATGATGGAGGCGAGAAACCCGCGAAAGATACAGAATCGATTGAAAGATTGAAGAGGGGAGAAGAACCGGTGAGCAACTAACACGTGGCAGAACTCTTAGGATCACGGCGTAACCGCTGATGTCCGAGAGTCATGATAAATATTTTAAGTAAATTCAAGATAGGCAACGCCAATGCTTTCGTTTACTAGATTCAGAGTCGGTCATAAGTTACCAATTCTTTCCAACTTATTCTTTATTTTGAGATAGAGAGATAGAGCTTTTAGATGGCCAAAGTTCTCCAAAGTGTCCAAAAGTCCATTCACTTGTCAAATGAAGGGGTATTTATAGGTTTCAGGACATATGTCAGGCACATGTCAAAACGAAAATTTTTAGAAATACCCTTAATGATAAAAAAAAATTCTTAAAATACCCCAAGTTACCCTGGTAGTGCCCAAATCATCCAATTCTTCTAACCACCAATCTAATCTCTAAACCGATTTCTAATACAAATTGTTCTCATGAGCCTTCTGTCTCGGAACTCATGACAACACTTCTTAATTGTACCGTTAAGATTGTATAATATTAAGTCTAGAAAAATCGAATAAATCAATTTTATTGTTAAAGAAGCCAAAGAAACGCATCACAGAGCGGGAAAATACCACCCCTAAGGGGGCCTACCCCAAGGAGCGAACCCTAGGAGGTCCACTCCCAATTTGACGCATTTTGTTCGTTTCATGCCTTCTTGATCGGTTCTTTGTCTATTTATCTTGATTCTTGTTTCTATGAGAAGTTTATCTTGTAATATAAGAGTTAGGAAAGACCTCTTTTAAACTTTCACAATTCTTTTCAATTTTGGATTCATTATTTATTCTTTGCACCGCTTAAAACTTGTCCGAGATGAAATTCAGGAAACAAAACATTAAACAACCCCTAAGTGATCCACCCCTAGGGGCGAACCCTAGGGGGTCTGCATTCCGTCTTTTTTTTGTCTTCATTCGTTCGTTGTCCGTTTGTTCATTATTCGTTATTTTTTGTTTCAGGTCATTCAATGTGAACCTTATTCATGGACTCACGTATAATCACCGATGCTTGTTCTAAAGAAATCACGTCCCCGTTAAAATCCCCAGCCTTCTCCCTTTAATACTCTTTCATAACATAGCCTTCTTAGACGTCAGAATCCATGTTGGAATCAAAAACTACAGAAAATCGCAAACTAGTCCAACTGCATCTGCGACCCAGCGCTGTCGGCGCTAGGTTTAGTATTGTTACAACGCTGCCGGCTCTAGCCTTATTCCAGAAATTACAAAATTGTTATTTAACCTTAAAAATGTTTATGTAACCCCTTTTTCACCTTTTCCTGCAAAATAAACATAAAAGCAAATCAAATGTACTAAAAAGACTTAAAGACAACAAAATAATAAGCCTAAACATATTTAAATCGTAAGTATAAAACCTACTCATTAATAGTGTCCATAATAACTTTTTGTTATGTATAATGTGTGTGTGTGTGTGTGTGTATACATATTTGTCTTTTGGAAAAGACGTTCTCAAAATATTTAAAACATTAAGGTGAGGCGAGATAAGAGGTAACACAAAAACCCCATTTGAATTAGTAGTATTTCGTGGGGCGCTAGGTTCTAATGTGGCACATGCATAAACAAATTAAGAGATCAGAGTTTTATAAAGCGGAAGTAACACGATAACGCGATAAAAAACTCTGATCATGATAAACAAAATCATTTTCAAACGTACAAAAACGAAAGCAGGAGGAAATATATAGCTAGCTAGCTAGCCATTGTAAAGAACAGGGTTTATCTTATGTGGTACGTTCATGATCTTGTAGCCATAAAAAGGTAAGGTAGCTAGTGTAGTCATATATTAGAATACGTGGTCACATTGAGGCATGCTGATATTGCTTGCTGGGGCATATAGGTGATGCAATATCATATCCCATTTCAACATTCTTTCATCAATCATTAAGTCATCAACGATCAATAATGTCTGGGAAAACTTATTTTGAAGATAGACACTTCTTTTTTTGACATTTTAAGAATCTTAATTTGACGATAATGTTTAATACTCTGGCTGGAGGGATGACGTAATTGTCAACCGAGCTAGTGTATATATATATGATGATGAATCATAATGATCTGAATTCGAGTTGTGACAATATATAATACTACACTAAATCATAATGGGGTCACCTCATTTCACAATGTTCAATCTTTAGTATTTCTTAATTCTTCTTCAACGATTAATTTCTTTTCTTTTTTTGTGTGTTTATAATTTTGGCTTTCTGCCAGATTGAGAGATAGTGGCAACTGCAATAGAGCCATGCACGATATGGGGGAAGCCTTTAATTTCTTTCTTGACAACCAGTGGCCGTTTCCATATATCAACTCCCTTTTTCTTTTTCTTTTCCTTTTTAGTCGGTTCATTCATTCCTCTTGATATTATCCATATTTGAGGATTTGAATTTAAAATTTTGCACCGACGAGATTATGAAAAAGAAAATGATATATATTACAAATGTCTACGTCGAAGTTTATTAGACATAACCTTTTTCTGAAGATATGTGTAATAAGTGGTGCCCTCTTATACTTTTATCCAGTTTCATTTATTAATATGTTTTAGAATTATAATTCGACACAAATTTATCGTTATACATAGCAAGACTCTTATAAAAATTATAGTCTTTCCTAAAAACACAAACACTTTTTTTTTCCCTTTTAGTATTAAGATTTGCATGTCGTATTACAAACCTTAATAATACTTTATAATAGAAATTAAAGTAAAAAAGAAATTGTAGTGCTCCAATTAACATGAGAAATTATTATGAATCCAAGGTATCCAAATCTATGTAATACATATACAACAATTTGATTAAAATTTTGCGAACTCCCATGCATGCTTGTATATTAATGTTATGGACAAGTCTAAGAATATAAAAATTAAACACAAACTCCAATACTAATATCTATATTATTAAAAAATAAAATATAATACGAATTTTTATATTATGTTTTATTTTTTAATAATATAAATATTATAAATATTTAAATTTATATTTTATGTTTATTCACTTAAACTTATTCTGATGTTATTATTGTCATGGAAAAGCAATTGGACAATATCTATGACAAACCTACCAATCCATCCAGAAGAACGGTGTCCGAAGTTGGGTGTTTACACAGATGGTCCAATTACCTTATTTAAGTAGAGTGGGACCGCCTACAAATATTGACATTTGAGAGCAAACAAGATTTATTTGTTTTAAATATGCATTTATTTATTTATTTATTTATGATATGTAATCCAAACAAGCTGGATTCTTTACCTGACTGAACAAAATATTATAATCTCGAGAAAGGAATAGATCCTATTCCTACCGGTACATCCCCGTATTTCTTAAGGGTGAATTTTAAATGCTAGTAAAAATATAAATTCTCCATAGTGAAAAAAATGAACACGGGTAAACTATATTAAAGTACATAATTAAATACGTATATATATATATTCCAGGGCTGTTTATGTTAATATTAATCGTAATCAGTATCAGCTCTATATTTCCGGTTCATAGCAAGTCGCTATCGTTGGGATACGGGACACTGTGTTTTGAGTGCTGTTTGTTGAGCTCGTGAACTTGGCAGCTTGACGCGGAGGTTTTGTTTTGTAACACCAATAATAATTAAAAAATAAAATATAATATTAAAATTCGTATCCCGTCTCATTTTTTAATTATTAAAATAGATATAATATTTAATTTTATATTTAAATATTATATATGTAAACTTGTCCTAAAGATTATCATTAATTTTGTAAAATCAAATTATGACATTTTTAAATTTAAAACTGACATAATTTTTTTTAATTGCAAGTACAATAATAAGTATTATAAATTATCTAAAAAATAAGTCCTACTCATTATTTAGTGTTTCATAATTATTAATATAACAAATTAACCTTACAAATTATGAGTTTAAAAAATCTCAAATTGAATTCAAAAGTCTTGCAATTTACAACGGAAAAAGTATAATATAGGAGTATATCTTAGAGGGAGAGGTAGAGTAGAATTCACATGTTTTTGTAAAGATTAATGTACAAGTAGAATCGCTATTGTAAAGAATTTCATTGTAACTCCTTGAATGACGGTGGTATTATTATTATTATAAATTCATCGACGTAAAAACTCTCAAATCAAATGCAACCCCAACAGAATTTGGCAAAAAGGAACGGATCCATCCTCTAAAGAAAAGGGTCGACAAAACTTAGCTAAGAATTGCCCAATCTGGATAAGGGCAGGTCCACTGTATAGGGCACACTGCAGCCAGCCAGCCAGCCAGCCACGGGCCTTCTTCATATGATCATATCCATCAATCATCATGCCTGCACTTTAATAAAACAAGTGATCGACCAAGCACCAAAAAGGAAATGAAGTGATCCTCAGCGAAAGCTAAATAAATGATAATGAAATCAAATTCTGGATCAACACCACCACATTCGGCTCATTCTCTAGTATAAAATGGCTGTCTATTCTATGAAAGACAAAAAATAAATAAAGCCAGAAAAAAAGGAAGAACAAAAAGCCACTTATCACTAGTTCCGTCAATCTCAACAATGCTACGTGTCTTTTACCAGGTCACTCCAGCTCCTCTTTTGAAACAATTTCAAAAAACACCTGGAATATAAAATCTCTAAAGATATCATAAATAATGCTTTCACTTGGTCAAATAATATCATATCAACATCTTCGGTCACCATACAATACAATTTGGAAATATAAACACCTTTCATGCCTAGCCTGTGGCATAAACCTAATGAAATTTTAGAAAAAGCTATTTCAGGTTTTAATTGCTGCTCAATCGGAATACCTTACAAAAACGACTTGAATTATTTATCGCGAAAAGGCATTTTCTTTACAAATTATATGGCATCGTTAGGACCCGCATTTCAATTTACAAAGTAATTTTGCACCATGTCATCTTTAATTTAAAAGACCAATTAATACTATGAAATAGCTCTTCAATTCCATTGGCCAGAGCCACAAAAAACTAAAATGCATTCAATGGAGAATTCGTTTTTAAAAGTAGGATTACCACGTATCATTACTGAAACCATGAAATTCTTACCCTTTAGGTGCCAAATTTGGACAATTTGTGAAATCTTCTTTGGAATTCTCTTCAAATTTATCACCAGAGTCTTCATTTGAATATGATGTTAAAAATTGCACAGCCTACACATTGCTCTATTACCACTAATCCCATCAGTAAAACCATCAGCGACTGATTCAGAGAGGTAAAGCATGTCATTAGCTATCAGATGACCCGTATATTGCAGGTGGACGCGTATCTACATGAGAAAGAAGAGAATAAAAGTCAAAACTACTTTTGGTTACTGCAGTTGCAACAAAAATAGGTCTCTGTTGATAGAACAAATCACAATAACTCAAAAGCTAGGCCTTTGATCCTGTCAAATATATTTCTGTAAAATTATTCCAAATGCAATAAAAGTTAAGAATATATTATCAAATTCGTGTATTGGTCCATCTGCATATTTAGATATTCAAACAAAGGCGCTATAGAAAACAAGTTATAAAAGCCTGAATCATCAGGAAGCTCAATTATTAGGGAAAAAATGCAACAGCGCCTTAAGCAGATATTGAAGATTAGTGAGTCTGTTTCTAAGAATACAAAATGAAAATTTGCAGGAAAGAAAAAAGGAAAAGGAAAAGAAAGGAACAGGAAAATGTAACTATGTGTACTGCATATACGTTGTGTGTATAATTCTCTCTCTCTCTCTCTCTCTCTCTCTCTCTGTGTTGCGCACGTGGCGTGTGCACGCGCGTGCCCTCGCGCGTGTGTACATGCAATCCTGATAGGAAATTAATAAAGGAATGGCGAAGGAAAAGGAGGCGTTGAGGGAGGTGCGCTTATGGCAAATTCTTGTTAATGAAAAGCAATTACTTGATACAAAAATAGCCATGGAAAGCAAGTGACTCTTCCTTACTCGATGGGTTTTCCCAGTGATTGGTTGACATGAAACAATGCTATAAGTCCCATTAGTGCTAATCCTATTAAATTTTGTGCTTGCAACCTTCCCCTTCAGGATAGTATTGCAATTGCCGCAATTGCCACCCACCTGCATAGTTGTAATGATGCTTTTCAATCAATAAACTGCTTGTTGTGCCTTAACCAAACCACATAACACCTGATAATAAACATGCCACAAAGTGTGTGCCACCATGAGCAAGGCCAGTAAGAAGCAAACTAACTCAATGATAAGAGAATATTATCTTACCCAATCACAAAAGCTGTAAAGAGATGATAAGAATGCACTAAACTGAACCATGTGCTGGGTGCTTCTGTACATTAGATGCCAAACAAAATCTCCTCTCTATGAATACTATTTATGTGATGCACTTCCCAAACTGAACTTCAGTTAAACCATTCTTGTTTAGGATCTATGGACTACATGTTGCATCAAATAAACACTAAAAAGTATAAATGCTTTGACAAGTGTATTTCTGTGGGTCTTTCCCTGTTGTTCAGTTCCCGCCATGAGAAAGACGCATAGAAGAGATATGCCATGGACAGAAGAGGCATGCGCAGCACGTAGAGATCCGTTGAGAGTCTCTGTAGGAAATTGTACGATCTTTTCCCCTATAGTACTGAGTCAATAAAAGAAAAGGTCAACACTATGGCCCCTATTGTTTGATCCAATATTGACTGGGTCTGGGGACGAGGCCCGACTTCCTCAGGTCCTTGGTTTGAACTCCCGTGATGGTCCTTGCTTCTAAGAAAACAGAGTGGGTCAATTTCTTGTACTTGCTCAGTTTGCCTCTGCCTCGCACGGTTCACTTGGCTGTTAGCCTACAAGCACTTGCCTACTGCTCCTGCTGTCCCCCAAAGTGCGCAGAGAGCTTGTTGTTACCCTTACTTTTCTCTCTGCCGGGGACCCTCCCATTCATATATATATATATATATCCAGAGAAACTATAAAGATAGAAAAGAGAGGATATATGTTCAAACTTCAAAGATTCACCGGTATGAAGTAGCTAAATAAAAGGCATGGTTGCAATGGGCTGAGTTGAGTTGATTCATCAGTGTTCAAACAGTGCACATTCTATGCTTCAACTCACAATCAAGGAAAAACTCAAATGCGTTCTTCATCTTTAATCATTATTTTGGATCAACTAAGCCTAATTATCAATATTTTTTCAGTTGTCTAAAAAAATCCTTATCCAACACCATCAACTAAAATAAAGTATGAGTGATTCATACACTAAATTTTCAGTTGAATGCATCTCTTAATTCTTTCAATTTCTTGACTAACATAATGATCTAATGAAACACAATGAAGATGATATCCAAAACTATGTTATTGATATAATGATATCTCAAACTACAGCAAATATAAAGGGGAAAACCAACATTTTCAAGCAAGACCTGTACGAGAAAAATCTAACTGCACTCCAGGAAATACTTATTTTATTAGCCTTGCAATGATAAATGAGGATTGAGTGTGCTATGACCTAATCTGACGAGAGAAAGAGTTCCTAGGAATATCCAAAGAACCCTTTTCAAAGATTATGTCCATCCCTGTTGAACCATCACCTAGTTGATCTGCAGTACATAGCCCGGAATTGGTATTAACCCCACTAATGCAAATGAACTTTTCCTAATAATAGACAATATTAGAGTTTTTTTGACAACATAAATACCGACGAGCAATCACCACTAATTTAAAACCATCTGACCGAAAAATGTCCATAACACGCCATAGGATACAGTCATGGCTAAGCACTAAATATCCACAAAATCTAAAGTCAGGAATAGAAATCTTTACCTCCACAGTGCCTCTTCCTTCTCAAGCATTGAAATTTACATTCGCATTGGCAACTTGCTGGGGGACAGTGCACCAAACACGAAATGAGAAAATATATGCTCTTAACCAGAAAATGTCAGCAATTTTAGAATCAACTATAGATTTGGAATGCAAATTACATAAATAGTTCAGACTTGAAGAATAGAATACCTCATCCTCAGGAAATACTCCAATAACCTCAGCAATTTATTGTTTTTCAACCATCCCAGATTCAATCTGGAAAAGTGACGGCTTAGTACAAGTTTGAATATACTATTTTTCTTAAAAACAAACAGCGAAGGAAAATATATATTGGGTCCCAAGTTATCATGAAGACAGTTACAGATCAGTAGACACATCAAGTAACAAGACATCAACAGTTTTCCTATTATGAATCATGACTGCTTCAAATATTCAACTCTGCATTTAAATTAAAATCCGAAGATCATATTGAGCTATTCATGTTCCAAGATCCACCAGCGTATAATGTGTAGGCATACAAAAATAAAATAATAAATTATTCCAACATAACCTAGAGAAATCTGGACCATAAGAGGAAGAATCTCACAGCAAGTAACATCAAGTTCCACTTCTTTCTTATCTTTTTCCTTGGGGGGTGGGGAGGGAGGGTGTTAAAACAAAATGTAGCACAATATGTAATACCAGTCACAGACTAAAATTTGTTGCTACAATTGAAACAACAAAACTAGCTAAGTTTGTAATCATAATTCTGCAGGGGCTGTGGTTGGAATTGATTTTGCAGGCCGATCCTGAAAGGAAAGCTACCAAGAAGATCATAGCAAGATTGAGGTGTAAACTGATATCGCATCTCATGAAATTTTTTGTGGTGTGGATAAAGTTATGGTGAAGTGCTGAAACTGGAATTTAACACCGCACCTGGTGCTTCCAGGATCTGCTCAATGAAAATAAGGTCATTGCTATTGTTTTTTCTTTTCTTTTTTTTTTATTTGTATAAATTAGAAATAAGGTAGGGACAAATGGTAGATGTCAAATTCGATAATACACGTAGGCACATTCATACAATTCAATAGAGGTTACAGATTAAGTTGATAAAAGAAACATGGATTCATTAGAAGTTAAAAGTTTTTGGAAGCATTGATCCTTTTAAGCACGTATAAGAGAAACAAACTTAAAAGCATTTTCTCAATATAAATATATTATACCATTTCAACAGCACAATCAACTTTCGCTATCCTCATGTGGAAAGAAGACACGTGAGTTATTTTGATTTAACATCTTTTTTCAAGGCACCTTGGATTAGAATATCAAAAACAGAAGACTAGAATAGAAGATTATCGTGCATTCCTGAAGTAAACGGAGGCAAACAAGTTCAGTTATAATTATATCCATTTACCTCATCACTAGAACATGCAATAAGTAGGATACTTCATTGCCAAAGAAAGAGGTCGAGCTAAGCACAGACATAAGCAAGCAGAATTTTTATTAAGATTCATAGCTTTGACAAGACATCAAATGTAAACTATATACTTTGTCCAAGATCATTATCAGATATAGAAATCCATATAGAACATATAAATGAACTAAAGCTACTCATATTAACTTCTATTCCCGTGTTATGATGAGGACCTCAATTGTATTTTTTTACCTAATTAGAAACAAAGAAAGCAGTTTAAACTCACCTCTTGCCTAAAGATATCAGCCTTGGAAGCACTTCTAGCCAAAATAAACAGTCCTGAGACTAAGCGATAGAGTCGATGAACAGCTGATATGGCAGTGTCAAGGATAAACAGAAAATATACATTTGCAAAATTTAACAGGAGTGTAGAAGAGATTGACATACACACAGAGACACAGATTAAAGAGGGGGTCAAAAGGAATACCATAACAGAATCATAAAAAGATCAATGAAATTATATTTATTAGCTTTGTTGGGTCACCCAAAAATATTAGCTTTGTTGGGTCACCCAAAAAAATGGATACGAAATAAAGGTGCTAAGTCATACTCTGCTTGACGAATGCCAATGGCAATGATTGTGTTCTTACGGTATTGACCACAAGGATGAACGTAGATAACATCAGAACGCAACTAAGTGAATGGCATATAACATTGACAAAGGGTGAAATTGAGCCCACTTACGAGATGTAGAAAACATGTGAAGGTCTTATTTATTTATATATGAGGCATAGAAAACCTTCATCCCATTTGTTCCCACCTGTCACACAAGGTTATAAGGACTTCAAAACCAAAATGTAGAGGGAACATACACTGTTATTACACATTTTCTTCATCCTGCTAATCCCACTTCATTCAAGGAATTTCATAATACATAAATGATATAGTAGACTAAATTATCCATAAACTACAGTCCAAGTGTGTTAACTTCCACAGAAAAAAAAAACAGTCGTGGAAAGCATCATATTCAAAAAAGCACCTGTGCAAAACTGTTTGTAGTGAGCCATTGAGCTGCAAGTGGCAAGACAAATGTCTTACTTTCAATCTCTAATGAGGTTGAAAATTTGCTTTCATGAAGTTAGTTCCAATAAATCTACTTATATGCAGTAAAACAAAGAACAAACGCACAATTACAATAAGCTATGTTCTATTAAAAACATAAAGGGAACAAAATGTGTTAAAACAAGAAAATGAAAATGCAGATATGGTGTCATGGAGATACAAAATAAGTAGATCAGTACAAGCCCATATCTCCAACTATGTTGACTAAACGGGACAGATGCAGGTTTACAAATGGTTAACACATCTGGTTCATTATGCAAAATTGAAACGTCCCACACCAACACTGGAGGTTCATGCCAGCATCAATGTATAAGAATAACAAATTAAAATTCAAGTAGTAATGGGCCTAATGGCAAAGACAGAGAATATAGTGATGCTCTTTTTTTAACATACTGAAAATCGAACTCCACAACCTGTGTAAGAAGTGGCTAATCTTTTGTGATGGTTGAACAATATATGAGATAGGCACAAGCTCTCCATCAACCTGTATCCGACCACATTTAACAGCCGAAACCTACAACACTCAGCACAAAACTCTATAACTCAGGTAACACTACAAGAAGATGAAACAAGAAAAAATACGGTACCAGAAATACAATGATCTGGTCATCGCCGGTCAGTGTTTCTGCTTCCAAAGCAATTTGACAGCACCCAAATGGATGGTGTTGCATTCAGTGATCAAAAAATAACAGTACCCACAAACTCATAACTCAATACACGAGCACAAGCATACTATAACATGGGAAAAAGGAAAAATGTCTAGTACAAAGGTAATAACCATACATTTTCCATTGTAACTCTATGTACCATCAGAGCATTAGGACATCTGCTCCATGGCATTGGTAAAATTTGGGTAAAAGATAACATGCTTGTCTTATTACACAAATACCAATCTGCCAATTCATACATTTGACATCATATCAAAATTCCTTTTATTAATCATTCATTTAGCTATTAGTATTCACTTTAAAAGATGACTATAATAAATTCTTCACAAATTGGGTAACCTTGATTCAGTGATTAATTAAGCATATGTATCTTTCTTACAGCTTCTGACCAGACTAGTTTTAAAAGGGTGATGAGAGGTCTCTTTTAAAGTCAATAACACAAAATTTTATAGATGTTTAAGAGTGTGTGTATATGTGTATATATATTTTCCTATATCAACACAAAAATTTTGATACGTATATACCAAAACAGAATTACTATGTATGATAGCAGCAATATATCAGATTGATGAAAAATTGATAGACAAAATTAGCTCAATTAACACTTTGAAGAACAAGAATGAACATAACGTATCAACCTACATAGCAATCACGAGGTCTCCCTCTAAACTCTTCAGCAAAAAGATCAACAATGGTCTTTCCCGCCCACCTATTTTTAGCCTCTGAACAGATTCAATTAGGGTACCTACAAATATGAACATTTATGGAGTTACTAATATATCTCAATTAAAAATATCAGTAAACTACGTATATGGGATATGAACTCAAAGTCATATGGTCTCACACTCTCACGTAGCGAATACCTGGAAGACGTATAGTGCCAAAAGAAATTTGAGTGCTATTATTTGTTTTCTTGGTTTTTGTAATTACCGTTGCGGAAGATATAGTCGTGGCACTCAGTTGGATTCCATTCCTTCTGAGTTCAGATACAATGGTGATAATTAAAGATATGCGACGTAAAGCTCCATAAAATAAAAATTCGTTACAAAAGCAGATCTAATCCCATTATATACATTTACTTCGATACCCTTTATTTATTTAGCATATTTATTTCAATATTTAATTAATACAAATCAAAGAGTTGGGACGGATGTGAAAGAAAAAATTATAAGGTGTTCGTGAGTACCTGTCACGTAGTATTTTATATCATTCGTGCTATTATTTTAATATTTAAAGTGGGTCATTTTATTTTAAATACTAAAATAATAATACATAAATAATTTAAGACGTCATGTGACAGGTGTCCAAAATCACTGAAGAATGGCAGATTTAGTTAGAGTGGCGGACGGGTATTACAAAAATTTCACATTTTTAATTGTTAGTTTAGAGCAATTGCTATACTAGCCTTATAAGTTATTTTTGTTACGTTGTGGACCTTTGCCCGTTACTCCTTTGGGCCTAAGTTCAAATTTAGACATTTGTTTATTATAGGTTTTAAAACCACAATGTTAATTTTTGGGCCCTATAAATGGTTATATTATGGGCTTTTATAATTGAAAAATGATACATCTAACGATTATGTTTTGTCAGTTCCCTTTAAGGGAGGAATAGATGCAAGCATTTCTAGACGATGATAGAGTTATTTGGAGTTTTCCTTATCAGTCCAAATTTAGTTGTAATGCCTAAGATATCCCAAAATTAAGAAACTTAATGCCAATTATGAGATCAAAAATGAAAATGGATAATTAATGATAGAAATTTTGATATTTTGGAATTAAATTTTCATGTTGAAATTAAAGACTATCTCTTCACTTCAAATCTTTCATCTCTGATCATCAAAACAAATACTTATAGTGGTGGAATGTCAAAAAATGGTTAAAAGCTAGCTGCTACCTTCCTCATCCCTCGTCATCTGCATTTGGTCAGAATATAGCCCAAAAAGGTGTTGCTTACAGTATAGTAAAGTGGCATAACAAGCGCCAAAATAAGTAAACAACTACAAAGCAAATTAAGCGGATCGACTGGGAAAGTGAGTATATATACTACTACTGCTACTAGTCTACTACTACTAAAACATGCATCTCTGCTAAAATTGCTTTGTACAAATTGTTGTTGGGTTCTGCTAGCTAGCTAAAATTGCTTCTTTGATGAGTGAGTTATAATCAATGATCGATCAGCAGATAACTCTGGAGACGGAGAGAGGGTAACGGAAGGTGTTTGCGTATTGAAAGGAGAGGGCGCGGCCATTGGCGAGGGGCTTGCCATTGTTAACGAGGCAGT
The DNA here is from genome assembly GCA_947179155.2 of Hedera helix. Taxonomy (NCBI): domain Eukaryota; kingdom Viridiplantae; phylum Streptophyta; class Magnoliopsida; order Apiales; family Araliaceae; genus Hedera; species Hedera helix. The sequence continues at coordinate 52,851,421 of OX359269.1, read as the reverse complement.
CATCATAACGGAGACGCTTGAATATGCGAGGGTTAATGAGGCGAGCGGAGCTGAACCAGCCGCAGCTGAGGTGAATTCCGGCGATGTCACAGCCGGTGACGCAAACGTTCATGATCTCCACGGTGTAGGTTGGTATACCGCTGGGAAGTGGCGCTGTGGGCCCCTGGTTAATCACAATGTCAGCTTTTGAACACTTATCTCCCCATACTCGGTTCGGAACCACTCCTGCTGCTGCTACTGCTGGCATCATAAACAAACAAGAGCAAAGACGATTTGCATGAAAATAGAAAGAAATCAGATGGCACATACTAGTCTTGATTTTACCCAGCCGAATTTTAAAAATGTTCAACAAGAAGGCTAGCAGCTACCAATAAGAGACAGCAAGTTTCTCTCAGTGCGTGGACAACAAACTACGCTTTTACAAAGACAAATTTAATTCAAAAACAAAAAAAGACTAATCCAGGGTTGGGGATATATTCAAGATGATTGATGCCCTCTTCTTTTGATTAACTATATATATATATTTCCATTTTCCATTAAAATTAAGCCAAATTAATGGTGACTAAGATGCGCATGTGACATCGCTTTCATTTGGAGGCTAATACCTAAAGACAGTCAGCACTAAGAAGAAAGTCACAATTTCTACCTTAAGATTCCCGTATAATTTTATCTTTTGAACCAAATCCAAATAAAAGCCAACGGTGCACGTTAGGATAAACCAATATAAAGGAACAACAGAAGTGCACAGGACAAAAATGGTGGTATGGTACCACAAGGTGACGGCGAGGACCGACATGAAACAGATACGGAAAATAACAGAAGAAAATATCAGAGAGATTCTTAATTATGGTCTCATTAATGTTGATACATAAGCCAAATAAGTCTGCCGGATATTGAAGATGTACGGAGGAAGATACTAAGTTTTGACTTACCACGACGGAGGAGCTTCCGATGCGGAGCAGAAAGACTACTATTATTACTGGTGATGATATTCTGAGATACAGATGGACTTGAACGGATGGAAGAAAGACCGCAATAATGAAGACCTGAAACTAATAAATGGAATCTAATGAAGCTGTAGTTTGAGTTGTTCCAATTCATTAAAGAAGACTAGAACAAGACGAAAAGGTAAATTAAATAAGATATAAATTTTGGAGACCTTCGTGTCGCAGGAAGGAGACCAAAAATAGACTAAAGCAAACCGACAGAAACAATAATGGAAATCACGAGTTCACAACAATATATAGTACTCCATGTTTAACATATACTACTACTATACTAGTGCAAAATAAGAACAATAGAATAAGAGTGAGAGTGGTAAGTTCAAAGAATAATCACCTGCAAGGACTCCAATCATCACGAGAAAGGCCAAAAATGTAGCCGTAACCAAAGCGATTCGCCGCCTTAATGATGCATTCTCCATCGTAGAAGCACAAAGCATAAACACACGCAGAGCTCACCAGAACTTAGACGGAAATACCAAAAAACGATGGATGAATGGAAACACCGAGTCGAATCGGAGAAGTAGATTCGGAAGTTCGCCCTCGTAACCTAGGCTATCATTAAAGGATTAGACAGAGCGAGAAAGAGGGAAATTCGATCTTTGACTAGAGCGGAGAAGGGAAGGAAATGACCTCTGCATAAAAAAACGAGCTAATAAGCTAGATATATTAATTTATATACTAGAAAATTCATAAGATAACATCACATCAACCAGGGAAAAAAAGCTAAAAACTACCGCCAAAGAGGAAAGAACAACTGGTAAGGATTTGACTTAAAAACAGACCTCACGACTTTACTCTACTTAAAATGGCGAAATCGACGGTGATACGTTTCGAATGATAAAAGCATGCATGAGAAGAGAAATATTTACAGAGAAACAGAAAGTTGTAGCTGCCTAGAATGTATAAAGCATCAAGTGGAAAGGTTTTGTTTCGAAAACTTTTCTCACATTTTCCGGAGAAGGGTGGAGAGGAACATTTCCAAATAAGAAGAGTTGGGTACGAAAGTAGTATTGCTTGAGAACTGAAGATAGGAAATATAAATGCAACGAAAATGGTAGTGTATATATTGACATTGTATATTAACACGAAGCATGAGATATATGTAGCAGATGTATGTATCAGCGGAATTTAATTAATGTGCAAGGACAGTCGACAAACAGAGTTGCAAAGCACTAATGCTCAGATATGAGAGAGAGAGAAAGACAAAAATGGCAGAGAAAAAGCAGTAGAATCAGAGAAAAGTTGAATTGTTTGAATGCAATTTGTATTTTTAGAGCGCTTACCTTTGAATCTCCCCTATCCTGTCGATGCTAGACAGGATAATATATGTAGAGAGAGAAAGCTATCAGCTACGCGTGAATTTAAGGGGAGAGAGAGAGAATTAGGGTTTATATATAAATGAATGTTTCTTCTTTTATCTCTATATCTGGGTGTGATTCCCTCCGTGTTTAAAGTGGAATGTTGGAGAAAGAAAACCGAATTTATTGATGGAGGAGGGGGAATTAATGGTGATTTCAGGCTCAATGTTTTAACTGTGGTTAAAACTGCACGTGGCACTGGTAACTGTAGTTAGTTGTTGAATTGATGGAGCAATGAGAGAGAAATAAATAAAGATACTCACACGCATTTGCCGTACGTGTGGGGGCAAAGACGTAATGATATGTGTGGGGTGTTTTCCCACACGCGCGTGGATGGTAAGTATGAATTTTTTTGTTTGTTGGAGTCGATCTTATTACCACACGCTCCACACTGCTGCTACTGCCTCTGGTTTTGAATGGAATATAAGGAAAATTTATTTTATACTTTTGAGCAAGTTAATAGTATATTTTTTTTTTAAATATTTGTGAATTTTATTATATGCAGGCCTCATAAGTATATAAAAAGGCGAATATATTATTCACTTATTATAAAAATATAGAATAATTTCTTAAATAAAAGTTCATATTTAATTCTTGTTTTCTCTCTCTTCTATTGATTTAAAGCCTAAATAAGCATCAAAATCAATTCCCAAAAGGGTTAAATGAAAAAAATTCCCAACACTCAATCTTCTAACCTTAAGTTTGAAACTTATTAGTTAGAACCATCTAAGATCACTTGATTAGCTAAAAATTTAAGCTAAAAAATTATTTATATTCTTTTACTCAAATGTCTCCAGTAGCCTTGACCAAAAAACGATTGTACCCCCACTTATAAGTAAAGATAATACTAATAATAACAATAATAATTATATTATTATTATTATTATTACTATTATTATTTTTATTATTATTATTATTATTATTATTATTATTATTATTATTATTATTATTATTATTATCTGCAACAATAGAATCATCTTCTAAATCAATCACGATCATCTTTTCCTTGATACATTGAAGTACAGTCTTAGTACACAAAGCCATGATCTATTATTTTGGTATTTTATATAAGTAAGGTCATAATGTTTGGATAGTCTTACGACTTAAATTTCAAACTTAAGGTGCACGTGGCACTTTAGGATTCAATATCCAAGTTTTTAAAAATTTTGAAATTTAATTTACTTTGACTAAGCGTAAAAGAATCAAAATCCAAATTACCAAGAGTTTTGAGGTCTACAGTGTATTTAACTCATTCTCAAAATGGTACTCATTAATTTATTTTATTAAAAAAGAAGAAAAATAAATTTAAGAAAATACTATTTTTACAAGTATGTTTGATATTTTTATTTAGTTTTCTCTTACATAAAAATAATTATTTTTTTCATATATATAAAAAGATCGTCTATAAATATCAAAAATATACGTAAAATATGAGATCCTTAAATTTAAATATGATACTCCATTTGTTGTTAGATTTGGAGGTTTTGTAAATGGTAGTACCTCCATTCCGGATATATTTGTCATTATTTGATTTTTATAGTTTAAACCGTCCGTTAATCAATAAATCTTACAACTGTTTTTCCAAAATAAAGACAAAAAGATTTTGTTTTTGGAGGGAAAAAAATCATGGCGAGAAGATTTTACTTTAAGCTACATCGTCTGGCAGTATGAAAAGGAAGGTACAGAAAATGGGTGCAGATCTTCTAGAAACGGGTGTTCGTTCGGTATTAATTGAATCGGTAATTGCTGTCAATTTTTTTCAAAATTCTGTAATGATATCGATACTGATATATCAAATCGATAAATTGATTTAGTAGCCTTTAACCGACCATATATTAAAAATTATTTTTTTTATTATTAATTATTTATTATAAAAAAAATCGGTATAATCGATACGATTCGAGATATATCACTCTCAAATCTTTGAAGACCGATATACCGAATCGATACTAAATTGATTAATTTTTTAACTGAATCGTCCAATTCGAATCGGTCCAATATATACTAAATACCAATTGGACCGAATTTTTTAAACACCTAACAAATATGTGAACATATACTTAAATTTAGTAAGGGAAAGAAAAGGGTACCAATGAGCTTCACTCATTCTTCAACAAGTTATTATAAGTATATCTGTATATGGATCACATTCAACAAAACATTAAACACTTAGGTTATGTTTATTTATAAAAAAAATATATTTGAAATTAAATTATTTACGTTAATTTAATACTATTTTATACTATTTAATCATTTGATGAGAAATTATTAATCCTTTAATATTGGATTAATAGTCTTATAAAACCATTTAATAACTTAAAATGAAGGAAACTATTAATCTCAAATTTTTCATAAGATTATATAATCTCACATAAATAACTTTAAAAAAGATTATAAAAAAAATAGTTCATAGAACTATTGAATCCCCCATTATGAGATAAAATAATTTAAAATAATATTAAATTAATATAAATAATCTAATCTTAAATATATTTTTTATAAAAAAATATAGCCTTAATGTCTTGTTGAATGTATCTCCGGTGGTATGAATTGACTATATTCTTGTAGGTTTTGAGGTTCCACCTTAATAATAAACTATATACATATTTTTTTTTTAAAAGGATGATTATTCTTCTTTGGTGTAAGTAACCCTAATCACAGCTTATAGGTAAACTCACTTTGATAGGCCAGGGGAAATTGTAGGACAGCAGGAGTATTAAAAAAAATAAAAAATCACTGTCCCAGAGAGAGAGAGATCAGAGAGAGAGAGAGAGAGAGATGATGTACTAATTACAATTATCAAATGAAAGGTCTCCGAGTTTACCATAATTACAGTGGTACATTCTTTCTGTATATGGGGCGGGGCACCAGTTCCACCCCACTCGTTCGTGCCCCAGTCAATCAGTCATCCATTCCTCATCACGCTTTCATGAGGAGTGTGCTTTCATGTTTCCACTGTCCTGGTACCTGAAAAGGAAGGAAGAAAGGAAGAATTGTTTCTAGTTTTTACCACTCTTCTAGGGCAAAAAAAGTAAAAACTGGTGTACTCCATATAAAAGCAATAGAAAAGAAAATCACATAGAATGGAGTAACATGTATGATGCAGTTATTAATACACTATTTCACAGAAAATAAAGCAGGATGGGTAAAAGGACAAAATGCATGCGAGATTGCATTTTTAAGTAGATGATACACAACCAACAATAAACGTGGTGGTACAAATGGTCAAGTAACCTCAATCATAGAAAAACCTAGAACTAATACCTACAAAAAGAACCACCCACATTTAAAGTTGTCTCGTAAAACCTTATCGGCTGCAGCAATTGTCCGTTGAATATCTTCACGAGTGTGTGCTAAGCCAGTAAACCCAGCCTTAAAACTGTGAAGGTGCAAAGTAAACTCCTTCCTCCGGCATCCCTCTGTAAAACCTTGCAAACTTGACTGTGTCACTCTTCTTTGCATCCTCAAAGTTATATACAAGCCTTTCTGTGAAGAAAAACCCAAACATTCCGCTAATATAAGCGCCGCAGATTGCATGTCCAGCATTCTTTCCGGCATCTGAAATTCCCAGAATAAGTTCGCTAGTGATTTTATTTAAGTAGTCATAACTTCCTGCTTCCTTCAACCGCTAAAGTATGGAATCCTGCAGTCATTGCCAATGGGTTACCACCGGGGGTTCCGGCTTGGTACATTGGCCCTGCCGGTGCCATCATCTCCATAATCCCCCTCCTTCGTCTGTAAGCACCAAGGGGTTGCCGTGTCGTTGGTGTAATCCACCTACAGCCTTGCTAGAAACGACCCGGACGACGACCACCTCACGCAAGCATGCAGTGGAGTCTATCGCCACCTCCAATAATCTTCCCCAGAGTTGTTAAGTCGGGAGTTATGCCAAAATATTCTTGAGCTCCACCATAAGACAACTGGAACCCAGTCATAATTTCATCAAAGATGAGTATCATTTTCTTTGGTGATCCACGGAGGGCATTCAGAAAATCAGGTGTGGGTGTAATGAAGCCAGAGTTTCCTACAGCAGGCTCAAGGACAACTGCAGCAATTTGTCCTTTGTTAACCTTGAATAGATTCTCCACAGTTGTAATGTCATTGTATGGAGATGTTAGAGTTGCGGCAGAAGCTGCCTTGGGAACACCTGGGGAGTCGGGGAGTCCAAGAGTAGCAACCCTGCTGCCAGCCTTAATCAGAAATGCAACTGCATGGCCGTGGTAACAACCCTCAAACTTGATGATTTTTTGTCGGCCAGGGAATGCACGAGCCAAATGAAGTACTCCCGTGCATTTTTCCGTTCCTGAGTTGACAAACCTAACCATTTCTATACTAGGTACAGCTGAGATGACAATCACAGCCAGTACATTCTCTAGAAGACATGGATCACCAAAGCTAGTTCCTTTCATTGTATCAGCCAAGGCTTTGAGTACCTGTAGGTATATGTTAGTTCAGGATATTGGATTAACAATTATAGCAGAAAACAAATTATTCACATTTCACAAGTGAAAGTTGAAGCCATCAGTTTAAAAACTCTACTCAACTTAAAACTGCGGTTTGTGTCAATCAATCATAGTGCTATTTTGACTTATAAGACCTTTTCAAGAACCAACGACCCAAAAGAGACATCAACGGGTCAATGATATCTTCTCTGTAAAAGACCAAGATAATGGCAGGGGGTATAAATGTATAGAAAGTTCGGAGAATCGGGAAAATCCAGATGTAAAAATTATCATTTGGAAAGTACCATCCTACATAAAAAAGTGAATGCAAAACATTACAAGAAAATTAATCCATTCAGTAATGAATGAAAAGGAGAAAGAATCAGAATAGAGGTATAACAGAATAGCTTTGCAAAACATATGAAGTATTTCAGGGGAACAAATATAATGGTGGTAGCACATATACGTCATATTCGAATGCCAAATCCAAAACTGGAAACTACGAGAAAGAAAGAAACCACATCGTCGGCATGACCAGTGATTGATGGTCCCCATGAACCAACATAGTCAATGTACTCAATGTCCCACATGTGAGAGCCCTTGACAGAATCAATTACAATTTGGCTGTCCACCAACTCATTTAAATGCACGCACAGGAGAATTTACATCTCTTGGCATCAATTCCTGCCAAGAACTTTACATGAGTTGATAACCTTAACTAATTTTACATCTTTAAAACTGAGTACTGTGGAAGAAAACTAGAACGTGTAATAGAAGTTTTGAGAGTTATACAGTTGAGGGTTCAAAATAACCATTTTCCCATGTCAAAATATCATAAACATGTTACGGTGGAGTCTGCAAGTTAAAATTCCATCCCACACCAGTCATTCACAGGTCAAAGCCCATCCGTCATCGCACACTAGTCCTCAATTCAGGCTCTTCCACCAAGTTCTTCAACTTACCTGATATCTTGCTTCTTTCATCCGCACAATTTTTGATCAAGTTTTTTTTTTTTTTTTGAAAATTACAATTAATCAAGTCATTTTAATGGCGTAATACCAAAAGGAGTTATAACTGCATCAATACAAAAGCCACCAAATCCCTCCCTCTCCTTTCTAGCATCTATTTTCATTATGTACACCTGGTTAACGACATATGCAAAATAGCTATTACACATGTTCATTAAGGATCCAGGAAAAAAAGTGCACTGATTAAATATGTAGCAGTAAATTATGTTTCAGTTTAAGACTTGTTTATTGATCCTAACCCTCATAACTGTAGATTCTTTCAGCAGACAATAATGCAAAATTAGTTAGCGAATGAAGATATAAAAACAATCACCTAGCTAATAAGGGTGTGTTCTAATAGATAAATATTAAATAATGGTTATTTGATAGCACAGATACGATTACCGAGTAGAAGGTTAAAAAAAGTGTCTATATAACACATATACCATGTGCGGAGATGCCTAAACTATAGGATCGAAGAAGGATGTTTTAGATGATCAAATCTGCTCCCTTGGAAAAAGATGCAGATGGTGTAAAAAAGCATAATTCATAAAATTTTAAAGAAGAAAAAAAAATCATTGCTTATTCCGTATGTGGAGAACATTGATTTTTCAATAAGTAATTTCATGTATTTGTGGCAATTAATTCTTACTTTGGTATTAAAGAGAGAAGTATGAGGTTAAACCGTTAAAAGTACTTGGACCTACTTCAGCTAGCTCCCAAGTCAAATTCACCTTGCAAGAGATGAAATACTTTTGCAATACCACTAGGAGCCAAGGACCTACTTCTAGCACATCATATAAAGTTACAACACAATACAAATATAATTGTGAAAATGAATCATGTAAGCATTTCAGCAGCATTATTAGAATCCCATCTTATGCAAATTAACACATTATACTTATAATTAAGGCTTTTGACATTGATTAGCAGAGCACATCATCATTTATTCATTAGATTTTACCAACTCCGAATCCCAAATCGATTTTGAAAATAAAAGGCAGAGGAAAAAAGTGGAAAGCAAAACTGAATCACATAGAGAACACATTGTGCTCAATTGATCATAAAATGACAAATACATTACTTAAATCGGAAATTATAGGGACCAACCGGAAGAGAGTGAGAGAGAGAGAGAGTGGTACCTTGGTGGCGTTGAAGGCTTGTTCAGACTTGTGGAGAGTAAAAAGTCTTCTTTTTCTCGTCAAGTGAGACCGCCATTTTAACCGAAGAAGAATGACGAACATGGCGGCTAGGAGATTGTGACGACGGTGACGATAAACAAGGGCTTTCCGTTAGCTTCGCCGGCAATGACATCCCCAACCTTGCTACACCTGCCATTTTCTCCAACCGTTCATATATAAATACTAATGCTCGAGAACGAGTCCCATTTTGACTCTCTAAAATCATTTATAAAATTTAAAACTGGAGTGATTCATAATATATTTAAAAGTAATAAATTATTATATTAAAAGTACTTATTAATTTTTTTAAAAATAGTTATGATACTACTAATTCATATTAAATTTGAATTTTAAATTTTTGTAATTATTTTATGAAGTTAAAATAAAAAAAGTTTGTATAACAGATGATATGTTTCTAGATATAATATGCAAATTTCAGTATTCATAAAACATATAATAAAAAAAAAACATAACTCTTTTATTTCACTTGGACTAAAATTACACAAGTAACAGATAAGAATGATACTTATTATTTTTATTGGGACATCTTAGTTGCCCAAAACTAGGTTCTTTATATATAATTTTTGTGGCCATGACTATAAGGTAGAACAGATGCAATGATGAATCACATATCAATTAGCAGTATAAAAGAGTCGAAAATGATGAATTCCACATTAGTTAGTTAATAGTCTAAAGAATTTGAAAATAATAAATTTCACGTCGGTTAGCGAGAATGGTCTTAAATATTATATATATATATATATATATATATATATATATATATGAATTTACAAACCTACCGTTATGAATTAGCTTTTAATGTGGAGTTTAATCCAACTGCTGTCCGTATTGATTTGTAAGTTTTTTGATAAAATTGCTTCTGGTTGGACTGGACCAATTGGGTGTCAGTTGAATAGTGGGCCGTGCTTACTTGGGATTTAGGAGACATTTTGGTCATCACCGTCTGGTTAAGACTCACTTCTTGCTTCTCCTCGCTGAATGTTGGGTTTGAATTCCACCCAACATTAATGATCGATACCAAGTTTTACGTTCTCAACTTCACTTGCCAAGTTTATTTCATTTTTTATGTGAGCCCCGGGCGGTGGGCCTCCAAATGTCTCATCCCTTGTCCTAATTTTTCATTCTATTTCGATGATTATCATTTCTTAAATCAACCTTCAAAAATATACACTATCCAGTTAATATATCTAAGTCATACCCTAGTTTCAATATAGTTAATATTCAATTATATTCCAATGATCTAAGAGAAATTTGATATTAAATGATACTTCTCGACAACAACATGAGTTGGACCCCTTCTCTTTTACTATGCAAATGAGAATCGCACCAACAAAATTAAATTTCATTACAAAAATTCTTAAAATTGTGTTTGAAGACGGTTGACTTAAAAATCGGATTTTAGTATATATTAAAAAAGTGTATCGAATAGAAAAATGCATCTGCTCTTCAATCTATTGCTCTATTCGAGCCATTTTTTTTAATAGCGTTTAGAATCACCACAATAGATTGAAATATGTTGACAACGAAGTTAAAAGAAGAAAAAATAGAACACACTCTACACTTAACTGTCCTTTCTCTAGAATAACGCTCACCAATACATCATAAAAACATATTTATGAAGTTTATTTTGTGAGAAACTGAAGGAGCCTTCCTTTTAAATTTTTTAAAAAAATTGTCTTGATTTGTCATTTCTTTCCAAAAAACTCTCATTGACACAACTTAGTACCTTAGATGTATGTAGATTTTACAAGCTCAATTTGCCCTATAAATTTAGAGAGTAATGCTATATTGTTAAAATATAGATCGATACAAACAAATGGATATAAAATGATATTTTAAATTATGATTAATTGATATCCCATCATACATAGGTGGTCCAATACTTATAACCAGTTAACTACTGTTATACACATTACTGAAATTTAAAATATCTAAGTCAACTCTTTTTTGAAACAAAAAAAAATCTTAATTTATGCAAAATATATTTATGAGAAGTTTGGATCGAGTGGACATTTGCAAGAGAAAGTGTGCCACAAAAGGACGTGCGAAACACACCACAAAATTCAACTCCAATTACTTGATTAATTTGCTTAATGGATGACGATAAAGACATCATGAATAAAATTGTGGCAGGCAAGGGTTCCGCAGACAAAGATGACAACGTCTTGGTCCATCTTATTCTGAATTACGTAATTAGACCGAGTTAGACTTATCTATGTAGGTGGCACTGGCAGGCAGGCATTCCATACTCAACTCTTTAATTTTTACATTTCACAAGTTTAAAACAAATATATATATATATATATATATATATATATATATATATATATATATATATATATATATATATATACCATCTTTATAGTGTTGAGGACATTCAATTTGGTCATTTTCGCCGCCTTTCACTTAAGTTTAGTATTTATCCATATCATTACTACTTCACTAGCTCGTTATATGATTATTTAGAGCAGACGCATATTCGATAATTATAATAATGATACTTTATATTCTAATATAAACCTTGGAAATTTGTCAGGATTAAGTATTTAAAAATTAATGTCAAACATATTAATTTGAAACAACCTAGCTAGCCAGTTAGGTGTCATTTGAATCACACCATCCAAGGCATGTATATTGACATTTTTGATTATGTTTATCACACGCTTAATTTAATACAAGGATGAAAAATACATAATCAGAGAAACACCAGTTCCATCTATAAAATCATTTCTGTAATAAAGCCACAATGGGCAACACTCGGTATTATCTCTAGGGATGACAATTTGTCATGCCCTGTTTCAAATGAGAACGATAATTTTGACTCTGATTGAAGATGGAGTAAGAGATAAAAAATTATTGAATATTATTTATGGGGTTGGGAAGGGGATGATATTTGGTTCCCTCACCCCAATCTCTGCCACATACCTACCTCTGAATAGTTATATATTAATTAACTTAATATTTATATTATTATATATTATCTTTGTTCTAAATTAAATGCTCAATTTTGACTTTTTAAAGTTATATTGTCCATTTTTAAAACTAATTTTTATACCATTTTTACTAAAATATAAGCGAAGAGACTATAATTAAAAGAAAGTATATACAATTTACTACTAATCTCAATTTTTATAACTTTAAAAATAAATTTATATATGCTCAATTATTAATTCTAAAAATACTCAATTTGACTTAAAAAAAATCAAAACTGGGCATTTATATTTGTTCTTGTGTATATGTATATAGTATTATTATTATTTAATTTTTCTTGATTTTATCATGTATATGCTCAAATATGATTAATTTTCGTGCATGTATTATGCAAATATAACTAAAATTAAATTTTTACAAAATATTAATCCCCGCAATGATATTATTAAGTTTTAATTCCCATGGAGAATGAGACGGGTATGAAGAAGTTTTATAAAACCGGAAATAAGAGTAGAATGTGTAATTCCCGCCTTCCATTGCCATTCATAATTATCTCTCATCCATCTGTGCTTAATTACCTTGATATGGAGGAGAGAGTAAAATTAGTAGAACGCTGTCCCGCCATTAATTAGACGGGCAGCACTCAACGCAATTAATCCCAAGCCCGCCCTTTTTTACCTTGCTAAACTAAACCACCTAGCATGCCGTCATAATTAATTGGAAGCCCAGTTAATGTCTCTTAATTGCTAGTTGAAAAGCTGTTAAAATCAAAGTTGTTTTCCTTTCTACATTCATCAGCTGTTCATGCATGTAAATATCTATAGTGAAAGAGAGGAGCAAGTTGAAATTAATATATGTTAAAATGAATTTATTTAACTATGAGCAGCAGTTTAATTGTCCACTACATAAATATAAGTTGAACGTATAGAAGAAGTATGCCAGTAATTGTTGTCCTTATGCAGCCTCTTTTTTTAGTTTGTTTTATTTTATTTATATATATTATCGTAGGCGTTGACAAAATGGTGCATTATTAGGGGGAGAGAGAGTGAGGGAGCCAGGGAGGGAGTATCTACATGGGTATGGAGGGAGGGAGTATCAACCCCGCCAGTTATCAACACCGGTCTCTTCTATTTCCTAGCTACTAATTCCTCTCTCCTATATATCCTCCCTTTTTTTCATGTCTTTTGGATTCTTTGTACACTACTCCAACCACCTCTTGATCATACATAGGGTTAATTAATTTGTCCCTATATATATATTCCTGAGTAGTTTCATTAGGTTTTAATTCTCTTCAATATTTAGGTTTTGTTCAGTTCTTTACTTAATCACATATTTAGTATGTCCAACACAACAAAGCCAATAATAAGATCCATGCTCAATATGGCATACGACAGAGGCTGAAAGCTAGTTCAAACAACCCTCTATAATTTCAACCCGACAGAGGCTGAAAACCCTACACTTAATTATCTTTTCTTCATTCTTTAATTTCTTTACTTCTCCATTATTTATAAGTATATATTAAGTAAGTAATAATGGAGTTTGCGAAGAAAAATATTATTCTCAAGACATGGGATCGTTGTCGATCCATCCCCGGAAGCCGAGGAAAATCTTTAGGTACTATAGCTAGCAGGCCATGCAAAAAAGATGAGGATAAGCGCAAAACTAAGTGCCAAGTTGCTCCGGCGGGATGTTTTTGGGTGTATGTTGGAGCAGAGAGACAAAGGTTTGTGATAAAAATGGAGTATGCGAATCATCCGTTATTCAAGATGTTGCTAGAAGATGCCGAGTTGGAGTATGGGTTTTGTAGTGATGGCCCTATTTTGCTTCCATGTGAAGTTAATCTCTTTTACCAAGTGTTAGCAGAGATGGATAGCAAAGAGATTGATGAGGAGGAGGAGGAGAAGAAGTATGGCAGAGCAAAATCATTTGGTTTTGCATACGGGTCGTGCAGTCCTTTCAGTCCGATCCGTCGCCCGACTAAAAGAGACATGGCTAAGGGTTTGGGTTCATATGGCCTTCTCATTCCATCTCGGTTGATTAAGATGAATTAAGATATTATAAGTCTTGTTCTAACGGCACATGCCAAATGTTTTAATCAATAAATAAGTAGGAGTAGATAGTTTATTTCATGTTAAAGAATATATATATAAACATAAATTATGTTAAAGCCATATATCTTTTGTAATTACTTTTCGAGTAATGCTTGTACGTAGTGGTCCCAAATTTCGCCAGCACTTAATTGGGTCCGAACCTAAATAATGTGTAGTTATAATTTTGATTAATTTATTTTATGATTGAATATATGATAAAATATTTGAAATTAACTTTATTTACCATCCCAAACTAAAGACGACCCTAACATTCCTAACTTTTGTTGTGTTAATTTTTGCAATTTGCGGTTTTTTTTTTTCTATATCTATATTAAAAAAGTTTTATTTGAACTTTTTAAAATCATAAATTTTAAAATTAATATGAGTTTAATTAGTAGTACTTCTTAAAAAAATTATTAATAGTTAGGATTGTTCGACTAAAACCCAAGCAAATTTAAATCAATTTTAAATTCAAAAACGTGAGGAATAAACTTCAAGAGTGAAATGAGAGATCAACAAAGGGAGTTAATTTAGACTCGAGTGATTGAACTGGACTGCAATCAATTCAAGTAAAAGATTAAGCGTTAATTATTTCAAGGGATATATACAAAGCATTTATAAGATTTCTCAGAACATAATCATATATATCTAGTTCACCAGCTGTTGTAAGTGAGGTAATAAGGTTGAAGAATTTAACCAACTACCTGCTCCCAAAACCTAACATAATCTACCCAAGTGACCTACTACTCAACTTTGAATACCTTAGTTATGCAACAACACCAACACTCGATGCACAAGAATTACTTCCAACTTATGCTAGTAGGTGATCTGTTTTTTTTTTTTGGGTTTTAAAGCAAACTCTTTTAAGACTTTGAAAATCGATTGGGAAGATCCATTACCATTCTGTCAATATTTGTGTTCATTCTTTGCAGCTAGGTGGCCCACACGCTCTCTTCACCTCTTATAACTTTTCTTTTCAATAACTCATCTTGTTACAAATTTACGTGGATATTACATATCGACGTAAATAGATACAAGGGATAAAATAAAAAAAAATAAAAGATCCACACATTATTAATAATTATAATTTAATTTCGTCATGAGTTTTGTCCACACACACACACACACATATATATATATATATATCATTTACCTCTTTCTTTTAAAAGTAAATTCAACCAAAATGACAGGTGTTCAAAAAATTACCCTCAAACAAAGGAAGCTTAACTTCTCAAGTATTCCAAATATCAGGAATAAGAAATCACCCTAATACACAAACTTAAGACATCTTATGTTGTTGAAATTATTTCACTCAATACTTTCACACACAACCTTCAAAGTGCAGATCTAGAACATAAATATATGATGAGTAAAAAAAGAAGGGACGAGAATTGCATTTCTTCAGCTACCCTTTTGATACAAATAATTATTCTATTCCTCCTCCTCCATTGAGATTAGCTAGCATGAAGTGCCTTTGAACGTCAATAAAATAAATTATAGTAAAAAAAAAATAACACATAATAATCAATCACAACAACGAAGAAAATTTTCCAGCAAGAATTTTTCCACCATTACAAACCCCAAATGTCTAGTGTCTTTAAATATCCATTAACTCCTCAAAAATCTTCATGGCATAAGCTGGCAAACCAAGAAGCACATTAATGCTTTTCCTCTCTTTTCCGTGGGAGAGAAACAGAATCACTTCCTTCTCTGGCAGTGCAACTGGACCTGATAAAATGGGCTCTCCCCACCCGAAATCCGTGGTGTGGAAAGCTAGCCTAGACCAAGTAGTGATCAGAAGTGTTGCAGCCAAAGAAGGCCGGGCTCTAGTCACTTCAAAATAGTCTATGGCTGATCTCATATAACTGTCCGTAACCAAATTAACTGCCTCCTGAACTAACTTAACCGTAAACGCCAACGGATTCTCCACCAGCTCCCCTGAACTACACACAGAATTTGTTAGTACAATGCCATTGCCAAAGTACCCTTCTGGTAAAGGTGGATTGAATCTAGACCGTCCATCGACAGCGAACAGGAGTTTCGTTTGTTGCTCAGGATTCAGTTTCAAGGCTTGACTTCTAGCTCTCCACACAAATGCTGAGAGGGCTTCAAAAGTGGTACATTTTGTGAGGGTGACATCTTCAAGGGCTTTGTTTTTGAGGTGTTGTAGTTTTTCAGGATCAAAACAGAAAGACCTGTAGAGCATTTCTTCTTTGTAAAGATTTGCAGTGTCTGATATGTCTTCGATTTGGGCGAATTCGTGGTGAGGGAATTCAATCTTGGGTGGGTTTCTGGGTTTGAGTATGCTTCTGTCTAGAAATGGAGGAACTTTTAGAGGTAAGCCTCTGGCAATTTCACCCCATGAATTGACAAATTCCATAGCACCAAGCCCATCAAACATACAATGGTTCAAGCACAACCCAAGAACAAATCCTCCACATTTGAATTTTGTTACCTGGAAAATTAATTTAGCACTGCTTAATTAGTATCAAGAAAGAAAAAGTGCTTTGCGTATATATATATATATATATATATATATATATATATATATATGTAGTGCCTCTGTCCCAAATTAAATGCAATTGTTTTTTGGGGGTGTTCGTCCTTTTAAGACGTGCCCAAAGCATATTTATGCCTTAAATGCACACCCCTGACATTTGTGACAAATTTCGCTGAGAATTTGGGGAAAAACAAGTAACCTGAGCCACCAGAGGAGGAATCTCTAGTATGTTTTTGGCCCCGGGAACGTTGTAAACTAGCTTTCCAAGAGTGACGGGATCAGGCTTTGTATTGTCACCAATCTCTTCCAAGGCACAGCTAGCTTCTGCCTCAACAAAAACAGCACCTTCTCCACTGCAATCTATTATCAGTTTTCCCTCGGGGCTGATTGTCAGCCGCCCGGCAAGCGGGTAATAGTGAACCAGAACCTTTGCCAAGGCATCCTTAATCACCTCCACAGC
The DNA here is from genome assembly GCA_947179155.2 of Hedera helix. Classification (NCBI taxonomy): domain Eukaryota; kingdom Viridiplantae; phylum Streptophyta; class Magnoliopsida; order Apiales; family Araliaceae; genus Hedera; species Hedera helix. Next base: position 52,834,427 of record OX359269.1, on the reverse strand, counting down.
ATTCTCATTTCCTCTATCCTCTGACTTGAAGCAGTAAATTGTTCGGACAATTACCGCAATGTTCTGATCAAGATTCGACAGAAAGTATAGACCCTTTTCATTCTCCTCCGCTGGACGAACTAGAATTGCCTCTCCTTGCTTCACAACTAGTTCAAACATATTGATACCGGAATTCACCATTATAAGAAAATCTGCTTAAGTTCCAAAAATGGGAGTTAGAATCAAAGAAATAATATTTAATCTAAGCAAGTGAATGCAGGGGAGATATTGTTAAGAGTTTGGTGCATCATGCATGTAAATGCAGTAGCAATAAAGAGGGGATGGGACTTAATTTTACCATACCTGCAATGCAATGCGCACAAGAGTTGATGCCTGGATTGTACCAATTAATGGAGGAAAACGAGAATAGTAGAGTATATTCATGGGAAGAGTTTAGAGGAGTTATTATATAGGGAAATGGTGGCTTAATAATAATTGACAATTTTAAGTTTTGGTTAACAAAGATGTGGTCATGAAAGGGACAGGGCCTGCTACATGTTTGGAGCTTGCTCGTACGCAATGCTATTTCGTATGTGATTTTTTCTCTCACAGAGAGAGAGATTTTCAAACATTGCGATTGGAAGAATCAGCTAATAGCATAAGGGGGTGATGGTGGTAGGCTACTAGCTACTGGACCAAACATTATCGGTCATAAGATGATGAACTGCGCAAGGGTTGTTTGTTTGGTTGGTAGGGTTGGCATCCAAATTTTGGTTGCTTCTTCTAATTAATACACAATTTATAAACAAGTAATTATATATGCTGCCCACCTTTCTACTTCAATCTGATTCAATTCAATATAAGCTCGCTCTCTATGCGACAGACAGAGCTGGAGTTCTATGATTATAAGAGCTGGAGTTTTATGATTATATTTTCATGCCCAAGTATGCGACAGACGCGCGTGGATGGTAAGTATGATTTGTTTGTTTTGTTGGAGTCGATCTGCCTCTGGTTTTGAATGGAATAAAAGCTCACAGTTAATCCTTGTTTTCTCTCTCTTCTATCATTTTGAAGCCTAACTAAACCACACAATCAATTCTCAAAATGGAACTCAAAAATTTATTTTATTAAAAAAGAACAAGAAAAATAAATTTAAATGAACGCTATTTTCACAAGTATATTTGATATTTTTACCTGGTTTATTCTCACATAAAAATAGAATTCACTTTATTCTTACGTAAGAGACAATGGTGTATAAATATCAAAAACACGTGTGAAAAAATTAATTCCCTAAATTTAAATATAATAGTCCAATGTATAGTCTTTTTTTCTTTTGTCACTTGTGAAGTCTACTTTAAAAACTCCATTTGTTGTGATCTAATAATAGCAAATCTCATGCTTTGCACAACCATTATTGATAGAGTACTAACATTTTATGCCAAGTTTATCCACAATAAAAAATAATGCAACTCTTGCGTTTATACCTATTTGCAACTAGTGTAACCATATATGATGGTACAACCAACTGCACTTGAGACCATATAGAGAATAGGCTCGAGCACTTCCTCATCAGCAAAACAACTGGATTTTAGCCACCCCATATAAAGTATGACAAAGTGAAACCTCCTGCTGAGCGCAAGACATAATAGACCAACCAACCATCAATTGGTCTAGTGGCAAATGGGCCGTTTACCTTGCTCAAACTTGAGTTCGATTCAATTCTCACCCACAGTAAATAATTGGTGGCAACTACACTACTCGCAAAGGATTCCTGAGCTTCACGCCTTCACCCAACATAAGAGCAGTAAGAATTCATTCAGATGTGTAGTTATACAAGCGCAATGTGTCATTTTGGGATACCTTACCTACCCCTCCCATTTTTTACACCAAAAATGACAGGACATAATAGCATCCAACATACCAAACAAATATAAGGATCATAAGACATGAGTGACATTTTTAACTGTCATCTTATTCAAATGCAATATAAAAACACCTCTTACAAAAACCAATTCAAAACAAATCAATTGGTAAAACTAGGGAAAAACTATTGCTACTCCCCCTAATCCCAACTGAACTTGATTTCACCTCCAATAATGTTTGAATTTAATATCAACTGCACGTACAATTTATAAAAGGTAAAAGAAAAAAGCTATCAAGGCACAAAGAGCAAGAACTAAACTAACATCTACCATGAATACCTAAACGAAAACCTAATGTCTATGGGGTCCATGGGGTCTATGGAACAAATCAGCCTAGCCTGAATCCTTCATCTGGAGATAACATGGTAATCAAAAGGCCTACGCATCAATCACTGAACCAGTTGACGGAAACCACTGCATTTATGGCCTATTATGCCCGACTGAATTACACAACTTTATATGCACGAAAAAGGGTTCAAAGGAGGTTTCTAAATCCTCTCTGAGTGACCTAAGTATCATTATCATCTCCTCCGTCCCCTTCCCCATCTTCTCCAGCCTCAGCTTCATCCCCATCGTCATCCTCATCAGTCATGTTGCTGATGACGTCAGTGATAATAGACTTCACCTCGGCTTTTCTGTGCATGAGGTCCACATCAAAGTGGTCACCTAATGCAATAATGTTTGACATGTTAGCTAATTAAGACTACATAAAGTATTAGTAGCAATTTTTTGAATGAATTTAACATTACCAAGCTGCCTGAGTATATCAGATAAAGTTGCCTGTGTGATAATAGATGAACCTATGTTGTTAGAGACAGAAGAAAAAATAAGAACATTAAACCACTTTCACACAACAGTCAAGCATAACTTACAGTGTTGAAATCAACTTCCTTCAGAATATCTACCACAACAGCATGCATCTCTTCTGTGCTAGGTTCAGGCTTAGCTTTTCTGCTACGTTTTGCCTTTCCTATTGCCAAGGAAATCAAAACACAACATTATAGAATGCAAGCAAATATGGCATAGCTTTTAACAAGAGACAGATGTTCAACGAGTTTAGAACTGAAAATCACAAAGTGAATGGGATAAGAAACCTTTATAATGTCATATATTTGTAAAAGTTTTGACATTTTATTTCCTTACAGCCACATAAAAAAATATTTGGTGATCACTATCCCACCCATAAAATATAACAAAATTAGGCATATTGCTCTTTCCTGTTTCCTCAACAGAATGACTGAAAACATTGCAAATTATACCGTGCAGCTTATGACATCTCACAGTACAGGACACTATATATTTCAAGGAATAACTGAACCCAAAGCAAATTTCAATGCTACCATCAGAAGCACTAGTGAATGCACAGCAATAAGATAATATTCCATTATAAGTATTATGAAACATAACTACTATCCAAAGGAAGGGATATTAAACTATAATAAAAACAAAGGTACTAGCAAGGTTGAATAACATATCTACAGATGACACACCTTGATTCTTTGTCAAATCCTTTGTGGAAGACTTGCTTGGCTGTTTCTTGCTAGAGGAGTTCTCTTTGGCAGACAAACTTTGATCCTTCTCGCATTCCTTTTCAACATTTTGCTTCGTAGTAGAAGACACCTTAGATTTAGAAGCTGAGCCAGAAGCTCCACTGACGCTGGCATTATCAACTTTTTTCTTCACAGCTGAGGTGGAAGATTTCTTGGTAGATTTTGGAGTTGTTTTGGCTGATTTTGCAGGGCTGGCCTTTTTTACAGGTTTGGATTTGTCCCCAGTTTTAACCCCAGATTCCTTATTCATAATCTTCTTAGATGAATTCTTTTCACTTGACACCCGCTTTTTATGTTCAACTTCCTCTTGCTCTTCTTCTGACTCACTCTCCTGAGCACTCTCATCTTTTGAAACTGAATCATTGTCATCATCCTCCAGAGAATCATCTTTGCTTTCTGAGGGTTCAATTTTAGCATCTTCTTCAACACTTTTAGGGTAGTGCTTACGCTTCTTCCCAGATGGAGAGCTCAGCTTTTGTTTCTGTTAAAGACTCATTATAATAAATAAATAAATAAATAAATAATAATAATTTAACAAATGAGAACAGAACGGCTTAATGTGCATCTAAGCATTGAACATGTCGAATGGATTTGATAGGCATTTCTATAACTATATAATATGTTTCAATGGCTTTTTAAACTTAGCATCTCCATTCAAAAATATTTCTGTGACTTAGGCCAAAACGTTAAGAGTTCCAATTTTGTTGCCAAAAAATAATATGTTAAAATGCAACACAAAAAGAAAAATGAAGACCATATATTTGCAAACTTAAAAGCATCTAATTGAAAATGTCAGTGAAGCCTACGATTAAAACATAATACTAAACCTTCGTGAAAAGTTAACATGCTTGAGTTCACATAACTATATACATCTAATGCATTAATCGATAACAAACTGAATGCGTCTTGGACAATACAAAAACAATAGGTGGACTTTATAGGCACACTACTCAGTAGTACCAATCAATGTTTTCAAAGCTGTACCATAAATTTTTTTCACTGCATGCATCAATATAGTGCTACCAAAAAAAAAAATTTAACAAAAGGAGCTTATCCCAACAATGGGTAGACAAGGAACGTATGTTAAAAATAGAAAATGAACTAGTCAAGGTGACATTCAACATTTCCAAACAACCTACCATTAGAAGCCAACAACATCGTGATGAGGCATTCATCCAAGCAACATATTACATCTAAATTAACGATAAATAATCAATATGAACCATATGCTATTTCAATGCCCAAGGATCCCACCTCACAAAAAGTTGCTAATATATTTAAAGCAAAGGCAACACGATGTTGCAGGACCTGGTCTATCTTAACTATTTTAGCAAGGAAACAAACAATTACATGTTCACTTATTTGGAATGGGAAGAATCATGGTCTAACACTTTCTATTAATTGACCATATGGCATTGAGGAGTTAAAAGCATAGGAAATAATTTCCGCGAGAATCAAGAAAATCAAATGAAGGCAAAATATGTCATCATAACTTAAAAGATTATTGTGCACGGCATGTGTCAACCTTGTAACATAAATTAAAAGAACATGCCACAGAGGTAACTGACCTTGAAATGCACATATATTGCTGAAAGATTTTTACGGACTAAAAATCATGTGGGATAAAAAAAAACATATTTTCAAATGTTACATTAATTCTTACACTATTTGCCTCTCATGCAAAGGTCTCGTAAAATGGGTCATACCATGTATCCTATTTCTTGTACATTTAAAAACTCAAATAATCTGAATAAAGGCGGACCAAGGTACATTTCTTCACTGAACAGCTCTAAGTGCACGCCTAAGTTGAAGAGAAAACGAAAGTTTATACCAACTAATAAAAGTTAACACCAGAAGTTAATGTAGTTAATGCCAACACTTTCAAAAAATAAATTTTGTGCAAAATAATTTAGTAATAATAAAAGCCAACTAGGAAAGTATCTTCTGCTTTAACAGTTGAAGTTATAAATAGTTTACAAACAGCATTGAACAACACAAACCTTGGATGATGTTTCTGAAGCTGCCTCCACAAAACTTGGGGACTTAGTAGGTTTAGCCTTTACCTTTCTCTTTTTACCTTTCTGGGTTTACAATGAACAGTAAAAAATAGTATAAATACAGTATATAGATTTATGGTCTCTCAAGTACAAAACAGAAAAAAGTGCTCAAGTTTTGTTTGGCTTGCTTTTTTTCAGTAAACTGTTTTCAGATTATCAAAGCATAAAAGAACCAATTCACAGGAAACAAAATTTCATTTATATAGTTTCTTTACAAAATGGTTAATGAAACATCACAAGGATATTGCTTCTATTATTTCTAAGTCATGCCACAATGATCAGAAATATTATTCACCAAAATAAATTCCTTAAACATAATTTAGAACTTATTTATCACTAAACTATATTTCTCAAGCCAAAACATGTTTTCTATGTTGTTTAATTACTGCAAAAAGATAACTGTAGTTACACATGTGACAAGTCACATTATACATATGGTTGGGAGAGAGGGAGGGAGGGAGGGAGGGAGGGAGAGAGAGAGAGAGAGAGAGAGAGAGAGAGAGAGAGAGACCACTTCCTTATCAGCCAACAATATTTCAGTTGTAGCATGTGGAGATTCCAAAAACTCCAATAATTTTGCTGAAAGATCTTCCTGAAAGAATAGGTGAAACTAATAAAAAAATTACACATTTCAAGCAACATTAATTTCAAAGTATATCATTTGTTAAGCCTCACCTTCTTGGCAGAACCTCTAAGAATTGGTATATTGAGGATATCACAAAAATCCAGCAACTTTTCTTTAACACATTTGTCAATCCTCTCCTTAGTTTTTGTCCTCTGCTTTTCCTGCTGCAGTGATACAAACAAGCTGCTAAATATACAAATTGCTACAAATTAATAATTTGTGCTCTATTTATACAACATAACAAAACCTCAATTTCAACACAAGAGTGTAAGTGTATGAATTTAAAACTAAGTGTCACAGATGCAAAATCACATAATCATAGATTTTTAAATTTGTAAATGATAAAAATCACTAAAAGCCGAATAAAAGGGCAAACCCAAGTCACATATACAATGCATAGAAGAAATAAAAGGCACACTTATGCATGCCAAACCCCACCCTATACAAAACAAGCCTCCCAGAAAGAGATACACTAGGCTTCTAAAGCAAATTCCCCAAGTACACAAAATGTACAATCAAGCTGGAAACACATCATGTAGGCTTAGAAAAAGAAACTGAATATGCACAAGGGGTTGTTCAAAGCCTTCAAAATATCCAATTGTTCTTCTCCTTCCAAAGGCTCCACCAAACAGATGCAAAATCACATAATCAAAATGATTAGTACTGAACAAATAGAATTTTTCTGGAACATACCTCATTTTCAACCCACACATAGCCAGAAAACAAGCCTATGTTCTTCTTCAAAGCGTGCACCTGCAAAAATAAGCTAATGGTGAACATTTAACATGATTATCTTGAACCAACTGAATTTTAGAATAATTTGATACATTGAGAATGCATACATCTTATACAGTAGTTCTGGATGAAAACGTTAGTTCTGGATGAAAACGTTATCTAACATTCTAATCAGCATAACTATGAAAATTAATTGGCTCAATGATGAAAACCTGATGGATGCATTGCATAAAGAATCACCTTTGTTCTCTTCCCAAAAAGAATGCCATGAAGTAGCTGCAGGTTATCATCAGGTTTTCTCTTGGACAACTTAAAGGCCACTGAAATAGTTTAACAATATCAGACTAAAAACAACTCGAATCTACTCAGACAAGAAAGCCAGATAGAGCTAAATCAATATAACAGAAAGACTTTTGTGGGCAGAAGCTTTGAGGTCTCGAAAATATTTTAAAACTTAAATCTTTTTGAGGGGACAGTCTACAAGGACCATAAAAGTATGAGCTACTTAGCATTAAACAGGGACGAATTATCTATTTAGCATTATAAAATTATGAGTTGCTAACCTTGGTCCGAAAATTCAGTAGAATGAGAAAAGCAAACTCATTCTCATCACTTTATCAAAGATAAACAAAGCACTAAGTAGGATAAAGCATGAGCAACCTCACATCGGAGATAGCTACGAATTGTATGACAGAATACAACACAAGAATGCAGTGGTTCAGTAAGACAGTTATAGTTTTGTTTTTTTATGTGCAATGAGGAATCATTCCGAACACGCACCACTTTGCAATGTAGGGTTGCACCACAAACACCGAATAGTCAAATCAACAAGACTGTTAAAGCTTTACTGGTCAGTGAGGCTTTTAAGAACTTCTTAAAAGAAAATAAGTAACATCAGAAATTACTGTATACTGCTATACAAACACTGTAGGGAACTCTTAATATTATAGACTCAAAAGAGGACCAATAGAAAAGTAAAAGACGTGAATGCAATACGTCATGAACCTCCTACATTTCCATCTTTAATTGCAAGATCCACAAAAGCCAGAGGTAACAGAAATGTTCTACTTGATCTTTTGACAAGTGTTCTGAGCCATTTTTCTTTTTTAACTTTGATAACAACAGGTATCAAGACTTCTAAGAGCACTCAACCAATCCTACAGAGAAGGGGCAGCTCCCCCATCCTATGCGCATCAGGCAATTATAACAAATAGATATCAAACTAATACAATTGGCAACACTGAAACTATGTTACTGGAAATTATCAAGTCTGAGAACCACATGATAAGGCAATGAAACAACATTCAGACTTTCTACTCTTAGCAACAAGCCAACTAATGATGACTGAAATAAACTTGAAGAGTCCACTTTATCCTCACTATTTTTCATGATTAGAAATCTATATTATCGTAATATAGGGTTGTTGTTCATCTCTAAAATGTTGCTACTTTCAGTGAAGTTAGAGCATTGTAGCATAACTATGAAAATAACCCGATGGATGAAATACAAAAGACAACTAAACAAGTACTCTGAAGCCACATGTGCCCCTCAAATCAGCAAGTGACACATGAACCCAACAATTATAATGCAAAACAAACATTAAAAACAATAAATAAATATACTCACTAGTGTTATCATAAAGATGATGCTAAAATCAAGATATGTAGCATCCTTGAAAATTTCTAAAGAATTCAACTAAACATACCATTTGGGATATCCTTTAACTGAGTGCCTTTACCCTGCATTCACACATAACCTTAAATAAGAACAGTTAATAATGTATTGTTGAATATTATATTAGAAAAGTTAAAGTGAATACCTTCTCAATTGACAACTGCTTACTGCCAGAACCTCTCCCAGCCGAAGTTTCAGTATACCTCTCAACAGTTTTTCTATCTCTAGTAGGCCTCTCAATCGGCATAACCGGGGGCTCTTTCGAGTTTGATTCGCCTTTAGCTTTCTTTGATCCTTTTGATGCGGATTGCTTTGATTCACTTTTTTCTGGGGTTTCCTCTCGCACCCTTTTTGATTTCTTTCTGGTCTCCACTTCTTCTTTACTTTCCTTTACACTATTTTCCTCTGGTTTTTCTTTTTCTTCCCACACTTCTCCTTCCTTGTGTACCATTTCTAAATCTTCTTCTGCTTTCTCTTCTTCTTCGTTATCGTTGTTCTTGGCTTTGTTTTCCACTTTCAATTCGGCTGTATCTTCTTCGACACTAACTATGTTTTCTTGTTTCTTCTTCTCCTCTAGGGTTTCATTATCGGACGCCATGAAAAAGTATAATCAAGAAGAAAGACTTGTATTTGTTTAATTGATGTGTTTGGGGCGGGATTGAGATGGGTGAAATAAACCCTAGATTTGGTAATCAAGAAACCCTAGTGATTGGTGATACTATATTTGTAACCGGAGAGATGGCGATGCATTAAATATTTGGCCGTAAATTGAGATCTAGTGGGGTTTCTGTTTACAACGTCTCTAATAGAGAGTTGTGAGGGTTTGGCCGTTTGGGCGTGTCGGAGAGTGTAATGGAAGAGAGAGAATAGTATCTGACGCTAGCAGATTCCAGATTTGGCCAATTTTGGGTAAGGGCGGGCTGATTTTGGGGTTTCAAAAATTTCGTGCCAAATTATAAGCGGGCAGCCGGGTATTAATGTATCTTCCCGACTGCCTTTAATTTGTTCTCTTTTGCCCTTTCTCTTTTAGACAAAATGATATTTTTGTAAATAAAATTTGATATTTTTATAAATTTATTTTTAGATGAGTATTAAATTTATTTATTAAAAGACAAGTATGCATACACTATATTCAAATAATATTGTGTTCAATTATAATATACTTAGACTTAGTCTTATTTATATAAAAAATATGTTATAAAATTATTATTTTTGCTTTACAAAATGTTTCTTATTAAATTGTTTGACATATTTTGTGTGATTTAATAAGTCAAGAAAAATACTATCTTCTTTTTAAAACATAAATTTTTAATTTTTAAAATTATTTTTTTGAAAATAAATTTATCTAATTTTGAATAATACAGTTATAGAAAATATATAAACTATCTAGAAGATATTATCGGTTGTAAGATTTATTATTTATATAAATTAATAATTTGAACACTTCTCAAATTAATTTTAAAAAATAAAATTTTCTTTTTAAAAAAAATAAAGAAATATTATATATTTTAGTTATATATATACATATATAAATAAATATAAATATATATATATATATATATATATATATATATATATATATATATATATATATATATATATATATATATATATATTCTTGATTCATTTAATGGAACGGTGTGTTCAATGCACGAGAAAAAACTCAAAAACTAAAATATTAAACATATTGCGTAATAAACTCTTGTTTCATTCTTAAATTTTCGCCCAAACGTGATATGATTTCATCTTCCTATAATAGTCATATGTAGGGGTGTCCATCGGTAAAAAACCGAACCGGTACCGAAAAAACCGAACCGGTACCGAACCGAAATTACCGCTAAAACACGAACCGAAAACCGAACCGAATTATCGGTTTCGGTACCGGTTCGGTACAAATTCGGTTCGGTTTTCGGTTTTTACCGATTAGCAATATATATAATAATATATATAATTATTATTAATTATATAATAATTAATATAAATTTATTATTAAATTACATAATTCGGTTTTTTCGGTATACCGAATAGAACCGAAATGCAAAATTACCCGTACCGCTACCGATACCGAAAAATATAAAAAATCGAAAAAACCGAAACCGAAAAAATCGGTACCGAAAAAAACCGATACCGAAAAAACCGATACCGATCGGTTCGGTAAAAAACCGAAAAAACCGAACAAATAAACACATCCGTGAGCAAAAGTCAAAAGCCAATCCATTTAAAAAGATCCAAAATATGACTGCACAAATTAAATATACACAAACCAAGTATTATTTTTATTTTATTACGTACGCAAACATGTTAAAATGAACTAATATATATATATATATATATATATATAATATTAAAATTTAAAATATTTTTATAAACTCAAACCATATTTTTTTTATTTCTAGTCACAATTTTGGTAACCCAAAAATTCTCACAAATATAACTCCTCTCGTAAATCTACTTAAGTTTTCATTACCTTCGATCCCAAACATCCTTGAAAAATCAAATTCAATATTTGCAGTTGGTTGACAGAAAACTTAGAAAGCGTGGATCGTCACTCCATAGTTGTGACGCTTCCAAATCTAGACCTACATAACCCAATTTGAGACGTCATAAAATGCACGATTTCTAATACAAACAGTACATAGAACATAAATACAAAACTCAATAATACACAATTAAGTCTTCACTATTATTGATACACTATATACAACATGTGAAAACTACAATAACTATCACTCGAACCGTCACTCCATTCCCTTGCTAGACCCAATTATTCTCTCGTTTTCTGAAAAATAATTGAACAAAAGAAAGGGCGAGCTCAAATAGTCAAGTAAGAAAATATTATGACTAAGATAATGACAAATAAATTATCATTAGCCTTCAACAATTGAGTTCTTAATTGAATATAATAGACAATAAACTTTATATCAAGAACCGTAGTTAAATTCTTGAATAAAGTTCAGATCAATGATAATAGCGGAATGAACAATCCATTAGAAAAATAATATAGACTATGATGTTCACTCGCTTCTCTTTTTAAAAAAAAAATGTCATCAATTTTTATCACATGAAACACCACTGGTCGTGTTAATATAATTTCACAGTTTCTAGTCATAATCATGCAAGTCAACAGTTCATCTTTACACTATGGGCCAAAGATATTCAATATATCACCAATAGTCATGATTATACTAGTATTCAGTCTTTGGTCATAATCATACAAAACAACAATTCATCTTTGCACTACGGGTCAAAGATATTCAAAATATCACCAACGGTCATGATTATACCAGTATTCAGCCTTTACTCATAATCATATCAAACAACAGTTCTTTTTTACCCCCGGCCAAAGAGAACATTCACCACGTACCCTAAAAAACACAACAATTATATCTCCTTTATACTATCATCTGTGCCTCAGGCCACAGATATTCACAACAAAATGATTCTTGATGATTAGAATAACAACAGTGATATAAATGATGAACAGAAGAAACAGGATGATCAATAAATATCGAAAGTTTTTTATTTTACTTTGTACATATTTCAAATAATGTCCAAATTGTCAACATGATGTGGACTCAAATTCAAGAACAATATTCAAGATTCTCAGTTCAGAAGAACGGTTAAGGTTCAATAGAAATATTTAGAAAAATAGGAAGGCTCAATTGAAATGATATTAGATGAAGCGCAAACTATTAAAGAATATATAATCATTTCAGAAAACTTTACCAATAAAAGACAAATAAGAAATAAATACGAAGAATAAATTACCAAACATGCGATAGTCCGTGTAATCAGGTTATTCTCAGAGATTAATAAGGACTGAATACGAAAGGTTATTCACCAAACATGCGGTAGTCCGTGTAGTCAGGTTGTTCCCATAAATTAATAAGAAATGAATACGAAATGTTATTCACCAAACATGCGGTAGTCCGCATAGTCAGGTTATTCCCACAAATTAATAATTAATAAATACGAAAGATTATTCACCAAACATGCAGTAGTCTGCGTAATCAGGTTATTGCCACAAATTAATACATGGAAATAAATGATACATCTTATGAGTAAAAAAGAAACGACATCATTTTCGAGAATCAAATAATGATAATCCCTTACCATAGTAAGTTTGAATAATGAAAGATGAAAAAGACGGTATCCCTTACCTTGATATTGTGAAACAAATTTATGGTCGAACAAATCCTTCCTTGTTTGTCTATATAGCAGTAAATAATTTGACTTTTGAGTCTTCTAGAGTTTTTAAAATATCTTTATGTTTTTAAAATAATGTTACTCTCGAAAAGATACACGGTATAAACTCAAAAATCACTCAATTTGAAGTTAATATTAATGAGTTATGAATTTTAAAAACTAAGACTGAAAATAGTGACGAAAATCATAATAAGTTATAATTTTTAGCATTTTAAGGCATAAAAGGGAATTTCATATGACTTTTCTTCCTTCTTCAAAGTTGTAGAGAAAGAAAAATTGAAGATATAGGCTTTCAATTCATCAAATTCTGACAAATAATGAATTTACTATAATTTTTTGAAAGAGTTGTTGTACATAAGAAAATTTTACTCGGGAATTCAAAGAAGAATGCAAAAGATTTCAAAATCAGGAATGACTTAAAATATAAATATAGCACTCTAACTGATATTTACCAATCCGTGAGGTAGCCTAGCATACATAGAGAGAAACTTACACTAAGAAATTTTTTAGATAGTGGAAGAAAACGTATGTAATAAAGTTATGATTTTTTTTTTAAGTTAAGACCTCTATTTATAACCAAAATTCAAGATTCCTTAATTTAATTCAAAACATTCATTTTATTATCTTTAATTTGTACCATTCATTTAATAAAACAACTAACTTTATATATAAATCCATTATCTTTATATATAAAACAACAAACTTTATATATAAAATAATTAACTTTATATAAAATAATTAACTTTATATATAAAACAATTAACTTTATATATAAATCCATTATCTTTATATATAAAACAACAAACTTTATATATAAAATAATTAACTTTATATAAATCAATTAACTTTATATATAAAAACAAATAACTTTATATAATTTATCATAATAAAAATAAATAATTTTATCAATTCAATTATTCAACAATAATTTACAATTATTCATTATTATGACTAATTGTTATAAGTGCAGTGTAGTTGACGTTCTGAGTTAGATAAGCAGATAAATTAACTAATAATATAATACAACAGTTTAATCAATATCATAAAAGAGATAACAAAAATGTTGAAAATAGCACATTACTGTGTAATGACAATTATTTATTCAGTAATGTGAATTACTGTGCACATGCTACTGTGACAATTATCAGTTTAATAATATAAATTATTATGCATGTGACAATTATTTGTTCAATAAAGTCAATATAGTATAACAACTACTTTATCAGTTCAATAATATGAAACATTGTGCAATACCACGTGCTACTATGCAATACTGTATGATACTGTGCAACTATACAATACCGTATGTTACTATGCAATACCGTGTTTTACTATTCCTTTACCACCGATATATTAACAGTTAAGAATGATAGTACCGTTGATCATTTTTATTTAAAAAGTTAAATTTGTCGTTTTTTATATCTGACAATAATTCGTTATGGGGGGTCCACTAATGTTTGGTTATTTCGGCGCCGTCGTACTAATCGAATATTCCCCGACAGAACGAATATTCTCCGACAAGATAAAATTAATTTATCCATTTACCGTTTCAGAAAAAAAAATTATGAGAACAATTTAAATTGTATTTCATAAAAGTCGGGGTCTTACAATAGTTGCCAGCCACAAAAAGAAATTCTCTAAATAAAACAATCTCATTTTAATTATAAATGTCCTCATAAATTCCCCAAGTCAGCGAGGTTACATGACAAACAAAATGATTATTATTAGATCTTGAATAACTAATTGCAGGAGATAAACCATCATTAGAACCAATCTTTATTGATTCATAGGTCCCTGAAATATTTTTCTTTGAATTTGACCAATACAAATTTTGGATTTTGTATGTCTACAAAAGAACTTTCACTATTTGTACTTAGGACATAGTAAGGTGTAGTTTGAAGCTCAAATCGCATCCGAAACTGCTTAAGTGCGGTTTGACAAATTTAAAATCGCACATAAAATCGTAAGGTGCGGTTTGATGTGATTTTAAATTGTGCGGTGCGATTTTATTTTGGTGCGATTTCAATTTCAAAATCAATTGAAGAAAAAAAAAGGACAAAAAAATGTTGAGTCATTCTTATTAATCACCACAATCAGGGATACCACAAATGATATATATATATACTATAGATTATACACATGTATGACCATACATGCTTTGTCTTTGTAATAATCACAAAAGTCAAAAAGATAGACAAATCAAAAGGTGAAGTACCTTTCAAGAAAGTGACACCATGATTTGTAACCTTATTGGAGGAAATTTGTAACTCTTTCAAGCTTGCAAGTCCTTGAACTCGTGGAATGGTCAAGTAACTGATTTCTAAATAACATGTAGCCGTTGCCTTGAACAAAGTATCCTTGTTAAGCCTAGAAGAATCATAGTTGAATGGTGCAATGCGGGTTTTTTAAATGCGATTTTGTTTAGAAACCAATTCCAAACTGTAAAATCGATTTTTTAACCCACCTAAAACCGTTACATACGTCGGAACCGTTGATGCGATTTTGATTGGTGCGGTTTGTGCGATTTTGGAGACAAATCGATTTATTGCTTAATCCAATTCGTACCTATAACTTTTCCTGCAAAATGGAAAACATCTTTGTTAAAATTGGTAAGAAAGCACATCAGAGGTTAAGTTACACATCAAAAGGTTGCCATTTTTGAAGTTGTAGCTTACATAGTTGCTTCAATTTTCTTGACAACAACCAAAATGGTTTCAAAATCAATTCCCAAAATCGAACTCTTTCAAATCATGAGAATTTGGGAGCTAAAACAAACCAAGTGATTGATCTTGATTGCTCACCCCCATATCTATACTATAAGAAATTGGCAATGATTCTCGAAGTACAAAGGGAAAAAATAGAAAGGGAGTAAGAGAAATTGGGAAAAATAGAAAAAGAATAGGAACATATTGATTTTTCCAAATTACCCTTTTATAATAAGTATTACAGGCTTAGCCCGTCATTTTTGACCGATTAAATCATAAAAAGTGTGCTTTTTATTTAGATTAAATGAAATTGGGGATGTAATTAGATACATTTTCGAATTTAGCGTGCAAAAATCAACAATAGTCTAAAATTTAAGGTTAAAAACGTACTTTAGTCAAAAACAATTTATTTCTGCCAAATAACCCGCAGTATTCATGTTTAGGGTAAAATAGTCCAATCAACAGTCCACAATACTCCCTGCGTAAGTCCGTTAACGGTAATAAGAAGCACAAAAACATAATTAAAAAATATAAATAAATAAAATTGGAGGGAAAGTCTCAGACTTCCCGCTGCCGATTTTACGGAGCAAAGATGCCGAGAAGACAATTGAGATTGGTCACCTCTTCCGACGAAGAAGAAGAACCACCGCGACAACAAATACAACTAGAGCAAGAAGAAGATTATATTGATGTGGAATCAGAAAGATCTACTTTCAATTTTGAAAACGTAAACCTAAATTCTTCTAACCCTATCCCTAACTCTTCTGAACCCGTCCCCCTTGATGTCTCAGACGACGAATTCATCGATGTCTCCGACAATTTATCTTCTCCATCACCGCCGCCTCCACCGTCTGCTTCAACAACTTCCGTAGAATCCGTTTCCATCCCCGGTGAAGCCTCTGATTGTCCGATTACTGGATTTTTATTAGCTTTAGGTTTGAGATTACGGAGAGAATGGATGGATTCCTGTATTCGCTGCCTTGAGACTGCGGTTCCTGGATTTTCCCGCTTGGAATCTTCAGCAAAGGCTAAGCTCTGTTTCGAGGAGTTCATTCATTCTGATATGAACTATACCGGAGCTGGTGTGCTCCCTGCTGATGTAAATAAAATGCATCTTGTCGATCTGGTGGGGCCATTTGTCTTGCAGGTATTTGCCAATTTGCGATTGGTTGGTTTGTAGTAGTTCATTTTATACAATGTAATGCATTTGCAAGTTTATTTACATTCAATTTCATCTTGATCGAATTTGTACTGGTCTTGGTACTTTTAATTGCCCTTTTTTGTTTACTTATTGAAGTAACTAGAGTCGTGAAGTGCTTTTGATGGACATAGTTTGATCTGAGACTTCCCTTAAGTTTGATATATTTGTTCATATATGAAATTAATTTAGCTGGACTTTATAACCTTTTAAATTCTAATTTTGTATCTTATGAACAGGCCCCTGTTGATAGCTGACTAGAGAATATAGAAAGAAATAGAGATAGAAATATAGAAATATATAGAAACCTAGAAGGAGAGGAACTCAGTGAATTACTCACTGAGTTCGTGTGATACAAAGAGAGAAATAGATAGAAAGGGAAGAGAAGCTAGTGGAAAGCTTCATTCCTTAATTCATTTCACAATTCATACTTGAGGAATACTCTTCCCATTATATCTATATATAAATACCACTTGCTGAAAATATTTATCCTAATCTACACCACTATCCCTATCCTTCACTCACATGATAACTAATCAGACCAGAAGTTTTCATCGAATTTAGGTTGTTTCTTATTGCCATTGAATTCAACATTTTCATTAAACAAATGATTCCCTTCATATTGTGGTGTTGCATCAAAGATAGGTGGACAATTATAAACTCTAACCTCCTCATTCTCAACATAATCATCATATATAGTGGCTCCCTCTGGTTGTGGCTCCTCATTATATATAGGAGTCCCCTTATCTTCATCATATTGATTATATATTGGAGCTCCTTCACACTTTTCTTCTTCACAATCCTTGATCCAACTTTTAGCATTATCACCTTTAATGAATGATGGGAACACAAGTTTGAGATGCTTGAGTTCCTTCCCCTTCCTATTTTCTTCGTTAAGGTTGTTCCTCCTCCTCTATTGGACATTGTCTTCTTCATTTGTTCGTTCTGGCCTTTAACTTCTCAGCATGACTGAGATTTCTAAAAAGCCCCTTATCTTCTGTATACAACATGTGAATTGGCATCTTGCCCTTCCTTTTATCTCCAACAGGGTTAACAAAACTCACCACATAATCTAAGCATTTTTGCTTCAACACCTCATTCATACCAGTTATGAAGTAATCCAATTTGTCATCAGTAAGTTGCAAATTCTCATTGGTACAATCTCTATAACTTAAAAAAATCTCGTTGAAGCATTTGGTTGTACACTTGGTGCGTAGGTCAAACAATGTTTTTCCTAGGAATTTGAATGAATAGAATCATAGAACAATTGTGATTCTGAGTTCAACAAAACAATTATGTAGTAACAATGCTACTTGAGTTAGAGCAACGACACTTCAGTAGCTTTATAAGCGAGAAATGGACTTCCTCAATAAAGCAAACTGAGTATCCACTTTAGAACAATGTTTAAACTCAACTAGCTACTACTTAGTTGAATTTTTAAGAGTAAATGAGCACACAAAACAAGCACAAGCACTAATAGATCAAAATTTAGCACAAAAACCAGTTACCAGAATAGTAACAAGTGCTAATACTAAAAATATGGCTGAAACTGTTTGTTTTCTTTTTTGAACTGAAAAACAACTGGAATTAGAATAATTATGTTTTTGGATTTTGAATGATTATACGAATACTAGATATGCTAAACAAAGTGAATTAAGTCACTTAAACACAAGCAAAATCGGATCAAACAAGGTTATATCACAGAATCTGAAATTTTTTACCGATAGAGAAGAAGTAACAAATTATGGATTGAAATATGCTTGGGTGTTACTGTTTATGAGAATTACAATTTGGGCTATGTATATATGACTGAAACGAGTGGATTTAAGGAGTTTAATACCTGAAACAAGTGATTAATCACTTGAATTTGTTGAGTTGTTGGTGTTTGCAAAAACAGAGCCCCCAAAGTCCTATTTATGCTGCCTAGTGACTGAAATATGGAGTTGTTGATGATGAATTGGGGCTGGGTTTAGAGTGTCTTAGAAGTGTAGAAGAGACTAGAACAGATAGACTTCAGATAAAAGATGTAAAAGAGCATAAATCAAAGGTTAAAGATAGAGAAGAAAACAGAGGATTAGAGGAAGAAGATGATGTAGAAGAAAAACAGAGGCTTAGAGGAAGAAGATGATGGTTCTAGAACAAGTCAACAACTCTAATATCAAATTATCAGGCCCTTGTTGGTACCAGACGAAAGAGTATAGAGAGAAATACAAAGAATATAGAGAGAAATATAGATAGAAATAGAGAGAGAGGGAGGAAGAAGGAGAGGACTTAGTGAATTACTCACTGAGTTTGCAAGATACAGCGAGAGAAATAGATAGAAAGAGAGGAGAAGCTAGTGGAAAGTTTCATTCCTTAATTCATTTCACAATGCATTAATTTCATACTTAGGGAATACTCTTCCTATTACATCAATATATATTGAAAATATTTCTCCTAACCCACACCACTATCCCTATCCTTAACTCACATGAGAACTAATTACCCATGTACTCGCATGCACCTCAATTACTACTAGAATCTAGTATTATATTCTATTCTCTAGAATACCCTTAACCTGACAGAATAGTTCTTTTGTGATAGCGCCAGAGTAAAAGGGCTTGAATGATTAGGTTTGGACTCAAATTGATAACACAATAGTTGGTTTTTGGGATAGCATTTGGAGTATGGAGTATAATAGAGATAAAATGTTATGTTAGGATCCTTTTACAGCTAGTGTTTGTCAAACATGCATCTTGGTGAAATCTACACTTCATTCTTAACCCCCAAAACTCTAAATTCTAGACAGAATATATGGACTGAATCATCTTTCTTGAAAACTCTGTAACGTGGAATTGTGAGTTTTCAACAACTTCTGGTTGTTGATGCCTTGTTTATATCAATTTGCTTTTTGCTCTTTTGTTTTTCTGAATGCTAATTTTTTCCCTATTTTCATATCTTCTATAATTAAGAGAAGAAAATTCAATTATATGTTTTTTGGTAATTTTTTTACAGCCTTACTGTATTAAAAATCGAAATTTGTAGCTGGAATAGTTTTATAGCAAGTTTGAATATAAAATTATAAAAATCAATCAAACACGCAATAAAAATATCGGAAACTAAAAACAACTATTACTTATTAATTTTGGATCATTACTGACGTGTGCAAGAATGTGTACGTATGTATACAGGGGCACACCCACACACTCAAACAAAGAGGAATACATACCAAAACATTATGTCAAACCTAGAATACATGGTAGGGGTTAGGTTAGTATAAATTCTAGTTCTAAAGAAAGGTATGAATGTGTGTGTGTGTGTTTCTTAAGCCAACTGCTTGAAATTGTCAAAGTGATCCATCACTAGGGTTGCTTGTGATCACAATTTCCAAGGACATATTCTCCTTTGTGGGACCAAATCTCGGATCAAATTGGGTTGTTTACATCATTTTGATCACCAAGTAATATATTATTTTGAAGTTAGGAAATATATTTCCGTTAAACCTTGTTTCCTTTCCTGGTGAAAGAAACAGAACCTTAATTATTGTGCTAATCCTTTTCACTTTAATTTCACAAGGCGAGTTGAAGCTTTAGTTTCTTAAATCAACTTGCAGTTAACTTTAACCAATTTTCTCAAGGCTAAAGCTTTGACAAGCTTCAAAATTTGGGGCAATCTCGTAGTCAATTAGACGAGTGCCATTTTCTTTTTGTTCCCTGAGAATGCACATTAACATAATGGGATTGATAAAAGGTGATCAGGTTAAGCCTTTTCTTTACTAGTAAGTAAATAATAACTTCACACTCAGCTGTATTTTGCAGGTTGATGAGATTGTAAATATCAGTCGTCCCCTCAAAGGCAGGTATCAGAATGCATCTTCTGGGCCTAAAAGGTGCCTTAAACTGTCTCTGATTGATGGTGTACAACGGGTGTTTGGCATGGAATATAGGCCTATCAAAGATCTTGAAGTTCTGGCACCTGCTGGGCTGAAGGTTTATTTAGAATCCTTCTTTATTGTTAGCTTTAGGTTAAAAAGAGTAAATACGTAAATTTATGATTCCAACTTGGTTACCTGTTAACATGGTCAACTTGAAACTGGTCTTATTTTCTGAAGGTTCTATGCTTGACAAGGAGTAAGTTGATTAATTTTTTCTCCTCGCCTCGTAGGATTTGTGGGTTTTTGACTTGGTTATTTCAAACATTCAACAAAATTTCAGATTTAACTGTTGCATTTTGTAGGTTGCTGTTTGTAATGTAACTATAAGACATGGGATTTTAATGCTGGTGCCTGAAGTCCTTGAGGTGTTAGGAGGGCTGGTTGAGGAGTTGGATGCAGCACGCCAGAGGCTTGTTTTGGAAGTAAATAAGCCAGCAAGGGGAAAAAGGTATTGCAAGGTGAATGCTGTATATAAGTAGTTGAAATTTTAAAGAGACCCCTCCTCATCATCTACCAGTAGTATTTTCTTATTATCATAAGTTGAAGGCTGCTCATCACATAATTTTTTGTTGCATTCTGCCCTGAACTTCTATCCCTTCTCCTGCGTGTCGAAGAGATCCTTGCTTAATGATAAAAGATGTAGTATGCTTCCATTGCACAATGCAATTCAGCATCTACCTTTCCAACTCATCATATCAATTGTCATTTTCCCCCAGGATTTATTTTAGTTCATTTCCTTGACATCATATCACTAGTCATGCTTTTCTGTCTGTGAAAGTAACTTACATCATTAATGAAGTAATATCATGAGGATGTTAGTAGTTATGTAAAATGATGGGTTTATGGACTCAGGCTACTGTAATCTGCATTTACGAACTTTAGTGCTTATTGCTGATTTAATTTTTAAGATTTAAAATTAGCTTCTTTACCAGCCTGAAATTTGTTGATTTCTTCTTCATAGATCATGTACTGAATTTCAATTTCGATCTATATTTGACTTTGAATTGCTCTTATCTAGAACTAGGACTGGAGAAGTTTTGCCTTTGGCAACTAGAGCTACTATCGCTGCATGGCTGCCTAATGGTGTCAATGTTCGAGGGCAAACTCCTAGTTCTGTATCTCAAATTGCAATACCTTTTCAGGCAGATGCCCAAGGTATGTTGGTTCATAGAACTCTAACCCAATGAAATGAAGTTTAAATTACAAATACTAATGATAATTGGTGGAGTGACAATATTATGGGTGATCCTGCCAAATAATTTTAAGTTTTTGTGGTACTCTTATTATTGCCACATGACATCCAAGTTTAGGACCAGCCTTGGATATTGAAAACATAAGTTTAGTTATAGATGAAAAAGTTTAAATCAGTTGAAAGATGTTGATCCTCGATGGTCATATAGTTTTGATTTTAAAGTGTCTATTATACACACTACAAAGTGGATTACACAGAAACACTTAACAAGAAGATGCAAGTTTGAAATCATTATCACATGCTTGTATATACTTTCTTGTTTTTGTCTCAAGGGTTTCAACGTGGTCTCACACTTATCTACCGTAGGTAGTGCATCCAGTACATCTATTAATCAGAGGACTAGAGAAGAGTCTACTGTACCAATCCATAGGCAAAATTATGAACCAGATGAAACATCTACTGCTTTCTCGGATGTTGACGATATTCAACTGGTTGATGAGGTGGAACACCTATCTATTCTAACCGGAGATAGAGAAACCCCTTTCAACTACCTGGCTAGTTTGTCAGCAAAGTGGGCTGCAATGAAGGATCAAACTCCTAATGTTCAAGGAAAAATTAAGGTATATATATATATATATATATATATATATATATATATATATTATTTCATCTTTATAATTAGACAATTTAGACTCAAGTGTGTCGAAACATATTTGATTGCATTATTAAGCTGTCAATATATATAGTCTCAAATTCAGGTGGAAAAAGCATTTTTTCACAAATTGAGAATATATATATACCATCAAAATCATGCCATTTCATGAAATACATATTAGTCCTGATCCTACAATCCATTTATGTAAAAATGAATGAATAGAATTGGATCCAATTTGACTTTGTTCTCATTTATAATATGATGTGGACATGGCATCTAAAATCTTATGTAGTAGGTGGATATATTGATGCTTCATCTGATAAAATCACTTCTTACCAGATAGTTCATATTTAGAACGTTTTGAACAGTTTTCCAATGCATCCAATGGTTACTTGTAATGTTATTTAAGCCTACAAAATACTTATGTACTACCATACCCCTATATTTCTGGTGGTTTATGCTGCATCATTCTAGCTTTAGATGGACATGTCATATGATAGTTGAGGGATTCACAGTTGTTTCATAAGAAAAAAGGGAAGAAATTACAGACATAAAGCTCTTGTCCAGATTTAGAATACTAATTATTCCCCCTGCAAATATTGTTCTCCTTAAAAAATGTACCGTGTATAATCTCACTGAACTGTGTTGTGATATATTGTTGTTGAGCTGACTGTTAGATTCTTCCTATTTCAAAGATGCAGGTTAAGCCATAAAAAAATTAGCCATACCATACACATGGTAGAACCAGTGTTTTACTATATTTATATAATTTGGAAATGTAAAATCACTCTTATAATAAATATTGTTGTGTTAATTAGTACCTGTCATGTTGCTGCAATTTTGTAGTGCCTCTTGACGGGTGTCAAGGGATTCCAATACAAGCAAAGGACTGCATTTGACCTTCGTGTTTATGTTGATGATGGCAGCCTCATCTCCGAAATCCTCATTGATCATAATGTGAGTTTGCAATGAACCTGATGTATAAGATGATTAAGGGTTTTGGAATATAATGCATTGTTTGCTCTTCAGGTAGTGCAGAAAGGAATAGGCTATTCTCCTGAGGAGGTAACTGCTGCTCTTGTTTCCTCAGACATGAAGAGAGTTAGTGATATGAAGGAGACCCTAAAACAGTTCCAAGTTTTCTTAGTAAACTTTGAGGTATAGTTTTACTGCCCAGCTTTGGTTCGTTTTCAGTGTGCTGAAGTATATGTTCCAGTTACGCTTGTTTAGATTCAATACCAATGGGTTGGAGTTATCAAGCATACTTGTGTCTGATGGACATTCCCAAATGTGTAGCTGACAGATTTGTCTAAATGCTTTACATTTTTTTAAACCAGCTTTCAGAATACAAGGATTGCTTATTTACTTCATATGTTTGTCCAGGGAATGATGGTGGTACAGATAAGTGAAGCCTCTCCTGTTCCGCTTGCTATTGCAATGAACCAAGGGTGTTCTGTATCTGATGCTTGGGGTCTTCTTAGAAGACTTCAGCCATCTAGTTCTGGTCAACAATGTCGGCATTCACATTTGGAAGCCATCAATCTATCCCCGTGACTAAATCAACTCATGCTGCTATTAGTGCAATGGGAGCTGATAACCAGCGGCAAAGTGATTGCCCTCTCTAGAGCTACATTTTTACTTTTTAGAGCTAATTTCTTAAATCCTAAAATTCAAAATGGATATGAATTTTTATTCAATTTTAAAAAACAACTCTTTAACTGTTGTGTTGTTCTCAAAGAAAAAAAAAACTATAATTGTTGTAAACTAAAAACTCTAATTGTTGTAAATTATAAATTAGTATATTTGTTTTTTTAAAACCTTCACAGCGTTCATATCAATTTTATATTTTGTATTTTAGTATTGCACAAATTGACATCAAAATGTAATAATTTTGCAACGGAGGGAGTATATATATATTAAATTTCTTCATTTAGTAGGTTCTAACATCCAAAACTTCTAAAGCATAGCTGTTTAGTTTAGTGCATAAGCAATTCTTTAGTGGGTGCACCTTTGATTCTCTTGCTCTTTATGTATTGTCATAGTAACCTACATTTTCTATTGAAGGTTGTTAGGTTGGTTAGCGGAGAGAGCGAGAAGCTAATTTTGAAGTTGGTTTAGAGGAAGAGAGCAAAGATAATTTCAAATGGTGCAATTATAAAATATGCTTTGCATAATAACTTGGTTAGTTGTATGTTATTTGTAATGGGAGTTGTTATTTGTACAAGTAAAATTTGATATTTTCACAATATCTTTTGTGTAATTTATTTAAGTGAGAGAGACCTTGTAGAATTATTATTTTTGCACGTGAAAATATCAATTCCTGTTGTAATTTTTGGACAACGTTAGTAGGCTTTCTCATGTTAAACTCTGATGATTTTTTCATATAAAAAGTAATTATACTCGAGTAGTCAGAATTAATGCCATAAATTTTGCTGAAACTTAAATTCAGAGGAGGATCCAGAAAACTTATACGAACATGACGACAATAATTCATATAACACACAGATTTACCGAATTTTATGAATGCGATGAAATTAGAAGTCTACCTGTTTTTGTTCATAGTTCATGCCCCCAATGACGTAGATTAAGTTTAACCAAAAATAATGGTAAAATGAATTACTGAGCAGCATCACAATATATGTATGTTTTATTTATTTGATACAAACATTGTTATTCCTAGATATGAACAATCACGTCACAAATACAACACGCACAAGCAACGCTCACCATATAGCAACACTGGGTGCAATGTTTACGTACTCTGTCTTGTTCTCTGGAATTTGGATGGTTTCTGGGTAAAGAATTTTCTTTGCTCCAGTGAAATTCAAAATCTTTTTGCCCAATGCTTCCTTGGGCGATGAGGACGACCTTTCCCGTCTTTTCCGGCTACATTTCACCGAAGATGGAGCGCAGCATTGAGAGGAAGAGGTTGAAAAAGTAATATGGTGGCACAAAAAACGTGAGGGAAAACAAAGGGAAGGGAGGTGTTACTAAGTTCACGAACTTGTTTATCTAATCCAGATTTCTGTTTCTGTAATTTTGTTTGTGTGAGTGAGACGGAATAAGTAAGCATGCAAAGGAGTTTAAAGTGTACGAGGAGGAAGAAGAAGAAATTAATGTGTTGGCGCCTTAGTGCTTGATGTCTTATTAAATACTTAGGACGTAGCTATATATATATCGGCTACTATATATTATCACCAAAAATGAGGGGGTGAGCCATTCTTGTCTTTTACGTTTAAATATAACATTAAATATTATATTCATCTTAATTATTAAAAAATAAAACATAATACGAATTTTAATGTTTTATCTAATTTTTTAATAATTAAAATAAATATAATGTTTGATAATATTTAAATGTTACGTACATATACTTATTATTTACTCATTCATTAATTAAGGCGGCTACCTAGCATAGGAGCCCGTTTATATGTTACATGTTTATCAAGTTTTAGTTATCCTGTTAAATAGATTTTTAGTTCTAAGTAACTGAATAAATATTATAAGGCAATTGATATTAACATGACAAAAATTATAAGGACAAACAATTAATTTTACATGGACTGAAACACCCTTATCAATAAAACTGTGTGTATAAGCCAAGACAATTAAGATGGTTTACTGCCACCCGTTCTCTATCAAGACTAACCTTTACGAACATGAGTATAAACAAATTGAATTTTCCATCAATAACAAGTAGTGACATAGCGGATTGGAAGAGCTCCGCCGTATTGTTCGCAATTGAGAAGTCAACGCTAATGCCAGAGCATTGCCTGCGGTGGCCACGTGATCATCGTTTATAATGGTCGCCGGCTCGAAATTGTTTAGAACGATTGTGTCATTGTCTTGGGCTAGCATCTAACGCCGACTTGTCGGGGACAGCACCCCCCCCCCCCCCCCCCCCCCCGGCTATGCAGGTGTGGCTGCTTTAGAGGGAGAGGGAGGGAGTTCTAGAGGGAGAAAGGGATGGAATGGCAAGAGCTATTTGTAGAGAGTCACTGGACCAATCAATTAATAGTTTTGATTTACCAACTCTGTTTTGAAGCACAAAAGTTATTTTGATAGGGAAGTAAAGGAGGGTGGGGATTGTTTGGTTCGAATCTCTGATAATAGTTTGACGAGGGTAGTATTGTCTAAGAAAAAATAATTGCCCTAGCTCCATATATTTTGCTTTATTAATATTAATTGCTTATTATAATTATAGTTTTATATATAAAAGCGTATTGATATCAATTTTTGTGTGTAAATGTTCACGAAATTAACGTAAAGTGATCAATCATTAATTAGACTTATGAGATAAATAGTACAATTAAATATTAAATTAATTTATATAAAAAATTATAATAATTCACAGTTAAATACACTTATAAAACTCGAAAAATGCGAGTACATGAATTCTTATCGCACGTATTGTTGCTTACATTTTGATGGATTCGTGTCCGGCTTTTTATCTTCAGCCGTGAGCGGCGATTTCCTGAGACGATGGGTTCGGCTACGCACACGTGGCTTTTGAATGCTTAGAGTTTTATGAGGTGGGCCCATGTTGGAGTGACTTACTACATAAGATGAGGGAAAAGTATAACCTTGCAACATTTAATGATAAAATTAATAATAAAATATATCTTAATTATTAAAATAAAAAGTAAAAAATTCATATTAAATTTTATTTATTAATAATTGAGATAAATATAATATTTAGTTTTATTATCAAATATTATATGTATAGTATTGTCTTAAGATGAGCGTGTATCTCATGGTATGTGTACGTGTATCTCATGGTATGTGTAACATTCAGTGTTATGCGCGGAGCTTGCTTTGGGCTTCAACTTGCCACGTGGACGATTTAGACACAGATATTGTGCATTGTATTAGGACAAGTCTACGCATTCAATAATTAAATATTAAATTTATTTATATTATTGTATTAAAAATGTGAATGTGGTATAAATTTTAATGTCATGCTATATTTTTTAATAGTATAGATAAATATAGTATTTGATTATTATATATTTATATTTATTCTTACATTTAGGGGGCGATAAAAGAAATAAAAATAAAAATAAAAATTAACCGAATACATACTATATATTTTAAAAATTACAAAAACTTGTTAAATCTATTTTTTAAGATTTTAGTATTTAATAGGTTATAATTTTTTATTAATGTCCAGTGATTGCAGTAATATCCTTGAACAGCACCAATTATTTTAAGTAAATTATGAGGACCATTTTGTACCTGAGCAATCTCTCTCTGAAAAATAATGAAATTCATTTTGTAGTTGACCAATGATGCCAAAAACATGACCCTTACAAGTTTCGTTTTTTTTTACTCACAAAATCACAATCTATCCGGGCCAAACCGAGTTCCCCCTTGATTGATTTACCATTTTAAATATAGTGTTTAATTTTATATTTAAATATTATATATATAAATTTATCTCATATATTTATTTTATTAAAATATATTTTATTCCATCACCTTCTTTGACTATCCATCATAGATCTACCTAAAAGTTATACTAATATGTCATTAGTAATTTAAACTATATCTTAATATAAAGGGAAATGAAGTGTGACAATCTCAAGAATATTTTTCTTTTTTATTCTTATAAGTTTAGTTATTTTGCAATTCTGTCTTTTTCAAATTATTAATTTTTTTTTTAGTTTTATCATTTAAATTTAATAAAATTAATATTATATTTTTACAGTAATTATACACGCAACAACTCATGTGTAGCCGTGTTTGGTGCATATACTAATCCAGCCCGCAATGCATGTGCCGAGTACTCAAGTAATACAAATAACAATCATTAAATTGATATCTCAGATTATTTGTACTGGCTAGGGCTAGCTAGCTTGCCGATGGAAATGACCTTGAACAACCATTAATCGAAATGTCCTTTAATTTATTCTTATCTTCAATATTTGGCTGTTTTATTTCTGATGAGATCCGAAACTGCAAATCGAGTTGTGTAAACTTGTTATCCAATAGAAGTTGTTGATACCTACCCGTGAGACAAATTATTCATCACAATTTCTGAATCATCAGTCGGGCCAGTTATTTTGTCAATCAACAACCACCATACATATATATAGAACAAACTAACTCCTTATTTGTTAGTAATATTAGTACATAAACTCCTCATCATCAATATAGAACGTACATAAATTATTGGCCTCATTTGTACTTGATTCACGAATTGGCTATAGAGTTTTCTTTCTACTGAGGCCCGGCCCCCCTAATCCACACAATCTAAATTTTTACCTTACCTTGTATTTTCCCCTTAATCCCCACCCTATAATTATTTTCAGAGCTATTTATTCCCCTCTACGTACTATTGACAATACTAGAGAATTCAGCTTCGAGCCTCCTTTGTTTATTAACCCTTGCAATAAAATCATCTGCCATTCTGTTTAAGTCTTTGACAGCCAAACTTAATTCCTCCCCATCTGATTTTTTCTTCCAATCCTCCATTTTCTCCTCTCTCCAAGTTCTACCATCTCTAGGAGTAACTCTAGTGGGCCCTTTTGGCTCTGAACCAACCATCACCTTCTCGTAGTTGTGGACCCCAACAAATAAGGAGTCTTTGTTTTGCGATTCACAACCCTTAACTCGAGCTACTTGTTTTCTCAAATTAATTTCTCGATTCCCCCCTCCTCCGTCTTTATAATTATTAACCTTTACTTTCTCCTTTGAAGACTTCTTGTTGGAACTTTGGAGGATTTTACTGCTACCAACATACTCATTATAATCTGGGGAAGGGTTTGGTACTGTAAATATTTTGAACTCTCCGACAAGGTAAATAACGATGAGGTTGCCTACAATGAACACCACCTTGGAGCTGAAGAAGAGTGAAATGATTTTTGGAAAAGAAATGTAGAGAAAGACAGTAACGGTAGCGCGTAGTGGGGGATACCAGAAAGGACTAGAACAAAATAAACTACATGTTAATGCTGTCAAGGTATAAAGAACAAGATTGGTTACAAGTTGTTGCTTCTTGTACTTGTTGGCGGCTTGAATCTTGTGAATACTCAGACGATCCATTAATAGTGAATGGTTTAGAAGAAATGATCAAAAAATAAATAAAATGTTTACTTGGGCTTTATGGTGGCAAGCTAAGTAGTTAACCAACCACCTTATGGATCAAGACACAACTCAGTCTGACTCAACATAGAGCAGCAGTGCAAACACCGGGGGCTATATAGTGGAGAGAAAGAAGTTAGGTATAGGGGTGAGAAATTAATTAATGGAGTTGCTTTACTTTTCTTTAATTTTTATGGGGTAGATGCTACTTTTTCTTAAAGCTATGTGTGGAGGGAGATTACTTTGTGTTTACGGGGATGATCGGTTTTGTTCTTTTTTCGCTAATGCATGGTTAATTTCATTTCATTGGTCTGCCGTAAAAAGGGAACCAAAAATAATATTCCAACGTGCGTTTTAAAATATAAGATTAAAATTAATTTTTTTAAGTTAATATAAGATATTTTTAAACTTAAAATTATTATGATTTATTTTACTTTTGAAAATAATAAAACTTGTAATAAATAGTACACTCTTTATTTGGTTTAAAATTTTCATAATTAATTGTAATATATAACATTAAAAGAATTCATATCAAATTTTAACTTTGAAAGTATGTAATTAACTTCACAAAGTCAAATTTGAGCCTATAATTTCAAATGAAAGGAGTACTTAATTTTGAAGTGATCCCGTGATATTAGTTTTTTTTTTTTTGTTTTGTGTGATTGTTTTTTCTTTTAATTTTGATTTCTCTTTATTATTGTGTTTTTATTATTTTCTAACAAATTAGAGATTTAATTAGTCGATGATCGATAATAAGATCATACTTTGATCTCAATTATATTACATTAATCTTCCACATAAATCACTTCTCGACAGCAACTGTAGACTAAAGTGCCTGAGAAAAATATATGCTATATAAATAAATAGCGACGTACTCCAGTACATCATAAAATGATACATTAATTATTTATTCGGTAGTCAAGCCCACATAGACATGTTTAATGCTATGCAACAACTTTCAATAATTGTGTGATTCAATTAACTAGCTTTATTTGGTAGCAAAAGCAAAGTAGTTTAATTTTGAGGGATATTACTTTTGGTGAGGTAACCAAGCATTATTATTACTACGGCTACTGTACATTTAGGTTACCGGTGGTTCGTTTTTGGGCATGAGCTAGGAAGTAGGAACCACGCATGCCGCGGTGAATTCTAAGTAGCGATACATATCTTTATGGCCACTGCACGCTTTTATTAAATTTGTTTAGATATTTTTCCAGATCATGTACGTAATAATATTATATAGAACTGCCCTGTCCAGCCCACCTTGATTATTTTTTTATTTGCACTGTAGATGTATAAAAGGATGGGCTCTTGCCCCTTGGTTTTAGTTAAGGTAAGATTTTTTTAGATTCCTTCCTCACAGATGTTTATAGTATAATTAAGCGTGGGCCTAAGTGCATGTTTTGAAAGAAAAAATATTTTATATTTTTAGATTATAATGAATAATTTATTCTTTCTCTTGTATATATGTAAGATCTTTTGTAACGAGATTTATAATAAAAACCCCGGCTGTTGGCGCAGTGGTTTAAACTCAGTTCTGGGACGAGCCGTAAATCCGGACGTCCTGGGTTCGAGTCTCACTAGAACAGGCAACGGGTCGCAGATGATAGTCTGGTTTTCTTTCGTGTTTCCAGGGCTGAGGCAGAATGCATTAAAGGTTGTCTGGCTGCTTATGAAGCTGCATCAGGTCAGATGATTAATTTTCAAAAGTCAAATGTTCTGTTTAGTCCTAATTCTTCTAGGCATAGTCAGATGGATGTCTGTGGAGCTTTGAATGTTGGAGAGACTAAGGATTTAGGCAAATATCTGGGTGTGCCACTGTGCCGTCTCTTGTTGGGAGAAATAAGAAGGGTGTGTTTGCTTTTATTGAGCAGAAATTTATTTAGAGAATTGGGGGTTGGAAGAAGAAGCTCCTTTCCAAAGAGGGTAAGGAAATTTGTGACGCCCCCAAATCTGGGCCCACACAGCCCATACTTGAGTCGTCAAAAGACTACAACAAAATTATTACAACAAAGCACAACGTACAACAATACAGTGTATAATAATACACAACTAAGTCTTCACTATTATTGCCACACTATTTTACAAAACGTGAAAACTATGATAACTATTCCTCGGACCCTCACTCCATTCCCCGGCTAGACCCTGTTATGTTTTCATCTCCTGTTGAAAAACAATGGAACAAAAGAAAGGGTGAGCTCAAATAGCCCAGTAAAGAATATCATGACTAAGATAATGACAAATAAATTATCATTAGTCTTCAACAGTTGAGTTCTTGATAGAATACAATAGACTACAAGGTTTATATCAAAAACTGCAGTTAAATTCTTAAACAACGTTCAGATCAATAATAGCAGCGGAATGAGTAATCTATTAGAAAAATAATGCAGACTATAATGTCCACTCGGTTCTCTTTTTAGGAAAAACATCATCAACTTTTATCATCTGAAATATCATTAGTCAAGATAATACAAATTCACAGTTCCTGATCATAATCATGCACATCAACAGTTCATCTTTGTACTACGGGCCAAAGATATTCAATATAGCACCAACGGTCATGATTATACCAGATTCAGCCTTTGGTCATAATCATACCAAACAACAGTTCATCTTTGCACTACGGGCCAAAGAGAACATTCACCACGTGCCATAAAAGACACTGAACAGATGTATCGCCTTTAACCTATTATATCGCCTTTAACCTATCATCTGTTCAACAAATATATCACATCTGTGCCCCCGGCCACAGATATTCACAACAGCTTGATTTTTGGATGATTAGAATGATATAAATGATGAACAGAAGAAATAGGATAACAATAAGTATCGGAAGTTTACTTTGTATAGATTCAAATAATGTCCAAATTGTCAACATGATGTGGAGTGAAATTCAAGATCCACAGTTCAGAATAACGGTTACAATTCAATAGAAAGGTTCACGTAAATAGGAAGGTTCAGTTGAAATAATGAAGTTCAACTATTATGGAACATATAATATTTTCAGGAATTATAGAAGCAATAGTTCCATAATAAATTTCGATTTAGGAGTATGAAAGAAAATAATATCCCTTACCGTAGCAGGTTTGATTAACAAAAGGTGAAGGAAATTAATACAAAGGGTTATTCACCAACAGGCGGCAATCCGCTCCGTAAGGTTATTCCCACAATTTAATAGAATTTGAGTACAAAGAGTTATTCACCAAACAGGCGGCAATCCGCTCCGTAAGGTTATTCCCACAATTTAATAGAATTTGAGTACAAAGAGTTATTCACCAAACAGGCGGCAATCCGCTCCGTAAGGTTATTCTCAGAGATTAATAATGAATGAATACGAAAGGTTATTCACCAACAGGCGGCAATCCGCTCCGTAAGGTTATTCCCACAATTTAATATATGGAAATAAAAGGCACGTCTTATGAGTAAGGAAGAAACAATATTATTATCGAGAATCAAATAATGATAATCCCTTACCATAGTACGTTTGAATAATGGAAGATGAAAAAGATGGTATCCCTTACCTCAACACGTGACTGGATATTGATTTAAATGAGGTTGATTAACTTGAACAGTACACGTATACTTATAGATCTTCACAAATACTCAAGATGACTTAAGCACACTTAGAGAGAACTTTCACAAGAAGTATTTAGAGAGAGAAAGAAAGAACAAGTAAGGAAGTTTATGAAAAATCCTTAAGTTAAGGCTTCTATTTATAGCCAAAAATCTTATCATTCATTTAATCTAAACCATTCATTTAAAGATCATCTTTTAATCTACACCATCCATTTCAAATATTATATTATCTTTAATCTACACCATTCATTTCATATCACCTAATAATCACCTAACTTTATATTATAAACAAATCAATTTAATTATTCAACAATAATTCACACTTTAATCTACACCATTCATTTCATATCACCTAATAATCACCTAACTTTATATTATAAACAAATCAATTCAATTATTCAACAATAATTCACACTTTAATCTACACCATTCATTTCATATCACCTAATAATCACCTAACTTTATATTATAAACAAATAACTTTATCAATTCAATTATTATGACTAATTGTTATAAATACAGTATAGTTAGCTCTTAGATATCAAGTCAATAAATTAATGAAATACAACTGTTTAAATAATATCATAATAGATATAACAATAATGTAAAATAAAGCATACGTTATTGTGTAATGACAATTATTGATTCAATAATGTGAATTACTGTGCATATGTTACTGTGACAATTATTAGGTTCAATAATTTTAAAAACAGTGCAACAACAATTATTGACTCAATGATATAAAATACAGTGTAATGACAATTATTAAATCAATAATGCAAAATACTGTGTAACAACAATTATTGAATTGATAATATAAAATATTATGCAGTGACAATTATTGATGAAATGATGCGTAACAGTTACGGTGTCAATTATCAGACCAATAATATGAGACACTATGCAATACCGCGTGTTACTGTAGAGTACCGAGTGCTACAGAAAATACCAATAACTACCGTATGCTACTATTCTTTTATCACCGGTATTTTAACAGTTCCGTTGACTATTTTTATTTAAAAAAGTTATTTCTGTCGTTTTCTATATCCGACAAATATTTCGTTGTGGGGTCCACCAATAATTTGTTATTTCGGCGCCGTCGGACCAAACGAATATTCCCCGACCAAACGAATATTCCCCGACAAAGCGAATATTGTCCGACAAAATAAAATTTGCACATAACATCCTTAACTTTTAACTTTATCGATTTAACCACTTACTGTTTCAAAAAAAATATATATGAAGAAAAATTAAATTTTGTATTTCATAAAATTCGGGGTCTTACAACCTCCCCTCCTTATGAAATTTCGTCCCCGAAATTGACGTACCGAGCATTTCATAGTTATCCTCCTGATTTTCAGATGTCATACTAAACTGTGGTCACAAAATAAATGTTAGTTCAAATAAACTGACTCATCTCTTCATGTTCCTACATTCAAATCGATTCATTAGATAAAAAATAAATCTAATTTAGGTAGGACACACTAGTGATTGATTCTATTCGTCTCTCCCCTCCTAGTTCTAACCCCAGATCTCCATTAAAGACCATATCCCTAAGCTCTGATGCCAACTGTGACTCTCATCCCACCATAGGGACAGCACCTCACAATGGTACCTATCAGTTTGCCACCTGTACTATAGGCGTCCCCTACGGAGAGTCTGGCTTCGGTGCATCCCCTTTCCCTAGGAAGTCACCAGCGAGAGGCTCGGGGCTCTTCGTTATATGGCTCTGATACCAACTGTGACGCCCCCAAATCTGGGCCCATACAGCCCATACTTGAGTCGTCAAAAGACTACAACAAAATTATTACAACAAAGCACAACGTACAACAATACAGTGTATAATAATACACAACTAAGTCTTCACTATTATTGCCACACTATTTTACAAAACGTGAAAACTATGATAAATATTCCTCGGACCCTCACTCCATTCCCCGGCTAGACCCTGTTATGTTTTCATCTCCTGTTGAAAAACAATGGAACAAAAGAAAGGGTGAGCTCAAATAGCCCAGTAAAGAATATCATGACTAAGATAATGACAAATAAATTATCATTAGTTTTCAACAGTTGAGTTCTTGATAGAATACAATAGACTACAAGGTTTATATCAAAAACTGCAGTTAAATTCTTAAACAACGTTCAGATCAATAATAGCAGCGGAATGAGTAATCTATTAGAAAAATAATGCAGACTATAATGTCCACTCGGTTCTCTTTTTAGAAAAAACATCATCAACTTTTATCATCTGAAATATCATTAGTCAAGATAATACAAATTCACAGTTCCTGATCATAATCATGCACATCAACAGTTCATCTTTGTACTACGGGCCAAAGATATTCAATATAGCACCAACGGTCATGATTATACCAGATTCAGCCTTTGGTCATAATCATACCAAACAACAGTTCATCTTTGCACTACGGGCCAAAGAGAACATTCACCACGTGCCATAAAAGACACTGAACAGATGTATCGCCTTTAACCTATTATATCGCTTTTAACCTATCATCTGTTCAACAAATATATCACATCTGTGCCCCCGGCCACAGATATTCACAACAACTTGATTTTTGGATGATTAGAATGATATAAATGATGAACAGAAGAAATAGGATAACAATAAGTATCGGAAGTTTACTTTGTATAGATTCAAATAATGTCCAAATTGTCAACATGATGTGGAGTGAAATTCAAGATCCACAGTTCAGAATAACGGTTACAATTCAATAGAAAGGTTCACGTAAATAGGAAGGTTCAGTTGAAATAATGAAGTTCAACTATTATGGAACATATAATATTTTCAGGAATTATAGAAGCAATAGTTCCATAATAAATTTCGATTTAGGAGTATGAAAGAAAATAATATCCCTTACCGTAGCAGGTTTGATTAACAAAAGGTGAAGGAAATTAATACAAAGGGTTATTCACCAATAGGCGGCAATCCGCTCCGTAAGGTTATTCCCACAATTTAATAGAATTTGAGTACAAAGAGTTATTCACCAAACAGGCGGCAATCCGCTCCGTAAGGTTATTCCCACAATTTAATAGAATTTGAGTACAAAGAGTTATTCACCAAACAGGCGGCAATCCGCTCCGTAAGGTTATTCTCAGAGATTAATAATGAATGAATACGAAAGGTTATTCACCAACAGGCGGCAATCCGCTCCGTAAGGTTATTCCCACAATTTAATATATGGAAATAAAAGGCACGTCTTATGAGTAAGGAAGAAACAATATTATTATCGAGAATCAAATAATGATAATCCCTTACCATAGTACGTTTGAATAATGGAAGATGAAAAAGATGGTATCCCTTACCTCAACACGTGACTGGATATTGATTTAAATGAGGTTGATTAACTTGAACAGTACACGTATACTTATAGATCTTCACAAATACTCAAGATGACTTAAGCACACTTAGAGAGAACTTTCACAAGAAGTATTTAGAGAGAGAAAGAAAGAACAAGTAAGGAAGTTTATGAAAAATCCTTAAGTTAAGGCTTCTATTTATAGCCAAAAATCTTATCATTCATTTAATCTAAACCATTCATTTAAAGATCATCTTTTAATCTACACCATCCATTTCAAATATTATATTATCTTTAATCTACTCCATTCATTTCATATCACCTAATAATCACCTAACTTTATATTATAAACAAATCAATTGAATTATTCAACAATAATTCACACTTTAATCTACACCATTCATTTCATATCACCTAATAATCACCTAACTTTATATTATAAACAAATCAATTCAATTATTCAACAATAATTCACACTTTAATCTACACCATTCATTTCATATCACCTAATAATCACCTAACTTTATATTATAAACAAATAACTTTATCAATTCAATTATTATGACTAATTGTTATAAATACAGTATAGTTAGCTCTTAGATATCAAGTCAATAAATTAATGAAATACAACTGTTTAAATAATATCATAATAGATATAACAATAATGTAAAATAAAGCATACGTTATTGTGTAATGACAATTATTGATTCAATAATGTGAATTACTGTGCATATGTTACTGTGACAATTATTAGGTTCAATAATTTTAAAAACAGTGCAACAACAATTATTGACTCAATGATATAAAATACAGTGTAATGACAATTATTAAATCAATAATGCAAAATACTGTGTAACAACAATTATTGAATTGATAATATAAAATATTATGCAGTGACAATTATCGATGAAATGATGCGTAACAGTTACGGTGTCAATTATCAGACCAATAATATGAGACACTATGCAATACCGCGTGTTACTGTAGAGTACCGAGTGCTACAGAAAATACCAATAACTACCGTATGCTACTATTCTTTTATCACCGGTATTTTAACAGTTCCGTTGACTATTTTTATTTAAAAAAGTTATTTCTGTCGTTTTCTATATCCGACAAATATTTCGTTGTGGGGTCCACCAATAATTTGTTATTTCGGCGCCGTCGGACCAAACGAATATTCCCCGACCAAACGAATATTCCCCGACAAAGCGAATATTGTCCGACAAAATAAAATTTGCACATAACATCCTTAACTTTTAACTTTATCGATTTAACCACTTACTGTTTCAAAAAAAATATATATGAAGAAAAATTAAATTTTGTATTTCATAAAATTCGGGGTCTTACAAAATTCTTTTAAAAAGTGTGGCTCAAGCTATGCCTACTTATGCGATGAGTGTATTCCTTTTGCCGCTTGGTTTATGTAATGATTTAGAAAAGTTGAAGAATGGCTATTGGAGGGGCAATGGGGATCGAAGTAATGGTGGTATTCGTTGGCTTAATTGGGCTAAACTTTGTGTTCACATGAGCGCTGGAGGTTTAAGTTTTAAACAATTGCATGAATTTAATTTATCGCTTCTCTGTAAACAAGGTTGGCGTTTGCTCAACTTCCCTAACTCTTTGGTGGGTCGGTTGTATAAAGCCAAGTATTTTAAGGATTGCTCTTTCCTTTCTGCTTCTCTTGGATCCAATCCCAGTTTCATTTGGCGTAGTATCCTTGCGGGACAAGCTTTACTTAAGGAAGGGCTAGTGCGGCGGATTGGTAATGGTTGTGACACAAATCTGTGGACCTCTCCTTGGCTTCCGAATTCGCTTAATCCTTATGTTGAGACGGGCATGATACAGGGGTTAGAGACTGCTACCGTGGCTTCTCTACTGAAGAAAAATGGCCATGATTGGGAGAAAGATCTGGTTCGGGATATTTTCTTGCCTAGGGATGCTGAATTAATCTTAAAAATTCCTCTTAGCCATTTCAGGAATTCTGATATATGGCAGTGGCGGTTTGAGAAAAAGGGAATGTTCATTGTGAAATCCGGTTATAGAGCGTTATCCAGAAACTTGTCCACCTCTATATAACAATAACGCTTCTCTGGTTGGAAAAAAGTTTGGCGTCTGAATGTTCCTCCAAAAGTCTGTAATTTTGTGTGGCGTTGTTGTTTGGATGTCCTTCCTACGATGTCTCAATTATGTAATCGAAGGGTGGATATGTTTAATGTTTGTCATATGTGTAATGGAGGTCCTGAGGATATTTTCCATCTCTTTGTTCAATGCCCTTTTACTCAGCAAGTTTGGAGAGGTTCTCTTTGTGGTTTGATCTTTCCATCGCAACCTTCTTTTATCTCCTGGTTTAATTATTTGTTGCAGTCTTTGTCTTTGGATCTGGTTTCGGCAGCTGCTATGGTCCTTTGGTCTCTTTGGCAAGCTAGGAATGATATGGTTTGGAACAAAAAGCCAGGATCTGTCCAGGCTGTCCTCCTTGCTGCTGCGACGGTTCATTCCCAGTGGCAGGCTCACACAAATGCTGCTGCGTTACATCAGTACAAATCTCCCCAGATTTGTATTCTCAAATGGTGTAAGCCTTTACCTGGTTATGTTAAATGTAATTTTGATGCGGCATTATTTCCTAGCATAAACAAGGTTGGTTATGGTTGGATTATAAGAGACGAGTATGGCTCTTTTGTTGCTGCAAAAAATGGTTTACTTAATTGTATGCAGGATCCTACTCTTGCTGAAGCCCTTTCTTGCCGAGAAGCTCTCAGTTGGCTTAAGGCGCGAACTTTTTCCCGAGTAGTGTTGGAAACTGATTGCCAGGTTCTTCAACAAGTTTTAGTCCATCCTACTCCTGATTCTTCTTTATTTGGTTTAATTACTCAAGATTGTTCTCATGCTTTGTTAGCTTTGAATGATAGCAGTATTTGTTTCGTTAGACGATCAGCTAATCATGCAGCACATTTGTTAGTCAAAACTGCTGGTTTACAGTATGGTCCGGAAGAGTGGGGTCCTGTCCCTCCTTCCTTTATTTATAATGTTCTTGTTTTCGATTTAATATAAATAGTTTTTCTTTGTTTCAAAAAAAAAAAATATAAAAAATAATTTATCGTTTTGAAAGCATAAATTGTACTCCATAAAAGAAGGCGGCGAGAATAGAGGGGACGTGCACATGATACATATTTTAAAATAGTGAACCGGCATCGTACTGTACATCACAAACCAAAAGCATTCGTCTTCCTTTTGATTTTTTAATGAAACTTCGTACAAGTTGTTCGTTCAGAAGCAATGTCGAAGCCAGAATTAGTACGTAGTGGGATTAAAATTATTATAAAATTATAAATAATTTAGTGAAGATTTAAGTGTCTCTTAACTAAGTTTTTTAAATAATTTTATATTTTTGAATTGTATATATTTAATTACATTGATAATATAATAATTTTTAATTATATATATACACACACACACACACACACACACACACCCTATTAACTCCTAATAGACTTTTTTAAAGATAAATTATTTATAAATAATTAATTTCTTCAAAAAATAATATAAAATAGATTATTAATTAATTTTAAAAAATTATATGAATATACATATATAAAGGATGTAGGAATGATCTGAGTTTAAAACTTAATTAAGAAAATTATAAAGTTCTAATTTGAGCCCTATATTAAAAATTTTATAAAATTTTAGTGGAGTCAATTTATATATAATATTAAAAAAAAATTATTATCAAATAAAAAAATAAATTCATTGGTGTCAATTGACCCCACAACCTTCTATCTGCCTTCGTCCTGTTCAAAAGGACCATATATATATATATAGTTGATCCATATTCTCCGTTTTGAATTATTTATTATTAACTTTTAAAAGTTAATTTATGATATTTTTAAATTTAAAATTGATATGATTTATTAAAAATTATAAAACAATAAATCATACAATAATTTATAATATTTATTATTGTATTGATTAAAAAATTAAAAAAATTCTTATCAATTTTGAGTTTAAAAATATTTTAAATTAATTTTTAAAAATAAATAATAATATTATATTTTAAAACGGAGAGAGTATTAAGTATCTTTACGCTCCAAATTAATATACTTGCATGTTATACTGTTACATACCTAGAACCACATTGTATATATTAGTATAATTTTTTAAGGTCACGGTCCTTAAAAGAGTTGATACTTCGTACCCTAATAAGAGGGAGAATCGAAGAACATTAATTAATGGTATATATTTGTGGAGGTATAGGGGCCGGACGATATCTAGCCGTGCAATAATAATGCATGTGTACGATAAGTACGTGCATATAATATACGTATACCACAACGCGGCTAAAGAACGAACATTGAGGGAAAGGAAAAGAAAAGAAAAGAAAGGAAGAGATGATAATATACAGGCTGAAAGTAGCTTCATGAAAAGAGCAGACAGATTCCGCACATATGCATGCATGCATCTTCTCTTCTAATTCTCTCTCCTTTCCGTGTTGTGCGTGTTGCGATTATTATTATGCTAAAAGCAGGGTATTTTCAATATAAATTAAGATGCAGCCAATTAATTTAAGCTCCTTGAATTGAAATAAATAAATATAAGACTACGGAGGCACCCTACTATTTGCAAGAGATTTGTAAATTTGATTTGTTTATTTTTTAATAATCGATTTAATACCATTTGTTTTCATTGTAATCTAAGTATGTTAATTAGTAGAATATTAATTTAAGATTTTTAAAAGTTTTAACGGTTTACAAGTATAAACTTAAGAATAAGTCTACATATATAATATTTAAATTAAAATCAAACACTACATTCATCTTAACTATGATAAAGTAGACCCGACACGAATTTCAATGCCATATTCTATTTTTTAATAGTTAAAATAAATATAATATTTAAATATTATTTACTTATACTTATACTTGGAATGAGCCGAATGTTGAGCAAACCGCTAATTCGTACTTGCCTGGACTTATATTGGCCTTATGAACCATTTTTGTATTTCCACTTCTCTTTCGTAATAATAAGAATACAATAAACATTAATAGAGTTAACAGCATCAAATGTAGCATGATTAGCCCTATTATGGGCTTCAGTAACAAAAAGACATATCCACTAATGGGCTTTCAGCAGTTATTTCACCTTATGACTTGGCACTAGATATTAGAGGCAATCCAGTACGTGTCTTGGCTGAATTAATTCAGACTGTTTTAGGTTACGAGGTGGATATGGTGCAATCACAGGGGCTAAATGAAGAATAAAGAAACTACTCTGTTCTGGGGAATGGATGTGGGCCGGGCTTTGCATTCCTCTTTCGAAAGCGGCTCTTTTCTAATACTCTGTTTACCGAAAATGGAAATGGAAAAAGCTCCCTCAAAGAGTATATACTCCCTCTGTTTTATAATAAATAATTTATTTACTTTCCTATATTATTTCTAAAATTTATCTTCGTAATAACTTTTTGACATAATTTGTCCAATTCTAAGGCCTCCAATTACTAATTTTCTGATTTTAGTGTAGTTAAAAATAACTTTTTTAATATGCATACATGAAGATAAAATGAATATTATTTCAGATTAAAAAATATAATTAATATTTTATCTTATTAATTAAATTGAAAATAAAATTTTAATACTAACCCTCTAAAATTTATTAAAAAGATGATTGGGTTTAAATTAACTTTTCATCATAAAAGATAATATAAAAAATTAAATATTTTTTTAAAATTTACAAACGCTAAATAAAGAAAAACAAAACAAAAATCTCTCTTAAAAAGAGATAAAAAGGGAGGGAGCAACTTTTTGACAGAAATTGTCCAATTCAGGGGGCTCCTATGACTAATTAATATTCTGAATATGTAGCTGAAATATCCCAAGAACATGTACTTAATTAAATGAGTCATCGCCTTATCAATGAGTGTTTCGGAAAAATGAAACGCACAATTATTGAAGAATGTAATATTACCAAATTAAAGGGTAAATTTTACTTC
Source organism: Hedera helix (assembly GCA_947179155.2). Taxonomy (NCBI): domain Eukaryota; kingdom Viridiplantae; phylum Streptophyta; class Magnoliopsida; order Apiales; family Araliaceae; genus Hedera; species Hedera helix. The sequence continues at coordinate 52,792,057 of OX359269.1, read as the reverse complement.
ACCAGTTAAGGTATATAACTTTTTGACAAAAGATAGTATTTTTTTATATTAAAGTTGGCACATTTTATTTAATATATTACTAAATTTTTAATTTTATAAATTATCACATTAAATTAATTAAAAAAATTCAATTGGATCATTCCGTCAAATTAGATGGACGTAAGTTATCTATTATATTACGTGGGTTTTTTTTATTTATTCAAAAATTATTTAGAAAAGTCACGTGGCATGTGCTGTATTTTTTATTACTTCGAAAATGACATGATTTTTTTAATATTATGTTATTAATTTAAAATAAAATATATAAAACTAAAATTATTTAAAATAATTTTAAACAAAATAAAAAAAATGTAAAAATACAAATAAAATTTACATAAAGTTGAAAATTTACAATTAATATATTTAAAATAAAATAATAAATTTTAAAAATATAAAATAAAACTAAAATTATTTTTTAAAAATACAAATAAAAATAAAAATTACAATATAAAATTCAAAATAAAATATTTTTTTTAAAACTAATAAAATTAAAATAAACTTGAAAATTACAACAAAATAATAAAAACAAAATAATAAAATTTTCAAAATACAAAATTTTAAAATTTTATGGACGGAAGTTATTTATTTTATTTTTAATTTTTGTTTGTAATTTTTCTAGTTCATTTTAATTTAATAATTTGCATTTTTGAAAAATTATTATTTTGTTTTAATTTTTTTGTTGTAATTTTCAAGTTAATTTGTTTTAAAAAAAAATTCTTACGTTTTGAATTTTATATTGTAATTTTTCAAGTTTATTTTTATTTTATTTGTATTTTTAAAAATTAAATTTAATATTAGCTTAATTTTCTTTCAACACGACCTTAGTAAAAATTTACAATAAAAATATTTAAAATAAAATAATATTTTTTTATTATTATGCTGTTTAAAATTCTTTTAAATAATTTTAGTTTTATATATTTTATTTTAAATTAATAACATAATAATAATAAAAAATCATGTCATTTTTTAAATAATAAAAAAAACAGCACATGTTATGTGGCTTTTTCAAATAATTTTTGAATAAATAAAAAAATGCCACGTAGGATATTAGATAAATTTCGTCCATCTAATTTGACGGAATGATCCAATTATTTTTTTTAAATTAGTTTAATAGGATAATTTCTAAAATTAAAAATTTAATAATATAGGTGAAAAAATATTATGTTTTAACATAACTTTTTATACATCACGCTGCGAATTTTTTAAAAGTTTTTGACATAAACGCAATTCGGTAAATACATACATAGGAGATCACTCAACTGATCAGTAGATTTTATTATAATTCAGTCAGTCACAAGTACGGTTCCTATAAGACTTGTACAAAGTGTACATAAGACTAGGCAGACCGACTTTCGTAAAGAGATTACTACAGCCAAGCCCAGCCCAGCCCAACACACAACATATATACCCTCTCATAATTTTTATTTATTTTATTAAAAAAAAGGAAAGAAAAGGAGATACATGCCCTTTGACTTGACCCATCCGATCTTGTTCAAGAAGCCTCATGCTCTCCCTGTTCAGAAATTTTTAAAAAATGTCGAATTAATTAGCATTATGGAGTAATATATAAATTCATCTTTGTATCTATCTATGTAATTTAAGTAAAGTGGGGGTGGGGGGGGGGGGGGGGGGGGGGGGGGGTTTAGGAGGGTTAATTGGTACAGTACGTACTTTCTTAGGGCCAGGGGCAGGGGTGATGAAATCGACGAACTTGTTCTTTAGCTTGGCACCATTAGGAGACTTGTTGTGATGATTCATTAATCCTCCTGATCCTCCAAAACCATATCTCTTGAGTAGTTTTTCCCTGACAAACTTTTCATAAATGAAAGCAGCTCCTCTGAATTGAGGCAACACCAGCCATGCCACAAATGCTAATTTCACGTCATACCATATCGGTATCCTGCTACCAAAACGCACGCACATTAGTAAAATAAGGATCCAAAAAATTGGTAGATTATATATAATACAGCTTGTCCCATATTATATTCATTGTCAATTTTTTGAATTTGGATTAGAAAACTGAATATCTTTATATCACGAATTAATTTGAGCTCATGAATAGTATATATATGCACAATAATATTAATGCGAAAGAGTTGTTTCTGTATGCATATAAACTATATATGTATATACACAGAGAGAGAGAGAGACAGAGAGATAATTACAGTAATTTACCATTCTAAAATAGGCTGAAAAAGCATTTCGACGAGGGTGAGGAAAGAATAAAGGATCCAATAAGCAAGCCACTGCTCATCATCCACTTTTGACGTGCTCTCTATTGCTATCACCGACGCATACCTTTATATAATCCATAATGAACACTTACTACTATATATCGTCAAAATCAAAACGCCTACATGCAGGACAAGTATTATTATTATTATTAACCAACATACACACAAAACATGGAGGAGCTGGTGAAATTAACACTTACAAAGGATACAACAACATAGTCGCCGGCCTGCACGTACAAACGTATTTATTACTACATGTTTAAAAAAATTGTAAAAACAATAATGAAATGATGATAGAAATAAGAAGAAGAAGAAGAGGAAGAAGAAATGAAAGAAGAGGGACGAACCCAGCTAGGGAGTGAAGATGAGTGAGCAAAGTCAATAAACGACCCATTCTCTTTCCTTTACTTAATCGGTTCTACCTAGTACCTAGATAGATATACATACAGGTTCAATTATCAGAATCAGAAGTAGAAGATAGATAGATAGATGCAGTGAGAAATGAGTTTGGATTTGATTTGATTTAGGGGTAGGGGCCCGGCCGAGGGGGGGGGGGGGGGGGGGGGGGGGGGCGTCAGGGGGTGTTATGTTTTTGTCTTGGACGTGAATGTAACTGTAAATTAATTAAAAGCAAGTCACAAACTAAACAACAGTTTATATACTAGAAGTGGGGATGAGGCAGGTATCCGATGCTGCCTGAAGTGTGGTCAATACTACATATATAAAAAATGATAATAAAATTAAATATTATATTCATCTCAATTATTAATAAATATGACTTAATATGAAATCGATAACAAAATTAACTATTATATTTATTTCAACTATTAAAAAATAGGGTCTGATACGAATTTTTATGTCAAATTTTATTTTTTAATAATTAAAATATATTTTATCATCAATTTTATTACCAATTTTTATACACGTATACTTTTCCTAAATGTGTCCATCATCTATGTTTTGTTACCACCGCCCACATCTCCAAGATCTATCTTATTCCCCGGATTCGGCTATTATTTTATTTTTATTTATTTTTGTCTCGTAAACATCAATTTAATTTAATTTTTTTAGTCAAATTAATTAATTTTAAAATTAATAATTAAGTTTCTTTCTCCATTTGCTGTTTATTATTATTATTATCCACAATCAATTTATACGTATGTATGTTTATCAACTAAAAAATCAAATAAAAGATAAGACATGAGATTTTTTTAACAAAATTATTATCACTTTCTCTTGCCTAATAATTGTAATTTTACCTTACCTTGCCTCACTTCTTAACTAACGACTGACTAATATATAAACCACTTTTTAACGAAGAAGGAGAAGAAAATAGACCACCTCCTACTCCTATCTAACTCAGCTCGATCGTCATGGCTCTTCCAATTTCGATCGACTTTTTTTTTTTTTTTTTTCATTTGGACGGGTGGAGGGATGTTACTTTAATTAATTATACAATGGTTAATAATGAAGGTGAAAGATATTATTATTAATAGTAATATAATAGGTGTACTAATATTGGTGGGGTTGGGTGGGGGTTGCTTTGGTTTGGTGTGTTAATAAGTAAGTGGTTTCGTTAGTTAATGATGCTTTTCTCGAAACACAAGCAAGGAAGGAAGGCACGTGTTTGTGTTTTTGATGCACAACGTCGGTTACATGACGGCACTTTCTTTTTCCAATCCAATCCAATCCAGAAGGCAATACGTCTCTTATACACATTTTAATATTTGGGAGGGTGAAGGCAATAAAAAAGAAAGAGAGAAACAAAAAAGATATTTATTTTTACGTAAATAATTGTATAATATTTAAATATTATATTTATTTTAATCATTAAAAAGTTGAGTATGATATTGAAATTCGTATCATGCTCCACTTTTGAACGATTGAGATTGACGTAGTGTTTAATTTTGTGTCACTAGACGCAATATTTTGTTTGTAAGTTCATAAATTGGTAAACAAATATCCTGATTAACTCATAATTTTTTATTGTAAAACAAAATAAATAAATCAATCGGGTATTTTAGGAAAAGAATTTAATGTTTTTACAATTTATTTAGTTTTATAAATTTTCTTCAGTATCATTTAAAAGAAGAATAATAATAAATAAAATCTACATTCACGCAATTGTGGTACTCGGTAATGGGTTGGCCAAATTTTGGGCAGACTTTCCCAAATTAATACCCTAACTTCCCATAACTGATGAAACTTACAATCTGGGTAATTATATTCTTCACTTTTAATGAGATCCAACATCTGATCAAGACCCTGGGGTCTATATGTTAATAAGAAAATCAGGCCGGCCCAAGTAATATTCGCTCTCTACAATCCCGGTATTTATTGTAGGCCCGCAGCTAAAGAAAGAGGTGGCCTCTAATATGAAACTACGTCATATACGTTTAAGTTACGTGAAGCGGATGCACACGAGGCTTAAGTTATATTTGTCAATTACATTTTATTAACTTGGTTTCTTTTCATTTCCTTTGTTTAGTTTTATTAGTATAAAAAGAAGAGAAGTGTACTAAGAACGGCATGAGAAAAATATATCAATTTTCTTTTCTCATTTTTTTCCTATATGATTTTTTTAACTGTTTCTCAACTATGAATTTTTTTCCAAATCCAAGCTCCTGCCATCACAATTGGTATCAGAGCACTCTATCTTTTGATCGATTGAGTAGAGTTCTTGCAATGTAAGTTTAGAGTGTTCTTTTCTTCGGTAGCAATCCTTTCGAATTTATTTGTGCCTTTGAAGAATTTTTCAAGCTGAATACTATGACCGAAATAGATATGATTCAGTAAGTAGTTCAAGATTTCGAGGGATAAGCACTAAAACGGTATTATGAGTATGTTGAAGAAAATTTTCTTGACACACGAACTCCAGATTATTGGAGAGACTTTGTTGCCGATATATATCGAAGGTTTCAAGGTTGAGCATAAGTGTTTGTTGAAATGCCTGAAGAAAAAAAAAATCAAAATAGTGATTGAAAACTTGTGCCCAACCTGTTTGCTGAAATGATCGAACAAACCAGTGTTAGATCAAATTCTTGAACAAATTTTTTGAAGAATAAATAAAAAATTGGACATAAGTTGATCATTTCTAAAATCAACCACAAATTCAGTTTTTTATTAGCAATGGTGGAGTATGTAAAATTTCTCCAAGTTTTGAGGCATGATTTTGATAATTGGAGTTATTAGTCAAGCATTGGTTTAAATTTTGGATTTGATCATGGAGATTTGTTACAGTTGATTAGATTTTTAGGGTTAAGTTCTCATATTTTAACCAATATTCTTCAAACTGACTTTATCCATAGTAAGGGTAGTATGGGATTGTGGAATAAAATTTCTTGATGATTATTATTTATTGGAGTGTGACACTACAAAAATTGATGGTTCAATTGCTATTGAAGAAGGCTTGCAAGTTCAAGCTCATGTGAACAAGCCTTGTTTGGGTATGAAGTATACGCACATAAATACTTTGGTTCATTCTCATACTAATTGTTGGCAGAATGCTTGATATAATATCGAGAAGGAATGATCATTCATGGAATGTTATAGGGAATGCATTTATGGAAATGGGCTTTTTTATGGAATTAGCGAAAAAGTTTTGGTTGGCTGTGGAATCTAATTTGGAGGATATTAAGGATGTTCTACTGTAGCACATGTGTGTAGTAGTTTATTTTCTTATATATTTCCCTATCAAATTAAGTGTTGAGGATAATACAGATGATAAGGGTTCTTTTGATAAAAATGGGGTGGTCCTAAGTGGAAAAAGTTTAGATATTAATAGTTATTTAATTTCCAAATGAGGAAGAAAAGCATAACATTAAAAAGAAAGAAGAGGTGACTGCTATTGAAGTGAATGAAGAAGATGATATAGAGGGTATAAGGGTTAAAAATGTGTTCGTTGATACTTTTCATGCTTATATTTTGGAAAAGAAAGTCATCATTGAAGGAAAGAATTTTTATATTCTTGATTTGATTGGTATGACCTCTAATCTCTATATTAATATGCTAAAATATGGTATTCTGGTTGTATATGCCCTTGATTGACCTATGCCACAGACAAAAGAACATATTTTGCTGCACGCCATATTGGTGTGCCATCGCTTGTGTGTTTCTTAAATAAAGTTGATATTGTTGACGATTTGAAACTATTAGAATTGGTAAAAAGGGAAAACCGAGAGCTTCTCAGCTTTTATAAGTTACCAGGGGATGATATTTTTATCGTCTGAGGTTCAGCACCATCTGCTTTACAGAGTACAAATTAAGAAATAGGAAAGAGGGCTCTTTTATCGTCTGAGGTTCAGCACCATCTGACCGACAATTTGACAAGCCTTTCTTGATGCCTATTGAAGTTGTTTTCTCAATACTGGGACATGGAACTGTTGTCAACGTGTGTATAGAACAAGGAACAATCAAAGTTGGTGAGCATGTTGTGATTTCAGGGTTAATGCATGGGTAATCTAAAATCTACAGAGACTGGTATAGTTGAAAATTTGGCCGTGAAATACATGTGTAGCTCCAAGGTTAGAGGTTCCTCAAAAAATGGGCTTCATGGAATTATTAAGGGCGCATGTGTGTTAGGTTTTTTGTGAAAGAATGTAACAGAGCTAAAGTTGTGACCCCCAACCAATTTGAAATGCATGCGAGTAGTTCAAGTAAAAGGCCACCTGAATATATATATATATATATATATATATATATATTTAGAGAATGCAATTTTATGGACAACCAATGACTTGTTATTTTGAGCAGAAAAGGTTCTCAAAAGTGACTTTCTATTTTACGAGTGATGATAAAGCTTATTTTAATTTGTTCGTTGAGAATGAAAACTCTTAGAATATAATTATTACTGTTAAGGAAGTTGATAAGAAATTTCATGTAAAATAATCCTTTCATACTAGCCTATTTGAAGAGAGGGAGGGACTTTCTGATAATTCTAATGAAGGATTTTCACTTAATTGGAAAACTATATATGGATGAACAAGAGTGACGATTTCAGCCCGACCCAGAAGTTTTTACTATGGTGTCACAGGTCCATAGTTGGGGACAATTGGAAGGAAATTGTGCTTCAATTGAAAAAGACATAATGTTATAGGCTAATGTCTTGAGTACTTTTATTTAAAAATATTAAATTTAGCGACCTAATTTAGTAACAATAGACTGAAATTTTTATTCTACTAAGATCACTACAATTAAATTTTATTATTTTGTAAATAAGAGCATCTTTATATAGCCAAAAAGTCTTACAAACAATGATTAATGGAAGGCTAAAATCCGTATATGTATAACAAGTTTAGTTATCACAAATATAAATATACAACATCCTAAATCAAAAATTCTAATTCTTACGATAAAATTTTAAAAAAAAATTCAATTAATAAAATTAAGTGAGTGAGAATACGTACACATATTAAGATATTAACTTATTATACATTATCTAAAAAAATATAATCAAATTAATATAATAGTTATTAATATCATAAATTATTTAAAATACATAATTAAATATAAATTATTATTTTAAAAATTAAATTAAATTCATATTTTAATTTAAAATTTTATTGATTAATTGGATCAAAAGATAAAATGTAAGACGGAATGAGCACTCGTGTGGCACTCATGCAAGTTAAAAGCAAACATGAAATTTCGAGTCCTTATGGTTATGCCATCACAATAGAGTAATCATCCTCTGTAGTGATTCGGAATCTACAAAGTTGTGTCAGACGAATTTAGTGGCTGCCTGATCTGGCAGTTTACGGTGGGCCTATTAGTAATAGCAGTGACCATAAACACATACTAATTTAATATTATATTTATTTATATTATTAAAAAAATAAAATATAATACTAAAATTTATGTTATATTTTAATTATTAATAATATAAAAAATATTTAATATTTAATATAATTTTATTTATTTATTTATTTTTATTACGTTGAACTGAAATTTAATAATATTGGTTTTGCCAATATTAAATTTTAAGATCTCTTAATTTTTTAAAAATAAATTTAATTACTATATCAAAGAAATTTAATACATTTTATATAATATTTAATTATTATATATGTAAACTTATCTTAATAAGACTGGTGTCCTTACTGTTAATCACTCCGATTGCAATAATTATAGCTTCTCTTTGTCCACCCTTATTTAAATCATTTTTTTCCCTATAAAAAGTATAACCCACAAGATAATTTTCAATTTTTTGACCCTTTTTTCATATAAATTCAAAACAATTTAAAAATATATTCCCTTCATCATAGAAAAAAGGTTTTTGAAATAAAAAACAAAATTCTCTAGACATTTTCTTAAAGATAGAAAGAGTAATTTTTTTAGGTTATATTTAAATGTAATATATAAAATACTTAATAAAACTGTCACTCAAATCATATTTTTGAAAGGGAATATATCAATTGAATCGAGAAATGAGAATATGTAGGTATATTAACAATAATAACGAACAAATATTTTACAAGAACATTTTTGAAAACTGTTTATTAGGTGAGGAGAGATGTTTATGAGTTTATGGCGCATTCATAAGTAAACGTTTGCGGTGGAATGAAGTTAATTACGCTGCAATGCACAAGATTGTTATATATATATATGTATCCGCTAAAATTACTTGCATGCATAAAATGGTGAGAGAGGTACAGTACTAGTGCGGTGGGTCTCAAATCTCAATGGGGCACGAAATTAATAGCAACTACTAGCTAGTTCCTGCAGTTACGTCCGCTTGCATCACGAAGAGAATATTCGAAGTATGATAGGTGAGAGAAAACAAGCTGAGCTTAGTGGCATGAATGTTGTACTTAAGCTGCTGCATGCCAGGTATTTCATAGCTTAATTTCTGACTTGAAATTAATGTCCAAAATTCGAGAAATTATTTTATATTTTTGTAGTAATTGAACATTTCTTTTTTTCTTCCTCACATATTTATAAAATCTGTCTATAATGAGATCTACGGATATATGAGAGAAGAAACTATTTACTTGTATGAAATAATTTTTTTCAAAATTCAAGCAAATGAGTTGGATATACGATTTGCTTGAAATTAATAATTAATGTTATTTTTCATTATAGTGGGCATGCATGCAGCTTTATACATGGAGGAGTACGTAAAAGCTAACTTCCAGTTTTAAACCGGTGGTCTCCAGGACAATTTCATTTCTCCGATATGAAAAACACCACTCTTTTTTTTTTTTTTTTAGGATTTATAGGTCCATAGCATGATTGAGCTTTTTTCTTGGCATATTCATGTTTGATATTCCATATAACACGTTATGTCCGGTAAATTAAATGAAATTATACGAAGCAGACTGAGCTCGTACATATGTGTTGGTCTCTAAGTCAAAACAACAATTTGTCATAGGCCCAATTTTTTTTTAATTAATCCAACAGGACGAAATTCATTAATTTTTCACTACACTAATTACATTTTTACATTAATTTAGCTTTATTTTAGACTAGTTAAATTAAATTTATGTTCATTAAGATAATGTCCTTTGACAACCTCAATTTATTTTTAATTTGAAGAAATCATATTTATACTAGTTTTGATAACATATATAGCAAAAATACTTCTTTTTTTGTTGTTGAAGTTTTCTTACCTATATATAACATGACTTTTTTCTCTCAACTCAAAAGAGTTCCTTTCCATCATACGTCTGAAGTTATTGAATGTTTGGTATTAAAAAGACGAGCATGAAACAGTACCAAAAAGAAAATGTCAAAGATACGTTAATTATGGAAACATGCTTATCTATAGTTGGAGTGTCACTCTCGAGAAAGGAGCACTAAACCAAATAACATGTTGGGATAGCTAGGTTGGTAGGCAATAAAATGACCATTGATAGATCATCTTTCCTTAACCGAGTCTGCGACAAAACACAACATTCATTTAACATTTATGGGTCAACGAAATTAACAATGTATTTGTAGTAATTAACAACAGAAACCATAATCTTTTCCAACACAAACCCATGTCACAAAAAATTTTAGACCAAAGGTGGAAAAGACTTCTCCTTTGACTTTGCAAAGAGGAAAAATTATTTAATAATCTCGAATCACAGTTACGTAGTGTTTCAGACCAATCACGTCTTCTTATTTTAACTGTATCTCAATGCATGTAGTTCTGAACCTACTAAAATGAAGAAGAACCTACTAAAATAAGGAAATGTGATTGGTTTGAAACACCACGTAATTGTGGTATGAAACTACTGAATAATTACTCTTCAAAGAGTCTGTCTACCCCTTAACATTAGACCATTTTAAAATTAATTAAAGTGTTATACGAAAAATAAAATTTTCCTAAATTCTCTCCTACTTTTCTCCCTAGCTCCAAAACCCAAACTCTCCGAGAAAACTTTAAGATGAAATATATATTTAAAATCCAATTATAAAATAATAGATTCTAAAAAAAACAAAAAATCTTTAAACAAAATTACTAGAATTTCTTTACACAAACTATATTTGGAACGAACAGAGTAATTTAATTATGAAAATTGATATTTTCATACACTTTTTAATATTTTCATATGAAAATCGTTGTTATAGACCTATAACGATGGTTAAAACCGTCATTATAAATTTATAACGATGATTCTCATGTAAAAATATTAAAAAATATTGTAATGATATTAATTTTCTTTATTATTATTATTTACAAACCACGCACACTTCGTGTATTACAAAAAATATATACATGAGAAATGATCCAAGACCTAAACTGGACTGGATACTATTTTTGACCAGCTCATCTCAGTTACTTATTTTTAAAACATTTATCATTAAGTTCGCTAACTTCAACTTAAGCTAACGTCTCTCTCTCTCCTCTCTAAATTACTAGGCATTATTACTTATCGAAACTTAATTTCAGTTTGAAGTATTTTACTTGTTTCAGTCACACTCATTTTAATTAAGGGGTGGTATCGTGTTAGACGAGTGTTAGACGAACACCAACGAACTCGTGGCATATCAAATGAGTTCGTGTCATGTCAAATTATAAATATTACATTAAATAAGTCAACAATAAAATACTCGTTTAATTATTTATGTCAAGATACTCAATATTAATACTAACTTATTTATTAATCATATTAATATATCGACCTATTTACTATATAAATTAAAAATTTTAAATAAAAAAATAAACATCATTTACTTATTTATTAAATAACAATATAATTTATTCATCGCAATAATATTTATTTAACAAAATACAAAATATCATATTTAGAAAAATAAATAAAAAAGTTAAAATTCAATGTTTAAAATAAATTATAACGTTATATTATTTTTATTTTAAAATTATTTTAAATAAATATATCTAATCATATAAATTTTATTTTAAACATATAAATCTATTTATGACACAAAAACTGTTTACAGCTGCCACTAACCGTCTTAATTAATATTGTGCACTCTGCGCCCAACAGACCCACTCACACTAGGCTTAAACAGAATAACTTCCACCAAACCCAAAGAGAGAATTTAACCACCTTAAAGACTGCTACCTTGAAGAACAAAACAAAAATCAGGTACAGGAGCTTTACTTTATACTAGTAGTATTATATTATGTTATCATTAATATATTATTTAAAGTTTTATGTCAAAAGGATTATAATAAACAAATAGAAAAGAGAAAAGGTACAAAACCTCACAAAATTCTACAGCTTCCCTTACAGAATTATACCAAGAGACCCAGACAAGGCCACATGTGTAGAGCACAGAAAGAAGATATGGGAGAGGAGGAAGTTGAGAGAGGCATTGGCCATATTAGGCCATGTCACTCTTTCTTCGAATTTTACCCCTCCCATTCCTTCAAAATTACATAACGGAGCATGCATTAGGGTTCTCATCACTGAACATCTGAGGTGCAGGAGGGTAGTACATTTCAGCGGTGAACCTTGGAGGGTAGATTTGGTAATTTACTGGGTAGTAATAGTAAAAGTCATTCTTCTTCAGCTCCACCACTTTTGTCTCTTCTTGTTCAGCAGGATCATCAGCCTCTGGTTTTACAGCCTCTTCGCCACCACCTTCCTTCTTCTTGTCGCCCGCTCCGCCGCCGTTTGCCGCCGCCGCCGCAGCAGCCTCCTCGCCTTTCTTTTCATCCTTGTCAACACCTTCTTCACCCTTTTTCTCTTCTTTACCCTTGTCTTCTTTCTTTTCAGGCTCAGGCTCTTGCTTCACAATGACTGCATGTTTCCCAGTTCTCTTGTACACGTATTCCACCAATTTTGTTGCGTCAAACACTCCTTTAACCGTCACTTGTGAACCCTTTAGATCTGGGTCTGCGTTCTCAACCCCTAGATTGCCAAGAAAATTGAAGGCTTTTATTGAATTTGTTTACAAGTTAATTGATGCAATGGGTTTGGTTGAATTGGGTTTTTGACATTAATGGCAATCATATTTTGCAAATTGACTGTAATTTGAAAAGAAAGAAAAAAATCAACGGAATATAAACAATTGATTATTTTATTCCAATTAGAGAGAATGTACAGATTGGGAATCATCAAAATCTTTTTAAGAAATATTTTAGATTCAAAAAAGAAAAAGGGGAAAAAACTACTTTGTCAATACATCAGAAAACAAGTGATAAAAGATTAACAAAAACAACCATTAAAAGAACCAAAAAAGGAAAAGAAATGAATAAAAAGGAGGGGATATTATCACCTTCCATCCTCTGAATACGTTTCTTGATTTCTTGAGCACAGGCCTCGCAATGCATGTGTACTTTCAAAACCACCGTAATTACCTGAGGCTGCAAAACAACAAATACATGACCTCAACAACCCACAATCCAACCCAACCCAACACATTAATTACTAATCAAAATAACACACAAGAAAACCATTACAATTTGATTGAGCTTTTTTTTTTAGGAAAAATTAATAATAACCTCCTCTTTTTTCTCTTGGGGTTTGGGGATTTCTTTTTCCTCCGGCTTTTTGGGGTCCTCTGGCGGAGGTATCGGTGGCATCGGGGAGAGAAGCTCCACCTGGCGGTGGCTCTTCCTCTGGACCCTTGCAAGTACTTTGCGTGGATCTGCCTTTTCACCTTTCACCACAACCTTATTAGTCTTGCAGTCAGTCTCAACATCTTCAACTCCTTGGGAACAAAAGAAACCAGTCAACCAACCAACCAGTTTTTAATTAATCCATTTTAATCTTCTTATCAAAAACCAATCGATAGGATCAAAAAAATCAAAACATGCAGATAGATTCTATTACCTTCAAAACCCTTGAGACATCTACGGACTTTTCTAGCACAACCTTCACAATGCATGTAAACTCTGAGGATAATTTCTTGGGGTGGCTGAGCTGCTGGAGCTGCCTCTTTTGATTCCTCTTTTTTCTTCTCATCTTTCTGCCCGTCCTCTGGTTTTGCTTCTTCTTTCTTGTCTTCCTCTGTTTTTTTGGGTTCCTCCGGTTTCTTTTCCTCCATTTTCTGTTGCTCTGGCTTCTTTTCTTCCTGTGAAAACACCAACCAAAATTACATGAATCAGCATCTAAATTTGAAGAATAAATTGGAAAAAGATTGAATCTTTGAGGAATTTTCAGACCTCCCCCATTTGGGTTAATGTCAAAATGGTAGTAATCTGATAGATAAGCTTGGACCGAAGAGGCAACAGCTATGACAGATATAGAGGCGGGTTTCTTTTTTTCTCACTCTAAAAATAAACAATAAACACACTGGAGGGACTAGAAGTCCATAGTATAGATCAATGGTAATTTCTGGAATATCAGATCTATACCACACAAGGCACTCATCATCGTCATCGTAACAGACGTGGCTACTTTATATGGCTGTAGCACGTGCATGACTAATGTCCAATATACAATATTATTAGTATATACTCGACTTATATTATGCTATGCCATGCTATACTGTCCGCTGCCAAAATGCTCACCGCGGCCGTTCTTGGCTCTTTGTCCCGCACTCTTTAGTCGCATTCATTCTTCCACTCTCAACCGTCTGATTATTTGTCTGTAAAATCTCTTCTTTATGTTGATCGTGAGATTACCATCCAAAAAGTACTATTTCTATTAAATATTCTAGATTATACCAGAACAAAATATTGACGGCGTAAAACATGTACTCCCTCCGCTAATAATAAATGTATTACTTTGATTTTAATAGTCAAATTAATTATTTTTTAAAATAAAACAAAAAAGCATGTGAGAGTTATCTAAAGTTCGTTTTACATAATTTAATATATTTTTTGTTATGTTATATTCAAAAAAATATTTTTATAATTTTTTAAAATATTATTATTATAAAATGATATATCTCATCAAAGAGAGTGAGGCAACCCTCACTTTCTTTGTCCTCTTAATATTAATAATTTAAAATATTTATATATAATTTTTAAATCATGAAACTTGATATTAATAGGAAAAAAATCATAATTTATTATGATCATAATCTTTCAATGTATATCTTGATAATTTTTAAAATTTAATAAATTTAAAAATAATTAATTTGACTATAAAAGTCAAATTAGGACATTTATTATTTGAGAGATGAAGTAATATACAATTGTACAATGTATATTAAATGTTAAAATTTAATATTTTTACAAGTTAATTTGATATTTTCACATGATTAAATGAGACACACTTACGAAAATATCAAATTAGCTTATGAAAATATCAATTTCATATGAAAGCTAATATTTTCACAAGCTAATTTGATATTTTTACAAAATTAAATAGGAACCACTTGTGAAAATATCAAATTAACTTGTCGAAATATCAATTCCTTTTTTATATTGAAAGTGTCATCTACCTATTCTTAAAATGTTGAATTAAAAATGTGAAGGTTTGTCAATAATAAGAATACGAGTTTGAGATGCAATTTGATTGTTCAAAATAGTTGAATGCATTAATGTTTTAAGTATTAAGTAATTAAAATTACAGATAAATTCACAAAATAATGCTCTCTGTCGAATTCCTCAAATAAAGTTCTATTTGCAACAAAAAATTCAAGGCATTTTATGAATAATTTCCTACATGCTATTTAATCCTTTAAAATTTGAGACATAGATTTAATAACTAAATAAATACAACATTTTAATTGTTTATAAAGAAAAAAGAAAGGTAATTGAGAATAAGAATACTATTACAAATTAAAATTACAATATAACTTTATTTTTAAATTTAAAAAAATATATATATAATTTTAAAATAGATGGAACAGTAAATATGACTTTGACTTCAACAAAGGAAAAAAAATTAATGTTTTAAATATTTATGATGTTTTGCCAACTATAGTCGGATGGTCTTGTTATTGGAGCAAAAACTATTATTTACGAAAAATTATTAGAAGTTTTTGAAGTATTAGTCATATCGTATCCCACATCATTCATGTAGTATATCACATCACTTATGTAGTGTCATGTAAATAATTAAAATAAATTATTTTATTTAAGTGTTCACATAATATTATATAAATAATATAAAATACTACATGATAGATACTCATGACAACTGCATAATTACTTGTACTTGTGTTGTCTTGATTAGGGCTGTCAACGAGGCGGGTCTTGACCTGGACCCGACCCAAACCCGATCTGTTTATCCGGATTTAGATCCAGTTTTGAAATCCAATTACCCGATTATCCGATAACTAAATGGATCGGATTTGCATTCATATCAATCTGACCCGGTAATACTCCAATCCGATTATTGCTTAAATGTTTTATTGGAGTGAAAGTATTTTTTTTATTCAGATAGTTTTGTCATATTATATTATGCAATGATCAAGTCATAATGAATCATGGATATACAGGTTGATGTTGATGTGTGTGTTTACCATGTTAATTAGATAGTTTTGTCACATTTAAATATCATAACTGGTAGTCTAGTACATGTTATTGAAATATCAGAACTGGTAGTCTGGTACATGCTAGTTGTTACTGAGATATTAAAAGATCATAACATGTTATTGAGCTTAATCGGATCGGATTATCGTAGTATTATCGAATTCAAATTCGATCATTGATATCTGAGATTCGTCGGATTATCGAATCTACTCTGAATCCGATAATTTCTTATCGATTCGGATCCGGATCACCCCCGATCCAATTCAAATCCAACCCGTTGACAGCCCTAATCTTGATATTGCTGGATGTAAAAGATCGTTGAAAGTGAAAATATGAGGTAGAGATGAAATTATAAGTACACAATACACCCAACTGTTATACTCCATTTATTTCAATACGTTAGCCCTTTTTTTAAGGAAAAAAAAAACAAAAAATCTGTTACAATATATTAAAAGTTATAATATTCTTAATATGTGTATTTTATTTTATAAATACTGATAAATTAAAACGGAGAGAATATAATATTAACCGATGAGGGTTTTACAAATAAATTAAAATACCAATCAGAAAATGAGAAATGAGTTGTAGCTGAATATAGGAACGAGATAAAGGCAAGAATATCATTAATATGTGTATTTTATTTTTATCTTATATTTACTGTAGTCTAAATATTACTACCTCATCTCATAAAACAGTCTTGTTCGAAAATTTTATACATTTTGAAGATATATTTTTATTTTAAATTTATTTCAAATTTAGTGAGTATTTAGTTTAATAGTGATCGTATGATGATGGAATTAGAGGTTGTTGTGTCAATTTATAAATTTAACTATTATTAAAATTAGTTTATAAAATTTTAAAATTAATAAGAACTAATTTGATTTGTATTAATGCGATCATAATTATTGTAATTAAATTATTTTAAAAGATACTATTCATTATAACATATGTTGTTTTCATACTTATATGAATTTTCAAATTCAAATTTTCATAATTAATTTTTTAAAAATTAATGTAAGATTTTTTATTTATTTTTTTATAGAACAAAAGAAACATAATATACGATAATACATGACCACTAATCAACTAATTATATATATAAGTATAAATTTCATTTCGTTTTATTAATTTTTGATTTCACTAATTTCTTATTTAACTCTTCTATTCATATTAATATAAATATTATCTAAATTTATATCAATTAAATATTATTTAAATTTAAAAATATTTATATTTCTAATAAAAATGCAAAAAATGATGATATTTTTATTTCTTATTCTTATTAATATACATAGTATATAAATTTATAATAATTAAATATATAATATCTAAATTTGTAAAGTATTCAAAAGAAACGCAACCAATCTTTAATAGAAATAATAATTTATAAAATAATTTTTAGTTTTAGTTTACCAATTTTATTATAAATTTTTTTATCACAATTTTATGTAATTAACTATGACAAAAAACTTTATTTTTGGTTTTACCAATTTGTACTATTTTTTTTATCACAACTTTATGTAATTAGGTGATACATTTTGAGTATTTTATAATTATAATTTTTTTATTTTTATTCATACCAATATAAGAACTATTTAAATTTATATTAATCAACTAACTAAATAAAAGTACAAACTTGTTTTTACTAATTTTGTATTCAACTTTTTACTTTCCTATCCAAATTAGAATAAGTACTATTCAAATTTATAATAATTAAATATATATTATCCAAATTTGTAAAGAATTTAAAAGAAACTCCAATTTATTAGGAAAAGAAGGCTGTTTTTTGTTTTCATGTCGAAGAAAAAAATCTAAAATAATTTTTATTTTATGTTCTCCCAATTTTATTATAAGATCTTTTTATCATAATAATATGTAATTAAGACACTATATATCATACAAATTTTTGTGTGAGATAATTTTATTATTATTATTTTATCAAGATATAAAAAAATCTCTTAAAATATTACGATATTTACATTAGTTGTTAATTTTATTATTAAATTATTATTATAACTAAATAAAATTCTTTAAAATCTAAAATTTTATCAAATTGCACTATTAATTATATTAATAATTTGTGTGAATTTTTTTTCAACGCAGTTACTAAAAAATTATAGTTATTCATAGTTCTATTTGGATAAAAAAAAAATGCAACTTTTGTTAATATAAACACTAATATAAAATTTTATTACAAACTTAAAAAAAAATTAACATAATTATTTTTTTTAATTATAACTGAATAAATTTACACCATTCTAATGTGAGTCTTAAATGTCATTTTAGGTCCAATCTTCCTAAAATCTTGTTGTGAGTCTTAAATGTCATTCCACTCTGAAAGATTTTTTTTTAAAAATATTTAATTTATTTATAAGTTATTTATTTATTTTATTTAAATATTAATTATTATGTGTTGTTATTATTTTTATATGATATAATTTAGTATTTTTATTATAAATTAAACTATTTATTTCTTTAGATGTTCTAATTTTATTAAAATATTTTGAAAAAAAAATTATTTCAAATACTCTCTCTCTCTCTCTCTATATATATATATATAATGTATAAATATTATAATATTATACATACGTGATATATACGTATATTATTATATATTATAAGTATAATTTTTTTGATTAATAAATATCTAATTTATTGGAAGAAGAAGAGTTTGAGAATGATTCTTCGAAAGAAGAGTTTCATGGGGAAAAAAGAGTTTGGAAAGGAACGACCTTTCAACTTTATCCAAACTTGATTAATTAACTCGTGATCAACGAAATTAACTTGAAATGATTAAATTTGGGATCGCTTCTTCTGTTATTATAACAAAATTGACTCAAAATAATTAGATTTAGAATCACCTTTTAAGTTGTTATATATTAATATTGCATTGGAATTCTCAATGTTAATTATGAAATTTATATGGAGTTAGCCCTATTTGATAGTAATCTTTTTTAGCCTTTTTTTGGCGCAAAGTTAAAAATTATTGAATAGTAAAAATTTGTCAATCTCTTTTTGTGTTTTAAAATAAAAAAGATTATTATACGGTGGAGATTTATTCCCTCCTTGTCGCGAGTCTTAAATGTCATTCTATTGATATTGCACTGAGATTCTCAATGTTAATTATGAGATTTATAATTTTATTTTTTTTAATTTTTCACCGCTACCCACCACCCCCACTCAACGGCCCCCACTATTCACTCACCCACCACTACCACTGTCGTCATATTTTATAATAATAATTATATAAAATTATCATAATTATTATTATGTTATATTAGATTTAAAACATTTTATTAGTTATATATTTTTGATAATTTTGTTTGAGTTAATTATTTAATACTTTATTTGTTTCAAATTATAAGATTAATATTAATTTTTAAAAAGTTAATTTCAAAATATTTTTAAATTTAAAATTGAGAAAAAGTTATTTTATTTAAATCAATATAATTATAAATATTACTACCTAAAAAAAACATGAAACTACCTCAATAGTAGCTTGTTTACAAAATTCATTGGTCAAAAATTGAAAAAATTATTAAATGTTCCTCAGACACCTATCACGTGGTACCTCATATCATTCATATGTTACTATTTCAGTATTTAAAGTGAAATAATCTATTTTAAATTTAAAAATGACAACACGTGAATATGAAACACCACGTAATAAATGTCCGAAACTAATGAATAATTACTCTAAAAAATTGACACGTTCGTGCATGCAACTAGTATTCCTTTAGCAATAATGACAGGAAAAAATAGATTAAAAAAAGAAGAGAAATTAGCTTTTGGAATTAATACCCCATTAAATACACAAGGAGGGTAGCTACCCTACCATGCATAGTAACCCGATCTCATCATGATTAATTGCTAAAGATTAGGAAACAACCACTCCAATCTCCACCCAACTCCTCCATATTCTTTCAAAGTTTTTGTTGGTAGGCAAAGGAAATATTAAATTAAACATCAGCATAAAAAAAAGATGACAAAAACTAAAAATTAAGTATAGATTAATTGTTGAGAAATGAAGACGAGTAAATAAGGATATGTTTGGATTTTAAAGAGTGTGGAAATCCAAAAATCTCAAATGGTTCAGCAATTAATATACTATCTCTATCGAGTTTAAATTTGAAATTAATGAATTTTGTAAATACATTATTTATTAGATGATTTATAATATTTAAATTGTGTTGATTAAAAACAAATAAAATCATATCAACTTTGAATTAAATTTATTTATTTAAAAAAAAACAGTTAAAACAAAATCCTTTTTAATTTTATTTTATTTGTATTAGAATGGATGGAGTATTTGTTAGACTCCATAGAAAAGAAATAATGCTAGTGGGGGGGACTGGGGAGTCTTGTTGAAAATCATTGCTGCGTTGTTGGTTCTAATTCAGTAAGATAAGAGGATACATACATGTGTTGTGTGTGACATGACTTTGAGGTGACATTGAATGAAATATGCTTGACATTAGCATAGTGTTTGAGTTTATTTAATTGCATTAAATTAAAAGGACGAAGCCAAGTGGTACACTGGACGCCTTTTATTTTTATTTTTCCAACTACGGATACAAGAATAATGAGTTGAAACTTGAAGTCTTGAACCCACTAATTATTTTGAACAACAAACTTAAGAGGTGCTCAATTTTCAATATATATATATATATATCCCACAGTGCACCTATCTATCTATATGCTACCATGTATCATTTCCGGTCGACTTCCCTCTGATTTTTTTTGCCGGACACACATAAGAAAAGTGCACTGTAAATATTGCTAAATATAGATGCTGCTCCCACTACAATATATTAATTTAGAGCGACTATATTAGTGATATTTCAGTAGGCCTTCTAATGTTAGCTGTCATATATAGTCGTCGAGTGACATGAATGGAAGGTACCACAGCCATTGGTGGTGGCCGGTGGGAGTAATTTCTGACGCAACGCCGCCCGATCGTTTCTAGTACAAGCTATAATGGAAGGTAGAAGACGCCCATTATTAATTATTATTACCTTTTCAATTCCTCCTCCTTGATCTCAAAATTCATAAGACCCCACATGGCATATTACGTGTCATACATCATTCTTATCCTTAATTAATCATTTTATTAGCTAGCTATCTATGTACTAATACCAAACTTTTTTAAATATTCTAAATCTATTAACAAAATTCATGTATGCAGCAGCAAATTTAAAAGCGGAATATTTCTTTATTAAATTTTTCTGAGACACTTACTGGTTCGCTAATAAAAAACATAAATTAATAAACCTATCACGTTTTCTTTATTATTATTTCGCTTCGTAAAAATTGCAAAATGAGAATTCTATCAAGTGTCTAGAGTTGAACAACTTTTAAACATGAGGTGATGGTATTTTTGTGGAACAATTGGGCCTAAGGCAGACAAGTGAAACTGGTGGGGTGCACAAGAAATTAAGTCCAAACTGACCCATTTTTGCAAACAACCATACTTAATAACTGATGGCTTCAGGATTTGCATGTTAGCATGTCCTACTTACTTGTCATTAGATGTGTGTGTGTGTGTGTATATATATATATATATATATATATAGAGAGAGAGAGAGAGAGAGAGAGATTTCCACTATTGTTCTCGTGAACATTGCACAAATCCTAAATCAAAAATGTCCTAAATCAAAAATATTATGCCTAGACAAGCATCTCATTTACCCTTTTAATAAATTACATAAGAAAAATAAAGAAAGTATGATCAAGTTTTGAAAAATCATATTTATTATTTCACAAGATTTGCTGAATTATTTTAATGGTTGGCTGGTAATAAAAATGCTATTCAGCAAAGATACCCTACAGAAATATAAATTATTAATTGTACATCATTTGTTAGGTGGATGATGCATGGATAAAAAAAATAAAATTGCTAATGGAATCGTGCTATAATTAAAACCTTAGAAAAAGGCTGAAATGTCTTAAAAAAGCCCAACATATCATGGTTAAATTATTTGATTGGCCTGTGAGCGATGATTCCTACTGACCACTACATACCATGGTCGTACCTTGCGGCAGCTATTACCATCCACCTAAAGAGTCCTACAGCATTGTTAAGCACATGAACCCTTGCTTGAATATGCCTATATGTATCTATCTATATATGTACACGGTAACACAAAACGTAAGGGGAAAGATGGTTTAGCTATAAATTTTACATAAATTAAGATAGTTAAAAAATAAAATATACATATATATATATAATTTACTTGTTATTTTGTCCTTATATCGATAAATGTTTTGTTAATTAATTTAATTGGCTTCTGTGAAATAGAGTGAATTAAAAGCATGTAATAAATGGAAATGAAAAAGTAACAAAACAAAATAAATACTTCGGAATATCATGTTATGATTGTTTATGTAGAAATATTAGTCAATTATTCAATGACAAGGCTACGATTTTACAAAAGTGCCAAAAGCTTATCAATCAAAAGAAAAAAACAAAGCGTCAAATAGCACTATTGCTTCTTGTAGTGTTCGACGAATTGTATATTTCTAAATGGGCCTTTACGAAAAACTAATTGGCGTGATAAGAGTCTCTTATTATGATTTACTGGCCTTTTAATATAAATAAAAATTAGATATGACAAAATCTGTGGACTACTTTATATAATTATTATTACTGCTACTGGGTCTGGGTTTCATGTGGGCTAAGAGTATTTCAGTTAATACGAAGAAATCTAAGAAGTGAGAGGACCGAAATAGACTTTGCACAAACCTTACCAACGACACAAAAGGATTATGAGCTTACTTGTCCAGCAACACCACCAAGGTTCTTGTGCTAGTCTAGCCCAAAGAGAATGGTGGACCTTCGTTCTCTTTGTGAGTCAATTACTTAAATAAATGAAAAGGCCTTGGGAAATGGTTATTTTCTTGCAACAAGTGAGCAAGGTTTCACAGAGAAACGGCTGTCGAAAGGGAAAACTAGACGATACCCATGAGATTGTTCCATTGAACCTCATTAGCTTTTTGTTCTTTTAAAATCTACCAGACTATTTCGCTACATACCCACACACACTCACTTCCAGTTAAGAATTTGATACGTCTTCTACTACGCCTTTACCGTCCAAAGCATCATAGAAAAAGAAATTTTTGATAGGGTCTCCTTTGCCTGATATTGCTTTAATCACTTCCTGTGGTAATAGGTGACGGATTCAAATTGGGCAAAAAAATATTAAGAATATATTGTGAACATCAAAGAACGAGTTATATGATCACCTGCCCAAGAATTCCCCCAATTATTGCACATACAGGAGGAAATTCACTTGCACCGGCTACCAATCTCTCTAGGAGGGAATCAGGAATTTGAGATTCATTCATTGACTGCACGGGCATAAATAGCCCATATAAGAAAATGCAGGACAGCATTACGGGAAATGATTTTTTTTACCAAGTAGTTTTTTCTTAAATAAAAAAGTTAACAATAACAAGTAACATACATGTGCCTGGCAAAGTTCATTTCTTAACTTCAAAACATCAGGAAGGTCTGCAGTTGAAGTATGCCCGTGATAACGACTCTCAACATCTTCAAACCTCTCAATCACTGTTAAAATAATTTGGATCATTTTCCAATAGAAATTAATGATAATATATCTGGGAAACAAAAAGAGAGGTGTGATGGAAAAAGCGAACAAAGAATTACAATATTGAAGTCTATTACATTTTATACCTGCAACCAATTTCATTGAAAAACTTAATAAGTGATCTAACTAGATAGATCTTCATGTGCCTTATCATGCTAATTACCCAACATGATAGCATGTGAGAAATGGTTAAGGAAAGGAACATGTGTTCCTGCTCAAGCCCTCGTACACAGGGTCACTCATAAACCGTTATCTTATGGTTAAGGCTAATGCTTAGGTTAAAATTCTAGATAATAAGTAATCAAGTTATTTAAAAGATTATGGATCTCCGTTCTGTATCAAAGAATTTCTAATCTTCTCTATACAAGATTTCTCTTCTCAGTGTTTCTTTTTCGATAAACATCTCAAGTAATGTCTATCCACGTGAATTTATTAGCTTGCACAGAACCTTGGCAGAAGGGGAGGCCGGGGAGAGGGAAGATAAAAGCATATAGAAAAGAAAGGAGCAAGCAATTTTGCCTCTAATAATTTACTTATTTACTTAACAAAATAAATAAAAATATTACCTCTCATAGCAAAGTACACCTTCGACACTCTCCTAGGGAGAGATCTCCAAGGAATGTCTATTGATTCCTACAATACAAGGATAATAATTGACTATCATAATATATTATGAAATGATATTTCAATTCAGTGGCATTTGAAATAATACCTTACCGCTGTAAAAAAGGCACATTCTTTTCGAAATTCCCTAGTTTCAATTAAATTGATTTAGCCTTTGTGAAACTTTTGAGTGTAATCTAAGTATAACAGGTTACCATATAAAATATATTTACATATTACAGATGTTGACAATTTTGACATCTGAATTGAATAATCAAATTTCCAAATGGTCTAAAGAGAGGATATCTTGCATGTGCTAATAAGATACTAGAAAGGAAAAGTGAACTCCGTTATGATATCATACCTCAAAACTGGGATACTGTAGCTTGCATTCAGTAGTGGCATCAAGTTTTTTCTGCCAAAAATAAAAAAACTCAAATCTTCTTCTTCAACCGCATGGAGGTTCAGTAAGAATATGTATGAACATTGAAATGATAAAACACTTCTATAAAGCATAAAAGGATCTAAATATTGCACTAGTAGAAAGCTAAAAGATCAAGATAGTTGGTATATAACCTTCGAATAGGTATAGTTCTGCAAATCGACAAATATTTCACCACAAGAATCTCTACAGTCTACTGCATAAAAAGCAACATGCTTTGATAACTTGCGGCACTTCTCATTGACCATTCTCTGTGGCACAAGAATTAGGAAACAAAGTTGGTGTCGTTGCAAGACAAAGTGGCTCCAAATAATTGCAAATAGAACATAAAGGTAGTCATCATGACAAAGTGCAGTCTATCTAAAGATCTAGATTAGTTGAGAAAATGCACGGGTTACTTTATACTAGTAAGTGAGAGTTAGTACTATACTTTTGTTGCAAGGGAGCAACTACTAACAACGACAACATCAAACTTGCCGAAGAAGTCCACACTAAAACTAGATAAACCACCTGCAAAAACAAAAATGGTGTTTACTTATTAAACAGAAATAGAAAGAATAAATTCAGGAGTTAAAAGATATATATGTGACAGATTTATCAATAAATAAATAAATCAGGGACACACAAGAAGCAAACCTTTTTCAACAGAAACACAAACCATAGGATTGAAATTTTTTAGGGAATCAGAACAAATTTCAGCTACAGATTTTCCAGTAAACTCAATATCATCAAAAGGAACTAAGAAATTCGCTGATAAAGCTTCTTCAGTTACTGCGCGATCATCATTTAGCGTCACACTGCCAACTCCTGCTAGAACAATGTTCTTGCAAAACTACACCACCAATAAATTAAAGCTTAAGTTACAATGTTGCAGCTTTCCTTTGTCAACAATAATGAAGAATACTTCACCAAATATAATCCTAACGTGTTAGCATCAAATCTGGCAAGAACCATATTATGACAAATTTAACACACCATCCATCCCAATTTAAGAACTCTTGCTTTTATGTGATGCCCGGAATGAAAGTTCCTCTTAATACATACACATGTAACTTGTGCTCATATAAATAAATATATATATATATATATATATATATATATATATATATATATATATATATGAAAATTATCCATAATAAGCACTTGCTCTTGCTATGAGCAAAATAATGCAAACACCATCATTAACGTCTAATATATCAAGCAACGGCCCAAATTAAAATTGCAAAAAAATCATCTACTACTAATAGTAACGGATGAGAGAATAAAATTTTCTGGCATTTGCTACTACCAGTAGCAAACATAGACCATCCACTACTAACAGTAGCGAATGTAACCCATCAGTAGTAGCAGATGTATCCCGTCATCTTTCGCTACTATTAGTAGCGGACGACGAGTTTCAATTTTTTAATCACAGTCGTTGGTCTTAATAATAAATGTCATGAACGTTACGTGTTTTATCTTACTCCATAACAAGTACTTACTATGGATCATTAACCATATATATATTAATGAATTTTTTTTTAAGTGTCAAAAATTACCTCAATGGCAGTCCCTGTGAGGCCACTGACTAATATTTGAGATTTGCTTAGTCTAAAAGAAACAATGAAATCTCATAGTTAGCAATACATATGAACATATATATATATATATATATATATATATATGGGAGTTGATCCATAACGTTGTAAAAACTTAAGATTACCACTATAGCAGATCGTGATCGTCCATTTGTGGATCTAAGAGTGAAAATAATAACCGTTCGCATTATAATATGAGAACGCCCGCACAACTAAAATGCAGACTCAAAAGTAACCAACATTTCCTCCATGATAAGCATTTTAGTAGTGTGAACAGTGACATCTTGGTACTTATTTTAAAAGAAATGACATTTTTATAATATTCTCATCTACACTTTAATAGTGCGGATTGAATAGACGGTGCCGTTTAACATAAAATTCACCGGTCCACACAATAATATTTTTGTAATATCTCGTCCGCACTTTAGTAGCGTGAATTGTAAAGACACAGCCGTTTACCAAATATAACCCGTCCGCACAATGGCATTTTGGTCATTTTAAGTTCACACTTTAGTTGTGCGGAGTATTATTTTTACAATTACAATCGCGAATGAACGACCACGGGAATCTTGAGATCAACATTCCCTATGAATCAACTCCCATATATATACATATATGTGTGTGTGTGTGTGACACACATAAAAGAAGTTACAATTTTAAGTGCAAATAAGTTTTAATGATTATTTAACATAAGAGTTGACATAAAATTTAAAAAGAAAAGAAAAGGAAATGGAGTTAGAAGAAAGATTCAGAAGATGTAAACTAGTAACAGAACTCAAGTCAAAAACAAGTAATAATATACCTTCGTTGAGCATCAACACCCCAAACCCTAATCTGACGATCATAGAGTGCAGTTTCCTGCTCTGTCAACTCCTCCCCCTTCATTCCCAAATTCAGCCTGAAATTTGCAATCGGGTTATATATGGCGCATAAATATATAGATGTAGGAGAATTTGGATTAGAAACAGAACC
The DNA here is from genome assembly GCA_947179155.2 of Hedera helix. NCBI lineage: Eukaryota > Viridiplantae > Streptophyta > Magnoliopsida > Apiales > Araliaceae > Hedera > Hedera helix. Next base: position 52,764,761 of record OX359269.1, on the reverse strand, counting down.
CAAGAGGGAGATCAGATTGAAAGAAATAAACCCTGCCCGCGCAACGAGTAAAGACTGGTGAGTTGGAAAATAGACGGGTAATTTTGAAATTTTCATTCTAAATTAATTGGGCCGAAAGGCCGAGTCCTTGTGGAACCGTAGGCCAACCTATCGATGGCTTCCTTCAACATACAAGTGTCTGCCCCGAAAATGAATTTCTTAGCCCTACCAGGAAACAAGTCTCTTTTTCTGTCCTTTAAAACCAAAGAGCATGAATTTATATATACATTAATTTGGGAAAAGACAAATGCATGCATGCGTTAAATATTCAAAGAACTTGATATATATTATTATTAATAATAAAATATTCAAACTTGAGCCTTAAAAGTTATATTTATTTTATACCATTATATTCACGGTGTTCCACAATTTTAAATTAAATAAAATTATACTTAACTGAAAATTAGGACACGATGTCATTTAATATTATCATCAAAAGAAATTAATAGAGACTTTTAAAAGAAAGAAAAAAACTTGTTAAACATACGAACATTTTGCCTCTATTACGTGGGAAAAATTTGTAGTAATTTACACTTTTTGCCTACTACTGCGTTAGTCCTAACTAGTTCGTATTCCAGGAATTAAATTAAAGTGCAATAGCTACATGCCTACGGAACATTGAAATATTCAGCTGCAGTTTCCTAGCCAGAATATGTGCTTTGACCTCTTCAATTCTGCACAACAGTGCCTTTAAACCTGTCGAAACAAAAGAATTAAGAATTTTGTCGCTTAATTAAAAGTTGAAAGTGCTGAGAGGCAAGTTTCAAATTCAATTTAAGGCTAAGAGCATGTTTATTTGCATGATTAGATTACAATGGAATACTCCCTTGAACTATTTTTTTTACTGGACCATTTCTCCGGACTAGATTTTTACTAGTTGTTTTTTTTACTCCCAATTATTGCTCCAAACTGAATTAGATAGTTCAATTCGACATTTGTTTTAATCAAATAATTTTATTTAAAAATCGAACAATTTGTTTAAAAAACTCAAATACCCAAAAAATATTTTCCCCTTCACTCCGAACAAAGTCATAACTGTTAACACTAACACATTGATAACTTAAATAACAATTAACTGACCATATAAAATATTTGATAGTCTTATTAAAATAAATCGTTGAATAACTCGATTAACATTAAATATTACTATTTCAAATATCAACCAAATATTCTTTTATGTGTCAATAATAATAATAATAATAATAATAATAATAATATTTATAATAATGACGATGATGATGATGATAATAATAATAATAATGTTTCTATAACTGAAAGAAGGAGAATGAATAACTAAATATATTTTTTAGTGTTAAACAATTTTTTACTTATAAATGTTTGTCTCTCTTACTAGAATCTCTTTAATTTTGTTAGTATTAAAAAAATTTACTCTTCCTAATTACACATTTCAACATAATTTTTTATTACACATAGTTAAAGAACTATAAATTTGAAAGACAAGAATAATTTGACACTAGATTATGGTCAAAATAATTATGAATAAATTATTATTTCATCTTGAACTCTAAATAACCATAATCTATCAATTGAAGTGTATATAATATTTATTTATTTATTTAAGAGAGAGATAGAAATGAAGATCTTAGTTAGAGTAGATAAAAATAATACCTTAAGAGACATAATCGACTTATCAAATGTTATTGAGTAATAAAATTGGTTATTTATAAAAAAAACTTAATAAAAATAATTGGAATAATTTGGTCTATGAAAACTTAGTCCCAAACTTTGGACCATGAAACTCATCCCCTTCCCTCGCTCTAATTAATTACTCCCCCATATGGGGTACTATTTTTTAAAGCAGGATTAACAGATCAGTTCAGAGATAACAAAATAAAGTCAATATTATTTTTTAAAAGGGACTAAACAGTTCAGTCCCATATTTTATTCCCTCAAACAAACGTATCCTACATTTATTAAATGTTTGTTAAAAGCTTTATGTGTTTGCCTCCATTGATTTAATTTATGTATAAAGAAAGAGAATTATAATTTTTATAAGTAAAAATTAATATTTTGATAATGTCTATCTTATATAAATGTAAGACTAATTTATTGTTCATGTGTGAGAAAAATTGTGAAACTACACTTTTACTTGTGAAAATATCAGATTTTTAAAGAAAAATTTTTAAATTTATTGGATACTTTTAGGTTATTATTAGAGAACTGATATTTTCACATATATTTTTTAATTTTTATATGATTCTATCTCACATGAGTATAAAGTGAGTTTCACCTTCACGTGAAAATAAATCATATAAAAATATAAAAAATACATAAATATTACTCCTTTATTATTATCACAATGTCACAATATTGGGAGGGGGAAGGAAGGGAGGGAGACCTGAACCTCATACGAACAGAGCCTCAGGCTGTTGGTCATGTACAGGCTATGGAAGTTATCTCTAATTGCAAAAGAAATGAAAGAATATGGTACTAGTGTGAACAGTAAACCCACCACAATTCTGATAACAATCTTGCTTCATAGTAGTATTATGTAACATTGTCAAAAGTATCTTTCCGTGGGAACTTGGAAGATCTATATATAAACTCGAGTAATTAGCCGTCCATATTCTTGTTAAGAGTAGTCAGATAAAATAACTAACAAGTAATTATAAATTAAATTCATAAGAAAAGATCTCACCGAATTTATTAACCACGAAATTTAAAACTTTTTGCGTTTGTTGAATACAGCATTTGAGACGTTACTCGAGTCTATTCTGACGCAAGGATCTGAAGATCAAAACCTTCTTCAAGAACAATAACTGAATGTTAATATACACTTACTAAACGATCAATATAATAAGACAATAATTCTATATTTTAAAATAAAACTTTATATATATATATATATATAAAGAATTACCGAAAAACTCAAAATATATATGCTCTCAATATTTTATAACAAGAGAAATACATTTATTTTTTTCTTTACTAATTATCGCTCGCGTTTTCCTTTCTTCCATTCTGAATACCCATGTAGCCTATTTATACTTTGAGGTATGGCGATAACAAAGTTGGGCAGTCAAAAAGCATACCACTATAAGTTACTTTAAATTCCATTAAAAATGATTCCTTAACATTGCATGTTACTACAAGTGTGGGCTGTATCAATTTGAATTCTTCGTGATTAAGAAAATGCTTTAATTTTTAAGAAAGGTAAAGCTTAATTGTTAAGAAAAATAAATTTAAAATTATATTCAACAATTTTATACATTAAATATATCGGTCATTGATCATATCAGTTATCGAAAACGGGTTCATTGATCGATACAACAAATTAAGATGGGAAAGTCCGAGGGACTTAAAGAATTAATTTGGAAAATATAATTGTGTGCATTAAATATGTTTTTTTTATTATTTGTGAAGCCTCGTTTTTTTTAAAAGAATACATTATAACTTTATAATTAAGTATATTATCACCATTACAATATAAATAACTAATCACACACCTCAGTAAAGAAATAAAAAATAAACTCAACAGTCACATTACCTCAATCTTAACCATTAGACCCCGTTGACTTTAACATGCGTATCGAAAGTACTTGATATACCACCCTCGGGTCCAAGCCTAATTTATAAAATTTGAAAATATTATGAATGTATTTTTGTTTATATTTATTCTTGAAAATATAAGTTAAAGAGTAAAAATAAAATTTCTTTTTAGGGAACAATTTTTTATAATTGGGACTATATATGTTTTTATAAAACATGGGGGTAATTAAAATAATCATCGTAATAATAGCAAGTACTTTCTCCTTTTGAAAATTATAGATAACATTTTTTTATTTTGTTTTAAAATTAATTAAAGATATATTTTTGTTTTAAAGCTATAAAATAACATCATTTTTGTTAAAAAAAAGATATAATGTTCTTAATTTATAATTAACTTTTTACTATAATTTCTAGCATCTCAATATTATTTTTATTTCTTAAATAATATTAAGAATACGTATAAGAATATAATAAAAAAAAATAATTTGTTATTTTATTAATTTATCTCTAATTTTTAAAATACATGGAATGATTGATAGTACTATGGTCGAAAATGGTCGGTTTGGTAGGTAAAAAAATAACCAAACTATTTAAATCGGTTATAAAAAATAAAAAACTAAAATCGCCCAAATTTTTACCCTATAATCGGTTATCGATTTAATCGATTATTAAAACTTAAGTATAAAAGATATAATTGGTATGCCACCAAATTTTAAAAGCAATGCATTGTTGGATAACAAGGAATTGGTATGTCACCAAATTATAAAAAAGACATATAATTATATAAAATAAATAATTATTAGAAAAATATATAAATTGTATTATAATATTAAAGCGTTCGGTCAGTTTTGATTTTTGAATAAATCAAACTGAAACCGACCAATATAGTTTCGATTTTTTAGTTTTTCAAGATTCAATTTTTCGATTTTGTGATTTTTGGTTTGGTTTGTTAACGGTTTAGTTTGGTGCCGTCGATTTTTCAATTATTTTCGATTTTTGTGTGCACCTCTAGATAGTACTAGTTGCAGCGTTCAAATATCGCATGATATCATTGGATAGTAGGTTATACTAAAAAGAAAGTCTAGCCGGACAGGAAAATGAGGACCGGTCTAGCGATCAATTTATTTTTATTTTAGTTATAAAAAATTATACTCGTTTTTTTAGAGTCATTTAAAAAAAAACGATTGATAGCCCGGTTCCTATTTCCCGATCCTCCTAAAAAAAGTTCTATAATAAATTAGTAATGGTAGATACGGAGCCACTTAAAATAAAGAGTAAACAGTAAAATTAAAAACCAATGAAGGCCCAAATTAACGGATTATTTGAACGAAATTGTTTTAGAATGAAATAAAATGGTAATTCGAATTAAAAATGCATCATAATAAAATTAAAATCAAATATTTTATTTATGTATTAATACATTATTTAAAAATTATAATGAAATGAAGTAGAATATAATGACTAAAATGTTAACTTACTAAACTATATATCAATACTAACACATAATATAACATATAAAATTACAAGAGGAGAAAAATTAAAATTAATTAAATGATCATCCGAGTTAACTCATCAATTAAAATGAGTTAACTCGATCTAATTGATGGGTTAACTCAAATAGTATTATTATATTTAATACATAAAAAAAATAAAATAAAATACATCAAACCTTTGAGAATCAAATTTACAAAAATAATAATTAGTCTAATACATTATGCACCAAATATCAACAGTTACAAATCTTTTAAATATGCTTAGATACATTCACAAATTAAATACAATTATTTATTAAATGACAACAGACAATTACTCTTCCCCTATTCATCACTATTTAAACAACTCTCTAAAACGAAAAAATAAAAAACACAAAGAAGCAAAGCAGAACAATATTTTTTTGAAACAAATATCTACAACAAAGGAAACAATTAGAAAAATAGAAAAAAGTTACCACTCACGAGCAATGCTAATAAATACTACCAATCACCATGAATTAATGCTAGCTTTATTAATATTAATTTATTTTATGAACATCTAATTAGTTAATTATTAGTAATGTTTGAGATTTGGACATCTTTCAGGTAAACAAATAAATGATTCTACTGCGTTTGAATAATTTTGTGTCTACTAATTAATAACAAATCTTAATGAATATTCACCTATCATGGCTTTAATTTAATAACTTACTTGAGGGGATATTAATTAAGTCGTGAGTTTGATTGCACGCTTTATTATTTTTTTAAATTGCATATTATTGATTACAAGTTTGATAACACGTGTGAGGTTAGTTTGTATAACATTTTTTTTCAAATATTTAATAAATTTTTATTAATATATTTGTTATTTTTCACGGACATAATATATGTGTTATGTTATTAAATATATAATAAACATAATATATATAATTTATTAATATAATATAATACAAAATAAATATAATACCTATTAATATATATATATATATATATATATATATATATATATCTATATATATATATATGAGTGAGGATGTTTTTATCTTAATATATTTTTTTCCATTTTTTTATTAATTAAAATTATAATTTTTTAACAAATAAAATTTTGCAATTTTAATATATAAAAAATGCATAATTTAATGGAAATAATTATTTCGATTCAATTTAATATACCAAATATTAAAAAAAAATGTTTGATGAAAATACCATTTCTTTCCGTACTCAATTCTTTCTAACTAAACGGCTGATAAATATATTACGAGAACCATATACGTGTCTTAAGATGGCGGACAACGATATCATGCACCTTAATAATTACCTGCAAGCACCGGGGACGAATTGAAGCCACGTTCAGATGAGTGGGGAATTGACCCCATTTAACAAATAAATACATGATAAATTTTAAAAAAAAATTAGGTACAAAATATAAATTAATCCCTTTGATATTATATAAAAAATTTAATATACGGATCGAATTAAAATTTTTATAATTTTTTCAAATACATATTATTCCTAATTTTTTATATATGTATCTCCTTTTAATCTTCTTAAAATAAATAATATTTTAAGTTATACTATCTCCCTTTTATATTATTTGACTATTATTGACTTTTTAAACTCAATTTTTTTTAAAAAAAACTCAAAATTAATATAAATTATTTTAATTTTAATAAATACAAGGATGAATATTATAAATTATTTAAGAAGTATTACTAATTGTAAGTTTTATTATTTTATAATTTAAATCATATCAATTTTGAGTTTTAAAAAGTCTCAAATTGATTTTTAAAAGTAAAAAATAATCATATAATTTATAACAGATAAAGTATTATTTTTTTAAACAATTAAGAAATTAAATATTATTGAACAAATTTATAATTAGAAAAATGTATTAGTGGTCAATAAGGTATTTATATATAATGTTACTATTTATTGTGTTATTATTATAACTAAATACATATTTTATATATGTAACCAGAAAGTGTAAAATTATTCAATAATAAAAAAAAAGTCTCTGGGGCACTGTCCCCGCACCTTTGCTAAAGTATTCATAACATAGTTTGACCTCAATGGCGAAGGCAAAAAAAATGTTGAGTGGGAAAAAATTATTATACGATTATAAATAATTTTGCGGGAGTTTGAGGGCAACGCTCCCGAATCAATTTTTTTGAATAATATTATACTTTTAGGTTACATATATTTGATTACAATAATAATAAAATAATTGTTAACTCTGTATATATTTATATGTATGTGCATACACTCTATTAATCCCTATTAGATTTTTTTAAAGAAAAATTATTTATAAATAATTAATTATTCAAAAAATAATAAAAAGTATATTATTAATTTGTTTAAGAAGATTATATGAATATACATATATAGAAGAAATAAGAATGATACGAGATTGAAATTTAAGTGAGAAAATTATAATTTTTTAATTTGATTCTGCTTATTAATTTTTTTAAAAAATTTTAGTAGAGTTAATTTATATATAACATTTAATTTATATTTTTTTTGATAATGTGGAGTATCCCACAGTTGAACTAAATCTCCTCACTCTAAACTAGACTTTGCGCACATATTCTACCAAAGGAAAAATTATTCCATACTTTTGGAGTATGGTAAATAGTATGCTCCTTCTCTCACATATATGTGAAACTCTCTCTAGTAAAATCTACAAAAGACCCACATACATGTAAAGGAAGGAATAAATTATTTACTATATTCAAGAAATATAAAATAATTTTTTTTATTTAAAATATGATTTCGCCTTAAAACGTGTAACCGTGGAGTGACGATCGCACATGCAGATGCCGTACAAAACACCACAATCACGGGCAGATGCAGTCCAAAACACTGTGCTAGTTAATATGCATGTGGGGGCGACGATCGTGCATGGGCAGTAGCCAGCAGTCGTTTAATTGACAAAGCGTAAGGAGAGAAAGAGGGGAAGAGATTTGTTCAATTAATAACGTTTAATACGCGAAAGTAATAGTGTTCGGAGGTATAAACATGACGTATTATTTTTGATATATTAAATTTGAACCCTTATAAGTTAAATAATTTATATTTAAAATAAATTATTATTAAATAAAAAAATTATCAAATATGTCTACTTGTCTAATTTGCTTAAAACTTTTAAAAGCACCACTAATAGACGAACAATCACTTGGCCTTGTTCTTGTTTTTCCCCCAGCAGAATGTTAAATTTTTGCTATTGTGATAGTGCAATTGAGGAGCTGCACCCTTTCTGATCACTTATTTTTTTCACACTCTTTTATGTTTATAATTTTGATTGTATAAATATTTAAATATAACTTATAATTTTAATGTGTATAATTAAAAGACTAATTATTGGACGATCGGTCTTAGCGATCGATGTAAATTTTATTTATTTATTTATTTTTCTCTTTTGACTCTTAAAATATTTATTTTGATATTTTTTTAAAAAAATTTAATGACTATTTTATTATTTATATATATTTAAATTATACTTGAATTAAAATAATTTATCAAAATAAATATTATAAATATTTTTAAAAATAAAATAAAATAAAAAATTACATCAGTCGCCAGCACGAGTCGCTAGGTCCGGTCCCTCGAATCATTGCAATTAAAATTATAATCATGAAAAAATAAATTTGGAGGGAGCAGCTCCAAGTGAAATTGCAGGTAGCCAGCTACCGCCCTGATGAGTGGTTGCAGAATTAATGGCTTGTCGATCCCTCATTGAAGAAGAAGAGATGTATATGACATCTTTTATTTATGGCATGATAGGAAAATAAACTATTTGACTTTTCTAATACTGGTGAAACCGCAAACCCCCCCCCCCCCCCCCCCCCCCCCCCCGCCCCGATTTACTATAGTTTAGCTAAAGTAGTAAAGTACCATGGCAGGCTCTCAAATTTCAAGTCTCAAAAGACTCGTCAGGTTAGGAATATTTTAATACTTCCACTCAAATTGCTACGACTCATACGAGGAATCTGAATAAATCACTGTATGCTAAGTCTAATCAGATTATGTTTGAATCGTTTAAAAGAATTGTGGTCTTCGTAAGATGCATACTCCCTCCGGACTAATAAATAGTACTCCCTCCGTTTTAAAATAATCTTTTTAATTAATTTTATGATTAAATTAATTATTTTTTAAATTAATATATATTTTTTATATATATATGTAAAAAAAATTAAAATATTATAAACTACATAAAATTTAGTATTAATTTTAATATCTATTTTTTAAAAATTTAAATATATATATTTAATTATTATTTTTAAAAATGATCAATTAAACCACAAAAATTAATAGATAATTTTTATCTTGAAACAAATGGAGTATTAGAATAAGTATAATTATATAACATCTAAACACAATATTTAAATATTATATTTATCTTAATTATTAAAAATAAGATATGATATTAAAATCATTAGGCAAGCGTTTTTGGTATTTTTGTTGTATATTTACATACTTGGTTCGACTAAAATGCAGTTTGAAACTCAAAATTAATAAATTAGTTGAGATTTATATTTTTATATTTAAAATATATCTAAGTGTACATCAAGAATTTTTTATACTAAACAAAATATACCATTTGAAGTTTAAAATAATCAAAACACACTCTAAATTATTTTTTTTAACTAAACAACGTCCATTCTAAAATTTACTGTGCTAAACAACAAAATATACCTTAATTTTTAAACTGTTAAAATATCAGATTTTTTTTAAAAATACACTCAGATATATTTTAAAATTTAAAATACAAATACCAATAACCCTGCAAATTTAAAAAAATATAAACTGTATTTTAGTCTATTTGGTTCATCAGCATGCTATTTCGGGTATCTTCATCATAGTAATTTTTATCAATTTCCGGTCCACAGCAATTCTAAAACTAGATCAACACTAAAAGTAGTAGTACTACTTTTTCTTTTTCTTTTTCTTCTTTTAATTTTATTTTTATATATCTCTCTTTTTCGGGGTCAACAGTAGTACTACTTCCTGGAGTTCAAAATTCATTAATCAGAGAGTCATAATGATCGATTAGTCGGCCCGTGGGGGTACTTGATCAATTCCTGGCTACCAAAATATACCTATAGATATATCTCACTCTGTGTCATTGGTCACAGTATTAGTATTTAGTTGATTGATTTTTATAAATTATAAAATAACTGTTAATTTTAAAAAAATTAATTTAAAATTTAAAATTTTATAACTAATAATATTTGTTAGGTATTTCGTCATATTAATAACTATATTGACATAAACTAATTAAATTTATATTAATTTTAAGTTTTAAAATATCTTAATTAATTTTTAAAAAATTAATATTAATCTTATAATTTAAAATAAAAGAAATATTATGTACTGTATTGAACAAAATTTGAATGTTGCTGCCTACTAATCTAAGAATATTTTTATTCTATATTTATTTTTCAATTTAGTAGAAATAACATAGTAATTAAATTGTGAGAATAAAATTGAAAAATATTATGTTATTGATTATAATATAAAAAAAATATTTTTTTATTTCATAGAACAGATAAAGTATGAAATTACTTTATATCCGAATCTATAAAGAATAAGGTAGTGTGACGCCAGCTGCTAGGTTATGTCACAAATCTCTTTTCTTTTTTATCTCCATAAATTAAATTTTATTATAATTTGGTTACTTTTAATTTATAATTTTTTTATAATTTATAATTTAATCTTTTAAATAAATAAAAATTCTTGTTATACTATTACAGTAGTTGCACCCACTGTCACGGGGACTGGTGTTTGATAATAAAATGAAAATGTGACCGTGGGTCCACTGGATTATAACACAATGGCATCCATCCATCCATCCTTATTGTAGTACTCTTCAATTTTTCCCCAGTTTGTAAAACCTTTTTTAATCAATTAGTCTGTAAAGTTGAATGGAACAAAACAGGCTGTCCCCGTCTTTCCTTTCTTTTTCATGCTCCACCTTCCAAACAAACCCTAATAAAGAAAATCCATTTACCTGATATGTATATATGTACATATACTAATCGACAACAAATTTAGCCTTCCCATGGACTTTCTTGGACTTCAGTCTGTTGTTTCTCTCTCATAAACATCCCTATCCTCCTTATCGTCGTCGTAGTAGTAGTAGTACAATTTTTGTATTATTCCTTGTAGTATAATGCTTAAAATCAAGATTAAATTCTCAAAGAGGCGATTCTTCTTATCCTACACCCTTCAGCTTTATGTTTCCACTTTGCCCTTAAAACTACCTACCCTCTTTACTCAATTGATTTCTTTTATAAGTGAAATCCCTGACAGCAACTAGCTAATGGCTGGAAAGCTCATACCAGTCTTCTTTTGCCGCACTCGTCCGTAAGTAATAATACTCTCTCTCTCTCTCTCTCTCTCTCTGTCTCTCTCTCTCTCTCTCTCTCTCTCTATTTCTGTGTATTTCTGTTCTCTTTCCAAATTTATTTATTTTCACCATCTGTAAGTAACATTACTTATTAGCTTTCCACTTATTTTGGAGTGAATCTGCAACTTCACTCAAGTAGTTATGTTTCTAAATTAGTCTTGTTACCTTCTATATTCAGATAATTTCTGTAGATTGCAATGTGCTTTTTTAGGTGCCTATTATTGGATTTCTTAAGCTGTTTTGTTTATTCCTTAGAATTGGTTTTATATTTTTGTTTACTTTAACTTATTCTGTCGAAAAATTTAATTTTTCTCTGCTTGCACTTGTTTTGTTGGAAATTTGACAGATTGACTGTTTTCATGAAGCCCGATAATAGTCTGTTGATTTATTGATTGTTAGGTTTCATTTCCAATCTTCAAACTTTGGTTGTTCTTGACTCAGCTAATTTTGCATCTTTTGTTGGCCTATGTTATATGTTATGAAGATTGATTCAAGTGGTGAATGATGATTTGTCCTAGTAGTCTGGCGTAAGGAGAGATAAAATCAAAGGAAGACCAAGTAGTGCCAGTGATAGGAATTATGGATTGGAATTTGAAAACATCTTCTTGGGATTTGACTGATTTTGAACAAGAAACCATCCCTAACATAGACCTGACTAATGGGTCTAGTAGCTCTGGAGGCCAGGGGATTAAGGTGGATTTTTCAGTTGATTTAAAACTTGGTCAGGTGGTTGACTCAGGGAATGAGTTAGGAGACAATTTCAAGGTGCGAAATGTTCCCAAAATGGCATTATCACCATCAGGATCATCAAAGAGAGCACGTGGGACTAATGACGGTACTCAGACAGTAATGTGCCTCGCAGATGGGTGCAATTCAGACCTTAACAACTGCAGGGAGTATCATAGGCGTCATAAGGTCTGTGAACTTCACTCTAAGACTCCACAGGTTACAATCAATGGCCACAAGCAACGGTTCTGCCAACAGTGCAGCAGGTACGAATATTTTGGTGACTCTGGTGAGACATCCTCATTGTAAACTAGATTTGGCATTGCAATTTTTGAAGAGTTTTGCAAATAACTAAGCATAAACTAAGCTGCTAGGCTGATATAAGTTGTCTGTAAATGGCTTTAGAAGGTACAATAATTTGATATACAACAGTATGAAGTTTGAGGGAAATTTAGAAATTTAATTTATCTAACTTAGTCTCATTCTGTTTGTAGAAAGTCTGCTGCCCAACTATTAGGCTACTGTTTTTTTCCAAGTGTTTTTTTCCAAGTATTTTTTTCTTCTTATGAAAAAGGCTTTGTTATGTTATTCATGTAACGATTAGGTATGTACTTCAATATGAGGTTACCAATTTTGTCGATTTATTTAGATCCCAAGCAGCTAAAAAAGGGAATATATGCCTAATACAATGGTCCCTTTTGTGAGCTTAAACTTGTATATGGCCTGAAAAGGATTAGCATTTCAGCAGTCACTAATTGCATTGTACAATTATATCTTTCTGGTCCTTTTCCACTATTCCTTTTTTATATATATCTATTTATTAAAAGGCTCCAACATTTCCCATTTTAAACTTTTTTTCTGTTGAATCAACTCTTGCGTCTCCAAATCATGAATCATGTAACAATGAGGGAACAAGAAATCCAGTTAATTAACATTATTTTCTTTCCACAATGCAATGAGTGGTATGAACTTTTACATTGATAATAATTAATAGTAGTTGCAATGATGGTAGAAATTGGAACTTTAAAAGTTCCTCCAAATTTCCATCTCTCTGTCAAGTATCCCTGTTCAATTCATACTCTTCTTTATATGTCAAAAATAACCATCTTTAACCAAAGTAATTAACATGTTGCGCAGTTGACTTAACTGCACATGTTAACAAATTACAGATAAAAACTCAAGAGATCTTTCTTGCCATAAGTGTCTGCCTAGTTATACAGCCATCTTATTCATCAGTAAATATTGCAGTGTTTTCGTCTTCCGTGTGCTCGGTGTCCTATTTTTTTCCACAGCTGGTCCCAAGTCCAACAAAGGAGGTGGTTTAGACAGGATGTTGAGTCCCATGTACAATCTTTATAATTACCCTTGAAAATTGGAAAATCTCTCTTTTTATGAAATCTTGTAAATGGATTCGGCGGCCTTATGGTCTTAACATGAGATCTTTCCTTCTTCTCAATTTGTAATTAAAACTTTGAAGTTGTGTTTCATTACAGAAACAAGCTAATTGCGAAAGCAACATATCTGAACCCATTAATTTGTTAATAGCACATATAGTTTTAAACCGTTCATGCAGCACACACTCATTTGAGTTGTTTTGGTATATATTCCTTGTACTTCTTTCATGAGATGAAATTAGTGATGTTCAAAGCTCAATATATTTGAGGATACTTATTCATGTCAATCTTAGGCTTTGGCGGCATATTAAAGAAAAGTCCTTCCTTACTTAGCTTTCTTGAATATCATGTACTACTGTACGAGTATATTTTTATCTGCATAATTTGGTTTGACTTATTTTCATATATTAGTGAAATGTTTGTTCTCTCTAGCAGTAATCCTCGTCTTACAGGTTTTTGACCAATAATGGGGAACCGTCTCACGAAGAGAATTTCTTCGTGAATTTCCGTTTCACGCAGAGAATTTCTCACACAGAGAATTACACACTCAAATAATTATGTATCAATGAATGAATAATAATGGGTGTTTACATCCATATTTATAGTACTCTCAATCTACTCTCCTAATCTAATTAAAACTCTAAAAAAATAATTACAACTTAAATAAGGTAACTACAATTAATTAAAATGACTCCTAACTAAAATACAACTCTTAATAAAATATTTAATACAACATTTAATAAACCAATTCCTAATTAAAATAAAGCTTCCAAAACGCCTTCTTCGTCCTGCATCAACCAGCCTCGAGGGTCTCATGTTGTGTCACTCTTTGTAGGTTCCATTCATTAGAGGAATTTGACGAAGGAAAGAGAAGTTGCAGGAAGCGGCTTGATGGACATAACCGCCGCAGAAGGAAGCCTCAGCCAGAACCTCTATCACATGCTGGAAGCTTTTTCCCCAGTCATCAAGGTCAGTATTATAAGTGGTTTCTTCATTAGGCAGAATTTTTACGCTGAAGGTCAGATGTTTTAGCTATAATATGCGTCAAGTAATTAAAACTCAATCTTAGCTTTGAAGTAGGTAGCATATACTGCTGCAAATAGGCAATCGGAAGAACAAAATTTATGAGCAGAGTGCTTAATTAGCTTTTCTGGTCTGACTAAAAGTTTAACACCAGAAGTTTGCTTGACCAGTATCTCTTGGGACCCAAAATGGAGTTAAAAAACTTCTATTATACTACCTTCGTTCTAAAATATAAGATCTCGACTTTTTTTAGTCAACTTAAGATATTTTCAAACTCAAAATTGATATGATTTAGTAAAAAATTAGTAAACAATAAAGCTTTCAATTAGTAATACTTTTTAAGTAGTTTACAATACTCATCATTATATTGATTAAAAGTAAATGAATTTATGTCAGTTTTGAGTTTAAAAATGTCTCAAATTGATTTTCAAAAGTCAATAGTGATCTTATAATTTAGAACAGAGAGACTAACATATTTATGCATATATTACAGAAAAATAAGAAGGATGGGAAATGAAATGAAATCAGTGGTTGGATAACCAAAGGTTGCTTTGGGGTTCCAGAATTCCTATTGCTTCTAAATCTATTGGCAAAATAGGATGAGCCAACTGGCATGAGACTTGTGCTTGAAAACTAAAAGGGGAGCTGATCCTAGTAGCCACTGATATAGCAAATTTTGGTTCTGTATCCTTCATTCATTTGGAAGGAAAAATCTGGTGATCGAAAGATGGGATAGAGATGCAAAGTCTAGGCAAAAATATTCTCTTCCATAAACTCAAGTAGTTGTTTTTCAAAGTTGCCGCAAGCACTCCCTTTTCCCAGTTAGTTCTAAACTCCAGTTGATTCAGACCTACTGTTTCTTCCACATCAGATAACTGTAATAGGAGCTTCCAATGTAGGAAGATAGTTTTACGTAAACTGTACCTGCACTAACTCTTTTGTCTCACTTTATGAACAGCAGTGATGTCAAGATCTTGTAATCATAGTAAATGTATCCCTTTCAGGAACAAGATTGTTGCAATTCTCCAATCCGCACGAATATCCAACCGCTGGCGTGGCAAACCCAGTCTGGGCAGGGATTGTCAAATCCCAGGAAGATGCCAAGCTTTATAACCATCAGTCACATTCACAACTGCGTGAAAAACACAATGCATTTTCTGAATCCTCCTTGTGCGGCGACAAAAGAGGAAAGCAATTCAGTTTCGTGCACAGCACTAACCTTGAGCTGAGCAACCTATCAGGTCCGGAATCTTCTGTCTGCCAGCCACTTCTCAGCAACATTGCTTCTTCAGGAAGTGGTGGTGCCAGCAACAAAATGTTCTGTGATGGGTTTTCAACTCGAGTCCACTCGGATTGTGCTCTCTCTCTTCTGTCATCATTACCAACACAGACATCTGATATTGGTTTAAGTCATGCGGTGCACCCGAACTCGATCCCTGTAGCCCATCCCTTAGATTCAGGCTTAAATTATAACAGTCTGGAGCCAATGGAGTCCATTTTGGTTCCAAATGTCAGTAATGCTGAAGTCCATTCCATGGGAATGTTTCCTATGGCGCCTCATGCATCTCGTGGTAACGAAACTCCTCAAACACTTCCCTTCTATTGGGAATAGTCAATAAAGATCACCATTCTCTACATTGCAGGGTGATTTTAGGTTCAAAGATTTTGAAGGAAATTATTTCCTTCGGAGACTGAACGTGCTTTGTATTTATGTTTCCACTATGAATGTGCTATATCATTTTCCTGAAGCATGTTCACTAAATTTATTTTTGATTATTATTTTGGTACTTACGTTAAGTGGTACACTATGGAATTTAAGTAAACACTTGTATGTTGCAGATTATATTGTTTATACCGTAACCTCTTTGATTTTGACACGGTATTAGTATGATATATATTGTTGGTGTCTCTTTTAACAGCTTAACTTTTTAAATGAGTTGGTTAATTAATATGATATCAAATTTCTGGGAATGCAAGGTTCCTTTTTTAATAGCTTAAGCTCTTTTTTGTGGGTACTTTTTCATGTACTTTAATTTGTCCCTTCTTCGTAAAGTTGCATTTACCTTTTTCGTCGGTACCTTTTGGTAATATCTTAAACTCTTTTTCGTTGGGTCCATTTTTCTAATAACTAAAGCTCTTATGCTCTTTTTTGTGGATACCTTTTTCATGCACTATAATTTGTTCTTTCTCCATGAAGTTGCATTTTCGCTGGTACCCTTTTCAAATGGTTTAAGCTCTTTTTCGTTGATACTTTTTTTAGTAGTTTTAAGTTTTTAGATGACTTAGTTAATACACACTATTGATGAGAATTGATATTTTTATTAAAAAAAATATGATATTTTTATAAGATTTTATTCACATGACGATAGATTTCACTTGCTAGTCATGTGAGAAGAGTATTTCTTGTAAAAATATTAATTATCTATTATATTTGCATTCTGTCATGAGTTGAAAATGTAGCATATTGCTCTGGTTATTCGGTTTACGACTCTTTAAATAACCAAAAATTAAGAAATATTTATTTTTAAAGGTGGCTGAATTTGATGGCATTACATACTTTCAAATCTTTGTATCCATTTAAGAAGATAAAACAATAAAAATACAAAACTTTTTAGGCAAACATTACATTGCAGGACTTGCTTCTTTAAGCATTAGTGTGAGTTACCAACCAAAACATGAAAAAAGATGGATAAATAGAGAAATAAGTAGCACTACATAGCCAAAAGAAATTAAAATAAAACACACATCTCTGTCTGTTTTAATCCTACGAATCAACTATATTATTAGAAACACAAATTTGATTTGGTTTTATCAATTTTTAGTTTCATAAATTTTTTATTTAGCTTTCCTATTTATATTAATATAAGTATTATCTAAATTTTAAAATATTCAAATTTCTAATAGGAACAGATAAAAGGACGTTATTTTTTTTCCCTATTCAAATTAGTATAAGTATTATATAAATTAATAATAATTAAATATATACTGTCCAAATTTGCAAAGTATTCAAAAGAAACCCAATCAATTTTTAATAGAAAAAATGTAACTTTTAAGATAATTTTTTTTTGATTTCTCCAATTTTATTACAAATTTTTTATTACTATAAAAATTTATAATAATTAAATATATGCTATCCAAATTTGTAAAGTATTAAAAAAAACACTACCCAACCAATCTCTAATAAAAAATGTAACTTCTAAAAATTTGGTTTTACCAATTTAATTACAAAACTTTTTATCATTATTTTATGTAATTAATTAAGACAATATAACACATTATACTATATATTACCTAAATTTATTAAAATTTGAAATTATACTAAATCATACAATTAACTGTATTAATAATATATATAATTTTTTTAAAAGAATAATAACTATAAAATTAATTGAAAATTTATAATGAATTCATTACTAACTAATTTTCATAATTAAATTAAAACTTATTAAACCTTCGTACTTCTATTCGGATTAAAATTTCAAGTAAAATTTTTCAATATAAATACTTAAATAGAATTCCATTACATACTTAAAAAAAATTAAAATAATTATTTTCTCATAATCATAATAAATAAATATGCACTCAATTTAAATGTTTGACTTAATAATTAATTGAAATAATCTATAATATATAATTTAGTATTTGTTATTTAATTAAATAATATTTAATAATGTAAAGAATTCCTTAATAACTGAATTTTGGTAAGGAGGGGTAAATGAGTCATTTAGTTAGTAAGAGGGTAAATAAGTCATTACAGCAGCATAGTGGTTATTGCTGGTTCCAGCTGATGTCTGTTATGTTGTTCCAAGTGACATGTAGCTCGTTGAGTATTAATAGGAGCGTTGTAACAAGATTGAAGTATGAACGAATTGTGTTTCCCTCTCTAATTCTCTCTTCTTCCTCTCAAACTCTCTCTCATTTGATAATTCTTTCTATCAATTCCTGGTTCATAGTTGATTGATTGCTTAGATAAGCTTAATTCTAGTAAGAATTAGTTCGTAAGATCTCAATTCCTTACATTTGGTATCAGAGCACAGGTGATCAGTGGACATGGCGACTAACAATCAAAGGTTAACTAACCTTGAAAGCAACCTTCAGAATTTGCAGATGCAGCTGCAAACGTCAGTAGAAACACTGACGAAAGGATTTGATGATAAACTTGAACAGATGATGAGAGGTTTTGAAGCGATGCTGATGGCTCAAAACCAGAAGCAAGGCGTTGATCCATCTGGTTTTGACAAACAACCTGTAGGCAATCCTCTCATATCTCCGAATCTGCAACCTACTGGTTCTGTTTTAGGATCGGTTCAAGGTAGTGGTTCTTCATCTAACAGTTGTGACGGAATATTTCGTACTATTCGATTCAAATTTCCTAAATTTTGTGGACCTAACCCTAGGTCATGGATCAGAAAATGTAATAAACTGTTTTCTTATCACAATGTTGCTGAGAATCAGAAATTGTATCTAGCAACTATGCATCTGGAAGGTGAAGCTGAGATTTGGTATTCTAGTTTTGTTGAGAGTGGGGTGGAGTTAACGTGGAATGGATTGATTGAGGAGTTATTAGCTAGATTTAGTCCTGAGACTAAATTGAATCCTATAGCTGAGCTTAAGAAACTGCAGCAGTTAGGGAATGTGGATGAGTATAGATCAAAGTTTGAAGAACTCAAGGGTTGGGCTTTGATTAAGAATTCTAAACTGAATGAAGATTTTTTCATTGACTGCTTTGTTGGAGGTTTGCGTGAGGAGATTCAGTTAGGTATTCAGGAGTTAGGGTTTACAACTCTTAAAGAAGCTATTCGGTTGGCTAGAGTTGAAGAAACTAAACTGGAAGCTTGGATAAGAAGAAGCAGGACTGTATTGAGACCTTCAATTAATGCTAATACCTTCAGTCGAACTGCTGCTGTGACACCTGGGTTACATAAGGTTCCTAATAGTGTAGGGATGGAGCAGTCTGGTAATTCTACTGTTGGTACCAGAATAAGAGAAAATGCAGCTGAACAGAAGAAGGCTTTACCTATCATGAAATTAACCAGGGAACAGATTTCTGACAAAAGAAGGAAAGGGCTGTGTTTTTCATGTGATGAGCCTTATGTATTTGGACATATATGTAAGCAACCTCATCTATTCATGATAATACCTTCGGAAGAAGAGGGGTTTGATTGGAATTCAGAGGAACATCAGGTATGTGAACCAGAAACTGAATTTAAGGAAGACTTTAATAAGCTACCAACAACTGAGCAGACTGATGATGTCCAGATAACACTACATGCCCTGTCAGGACATAGTGCCAACAACACTATCAAGGTTCAAGGACAAGCCAATAACAAAGTATTAAATATTCTCATTGATAGTGGTAGCACTGGGAATTTCCTAGACTCACAAGCTGCAAAAAGACTTAAGGTTGTCCTTAAGGACACCAGTCCAGTAACAGTATCGGTGGCTGATGGATTCCAAGTGTATAGCACTCAAGTTTGTTCTGAGTTCCAATGGCAGGTGCAGAATAGAAGTTATTCTACTGAGATGAGAGTGCTGCCTTTGGGAGGAGTGGATGCTGTACTTGGGGTGCAATGGTTAAAAACAGTAAGTCCAGTTACTTTCGACTTTAATAAGTTGCAGCTGCAATTCTATCAGAATGGAGAGTCAGTGGTTTTGCAAGGGAAAAATACTGATGTAGTACCAACTATACAACTCATGGAATCAGGGGAATTTAAGAAAGTATTGGAAACAGTTTCTCATGGGTTCTATGGTTATCTTTATGGGATAATGGACTGTAAGGATTGTAGCCTCATGAATCCTTCATGTCCTAAGCTACAAGAGATGTTGGCCTCATTTTCTGATGTGTTTGCAGAACCTTAAGGGCTACCACCTGTGAGATCACATGATCATCATATCAACTTGAAAGAGGGAAGCCAACCTATGAACCTCAGGCCCTATAGGTATCCTTATGTCCAGAAAACAGAAATTGAGAAAATTGTGGCTGAATTACTGAGAACAGGAGTAATCCAAACGAGTAGCAGTCCTTTTGCTTTTCCTGTCTTGTTGGTTAAGAAGCATGACAATACATGGAGGATGTGTATTGATTATAGGGTTTTAAATGATGCCACCATTAAAGATAAGTTCCCAATACCTGCAATCGATGAGCTGTTAGATGAACTAAATGGTGCAAATTGGTTTTCCAAGCTGGATCTGCGGTCTGGTTATCACCAGATCAGAGTTCATCCACCTGACATTCCTAAGACTGCCTTTAGGACTCATTCCGGTCATTATGAATTCAAGGTCATGCCCTTTGGGTTGACAAATGCTCCAGCCACTTTTCAAGGCCTTATGAATGCTGTGTTTGCTCCTTATCTAAGGAAATTCATCTTGGTTTTCTTTAACGACATCCTAATCTATAGTCCTACTTATGAATCACATTTAGCACATATTCAGCAGACTTTACTGTTGTTGAAGCAGCACCAGTTATATGCTAAGATGTCCAAATGCACTTTTGCTACACAGCAGGTTCAATACTTGAGCCACATTATTACTCCTGAAGGTGTGTCGACTGACCCAGCTAAGGTGGAATGTATGATGCAATGGCCAAAGCCTGTAAGTGTCAAGAGTTTGAGGGGTTTCCTGGGCTTGACAGGCTACTACAGGAAATTTATTAGGCATTATGGGTATATCAGTAAACCTCTAACTGATATGCTTAGGAAGGATCAGTTTCATTGGAGTCCTGAAGCTGAAGCAGCCTTTAACAGCTTAAAACAAGCTATGGTTACTGCTCCAGTTTTGGCTATGCCTGATTTTGATATCCCTTTCATCTTAGAAACTGATGCTAGTGCTACTGGAATTGGAGTCGTACTGATGCAAAAGGATAGACCCATTGCTTTCTTGAGTAAGGCTATTTCTCCTAGGCATTTGGGGTTGTCTACATATGAAAATGAGTTAATGACTGTAATCTATTAAGTACAGAAGTGGAGGCATTATTTGGTTGGTAACAGATTTATTATCAAAACAGACCATCAAAGCCTCAAGTACTTGTTAGATCAAAGGATTACCACTACCAATCAACAAAAGTAGATAACAAAGCTGTTGGGATTAGATTATGAAATCTGGTATAAAAAGGGCAGGGAGAATCTAGCTGCAGATGGGTTGTCCAGACAATCTGCTTGTATCATGGGTAATGAGAGTTTGAGTTCCTTACATTGTCATGCCCTTACCACAGTATCTCCACAATGGGTGCAAGAATTGGCTGCGACATGGGCTAGTGATTCAGAACTGCAGCAACTTATCTCTCAGTTAATATTAAATCCTATGACAGTTCCTGATTATTCTTTTGAGAATGGAAGATTGCGGTATAAAGGTAAGCTGGTCGTGGGTAATTCTTCTGCTGTGAGGTTCAAACTTCTACAAGAATTCCATACTTCTCCAGTTGGTGGTCATTCGGGTAGGAGGGGCACTTATGAGAGGATATCTCAGTATTTTTTCTGGCCTACTATGCGACATGATGTGACTGTATTTGTTAAGGAATGTGAAATTTGTCAGTTAAGCAAAACTGAAACTAGTTCTATCCCTGGGCTATTGCAGCCTTTGCCTATTCCTGAGATTCCATGGAAGGATATAGCTATGGATTTCATTGAAGATTTACCAAATTCTCATGGTTATAATTCGATTCTGGTAGTCATTGATCGGTTGACTAAATATGCTCATTTTTTGGGCTTAAAGCATCCTTTTACTGCTACTGATGTAGCCATTTTGTTCTTAAACCACATTAATAAACTCCATAGGTTACCTTCTTCCATAGTTTCGGATAGAGACAAGATTTTCATTGGGCACTTTTGGCAGTCCTTGTTTAAGTCTCTAGGAACTAAATTGCAACTTAGCACAGCCTATCATCCTCAAAGTGATGGCCAATCTGAGAAGTTAAATCAATATTTAGAAGCTTATTTGAGGTGTATGTGCAGTCAGTGACCTAAGAGTTGGAGTGAGTGGTTGTCTCTTGCTGAATGGTGGTACAATACTCATTATCATAGTGGGGCTCAGCTTACTCCTTTTCAGGTGTTATATGGTTACACAGCTCCTCATATTTCCTTCCATCAGTATGGACAAATTTCTGATCCAACGGCTAGACAATTTTGTGCTTCCAGGAATCAATTGCTACAACTCTTAAAAGCTAATTTGGTTCAGGCTCAATCTCGGATGAAAACTTATGCTGATGCTCACAGACAGGAGAGGGTTTTTTGTGTCGGGGATATGGTTTATTTGAGGGTTCGCCCTTATAAACAGTTCTCTATGACACATTCTAAATACTCTAAGCTGGACTCTAAATATTATGGGCCATTTCAGGTGTTGGAGAGAATTGGTCCTGTAGCTTACAAGTTGTTGCTACCACCTCAAACCAAAATCCATCCGGTGTTCCATGTTTCTCTCTTAAAGAAGAAAATTGGTGTTGCTGCACAGGTTTCTCAGATCTTGCCTTCCGTTGATGCAAATGGACAGTTTGTTGTTGACCCTATTGCTGTCTTAGATCGCAGAATGGTCAAAAGGAACAATGCAGCTGCTGTTGAAGTCTTAGTCCAGTGGTCTAATACCCTCCCTTCTGAAGCTACTTGGGAGGTTTGGTCTGATCTTCATGCCCGATTTTCATCTTTCTGTCCTTGAGGACAAGGATTTTTCTAAGGAGGAGGGATTGTAAGGAATTCCTTAATAACTGAATTTTGGTAAGGAGGGGTAAATGAGTCATTTAGTTAGTAAGAGGGTAAATAAGTCATTACAGCAGCATAGTGGTTATTGCTGGTTCCAGCTGATGTCTGTTATGTTGTTCCAAGTGACATGTAGCTCGTTGAGTATTAATAGGAGCGTTGTAACAAGATTGAAGTATGAACGAATTGTGTTTCCCTCTCTAATTCTCTCTTCTTCCTCTCAAACTCTCTCTCATTCGATAATTCTTTCTATCAATTCCTGGTTCATAGTTGATTGATTGCTTAGATAAGCTTAATTCCAGTAAGAATTAGTTCGTAAGATCTCAATTCCTTACAAATAATCTAATAACTATAATTATTTTCTTAAAATTCTTATTAATATTTATTTATTTAATAGTATAATAAACTACTGTATTATATTATATATACCGTCCGTGCTAAGCACCGGCTTGATGAGCTTGTCTTTTAAAATATATAAACTGAATGATTGCGGTGTTCCCCAAGTTGAAATATGCTAAAAAGGTTTCACTTTTAATCCTTTATTTATGTTATAAATACAGGCTTAAAATGGGTGTCTTAATTGTCAAGTCAACCAAGAGGTTTCTTTTTTCTAGAACCGATATAGTCTGTTAAAGAATAAATCTTTGCGGGCTCTGTCTATATATAATTTATAATTATAATTCCCTCTCGCTTTCTCGAAAGAGTCTCAATATATTACTATTATTTTTATTTCACAACACTTTCCTTAAGAGGGACGATATTATAACATAACACAAGCATTAAAATTTATTATCAATTTCATCCTACTTTAACAACTTGTTATATAAAAAATCAAAAGATTTAACCTAAAAAAAAAATACAAATTTAATGTTTAAAAAATCATAAATTAGACTAGTTTTACAAATAAAAAGAAAAAAGAAAGAGAGTATTATAACATGTGAATACAAAATAATACTAAGTACTTTCGTTTTAAAATATAAAATTATTATTAATTTTTTAAAATTAAATTAATATATTTTTAAATTTAAAATTGATATAAAATTTTCTAATCTTAGCTAATAAAATAATAAAAGGTGTACACCATTAAAAAAAATATTATTTACTGTAAGATTTTTTTATTTAAAATTTTAAAAGTAAAAAATAATTTTATAATTTAAAATGCAATGTTTTCAAAATAAAAAAAACTTAAACCATTACGAAAAAAGATTTTTTTTTATATGTCATTTTCAGTAATATACATTTATCTTTTATTTGACATTTTCAAAAGTATTTTTTTACTAGTAGTATTAATAATACGGAAATACAAATTTTATTGTAAATACCATATTACTATTGTTATAAAATCAGCACTTAAAATAATTTATAAATTATCACTTTAAATGACTTAGAAATAATTTTAAATTTTAATTTATAAATTATTTAAAAATAATTCATTTTTAAATAAATCCGTAAAGACTATTAAAATAAAAATATTTTTATATTTGGTCAAATTTATTTATTTTAAAATAACTTATAAATATATTTTTTTAAAATAAGAAATAATTACTTTTTAAAATCGACTTATAAATTATTTAATAAACTAAACAATAAGTCATAACCAAATAGGTGAACAGTGAAAATAGTTGAAACTTATAAGCTGCAGCGAACACGATAAGATGATTTAGGTTTAGGGCTAGAGTTTCGGTGTTAAACAAAAACATCTACAAGAATCGAGATCAACAAATCCAAGGGGAAAGAAGAGTGTGTATATGAAATCAATGGATGCTACTAGTAGTACAAAAATAAGCCGTATCGATGTTATAGGGGAAGATCTTCTTCAGAACGTTCTGAGCAGACTCCCTGCCTTATCATTCGCATCGGCGGCCTGCGTTAACCGCTCCTGGAATCTCCTTTGCGATTCTATCCTCTCCTCCCCCAAGCTTTCCTCGGCTCTTTCTCAAAATCCTTCTCTTCAGGTTTTCCCAATTATATACATATGTACATATTTGTATATGTAACGCCCTATTCTCCACTCTGTGTTCATGTACGATTCAAACCACAGAAATATATGAAAGCGAAAATTTTCAAACGTAATAATTTCAATTTTTATAGGATGCTGTGGATGAAGTTTTTCACAAGGTTTTTGCTGAACCAATACGCCCGCATTTCGCCATTGCCTCAGTTGGTCCTTCCTTTGGCCGGCACAAGGCTCTCCAACTCGTATGGATGATGATGGATTTTGTGTGTATTGACTTTGCAATCAATTATTGGACTAAAATATATAATGTACCCTGCAGATTACTGAAAAATTAGGATCCACGGTTCCAGTCATTTATACGTCACCTTATGGTTTACTTGGAAGGGATGCAATTACAAATGAATTCAGAGAGGTTTACGATTTTATTTATTTATTTAAATTATTGTTTATCCTTTGTTAATTGTTACTTGCTGGGTAGAATTTAAAACAGCATTGCTTTTATTTGATGTTGTCCATTGTCCAGGTTCAGTGGGAAGTAACTGAAGATCATGATCCCGTGCTTCAATTTTTGGATGAGGATCCTGGCACATATTCTGGTAATCAAAATCGAGCTATTCTATTGACTGTTGGGTTTTTACCTGGATTGAAAGTTGCTGCAATTCCACTTTTCCAATCAAAGGAGGTAAAATTGCTGTTTTTTTATATTCTGGTTTTTCTTGCCTGGGAATTTGTAAAAGGTATTGCATTAAACCATTGTGTTTTGTGGATGGAGTAAGGCTAATCTCTTAGATAGAAGGAATTCAATTGGATGTGGAATTTTCTTAGTTCTTGTTAAAGTTTTATCGCATGAAAAAATGACTTTAGGTTTTGCAAATAGGAGGTTCTGTTTGTGGAGGATTTTGTCACACATATCAGGGAATGCACGACCTCTGTTTCAGGGTGTGCATCTCCTGCCGCGATAATGTTGTTTGCAGTAAGTAGAAATTCTTCTACTTTGTTATATTGTTATCAATTTAGTAGGAAGCCCATATAAAACTAATATTTTAGGTATACTTCTTTCATTCTTTGTATTTCTCACATGTGATTGAAATTATTGTTAGGGTATCAAAACTGACACGGATCATCTTCTTGAAAAATTGGGTGAGTTTCATACATCTTTGATATTATATCGAACATATTCTTTTAAGCAAAGATATTCCTGAATTTGGTATCTGTAAACCATTGTTAGGACATATGTTCTTTAATCTTGTGTTACTGGCGATACGTCGATACATGCATGTTCATTTTTCGTTATATAGTCAATTATTTTGCATTTCTTGCAGATTATGCCATGTCTCCGGAGACTGTCATTGTTGGTGATGGGAAAGGCGTTTTCCTTTATGGAGGTGATTGTATGAAGAAGAATGCCACCGCTGCTGTTGCCCTTCTATTTATGAGGGACAAGGACAAACCTCATGGTACTGCTTTCATATATGCATATATCGAAACATACATTTAATTGGATTTGTTAATAGGAGCACGTTCTCCAATGCCACGTCCCATGTATTAATAATATTTTGAATTAATTTGTGGGAATTTCCTACACTCGAGTATGTTGGACAGGTAATTAACAAACATTAATCTTAGTTCCGTTAATGGAGCTTTAATATTCTGTACATATTGAGAAATGAAATTATAAATTAAGATGGTGACTCATGTATGGTTGGTGGGACCATGCGAGGCATAGATCTAAGAAGAAACTGCTTTTGACTATGAATTTAGGTCTCCCATAGTGCTTGGTGGTTTTTGATTTTTACCGTCGGCATCAGTGATAGAATGCTTCCCTCGTGCATTTTGTTTCTGTATTGAAATGCTTTATATATATGCCTATAATGTTGTTAAAATTTTAAACCATTTCAGTAGCGTTTATGCACAATGCATCCTAATCAGCCAGCTTAATCGTTTTTCTAAATATTCCCTTGTTGGCGATAATGTATTAAAAGTATGTGGTACTATTATATGACAGTACTGAGTAGTCTGTATGTTTTTCATTCTTGATCAATGATTTAACATTAGTGCAATGACTTTGCTTGTATTATAGTTCCTCATTTTTACCATTATGTTCTTCATGTTTAGTTATGTCTTATATTAAAAGTTATTTTATTACAATGTATCAATGTTTTTGGGTTTACATGAACAGGTATAGGAAATATACAGTTTCATGCTGCACTATCCAGTGGTATGTCACCCATAGGTCCCACATACAGGGCAGTTTCTGTCAAAGAGAATCATGATGAAGGTTCAACATGGCTCACCGCAAGAAGAGATGGGTTCGTTGAGAACCTTGATGGGCAAACCATTCTCAACCATATTTATGACCAAGTATATTGATATCTTCCTCGAGTGAATTTGTAGTTCCCTTATTCTAGTATCAATGCTATTAGTATTTTCATTTCAACAGAAAGAGTTTTTTTAGTATGATTTTCAAGTCTTTGCACAAAACCCTTCATGAAAGATATAATGTTTAAGCTTCTGTTCTACTTTTGTGCTTATCTTCTCTCTCTCTCTCTCTCTCTCTCTCTCTCTCTCTCTATATATATATATATATATATATATATATATATATATATATATACGCCGGGGGGGGGGGGGTTGATATTGTGGTTAATCAATATTTTTTGGGTGGAACGGTCTATTGATCATTGATGTTCCAAAGTGGGCATAACCTTTCTATGGTTATCAGGGGGTTTGTTATGTTCAATCAAAGAGATTGAAAATTAAGAAATTTCTGCTTCTATATTTAAGATAAATGTTGCATAGGACGGGTTTGAGACGTCCACTGGACATTTTGTTTTCTGCTTGGTTAAATATTTTCTTAAGAGACTACACTGACATAATACATAATATGTTGTTTATTTCACGTCCTTCAAATGCCCTCTAATGGTGTTTCTACCTAGAAACTACTTACTAGTGTTTCACAGATTTAGCAGATCTCCTGATTGGTTGATGCTATTGTCTAGGTTTGTGATGTAAGAGTTTCACAAGAGCCTTTTTTTATACTCATTATGTGTTAGAAGACTACCATCTATTGAACAGCTTTCAGTATCTTTGAGGAAAATAATCTTAAGTCAATACTCTTGACCAGTTATAAATACCAATTAGTATGGTTCACACCTATTTTCAGATAAACCGGTACAGTTATAGTTTTGGTTTGATTTACCCAAAATACTGGACTACAGATGGCTGGGACAGGCCAGGATCATGCTTACAGTCCCGAAATTTGAACACTGCGGTATCATGTGTACAGTCATATGATCTTTCACTCCAAGCTTTTGGTTGGACCGTTTATATTGATGCACTACTAGTATTTTACTATATAGGCTATTATATATTTAGTATTTGAATTTTGAATTCAAGTCAACGTTCCTTGAGAGATGTGCCTAACAGTTTTTTTTGTTGTTTCAGCTTTACATAAACTTTTGTTATATTATTGTAATGACTCTAATGCTGATGTTTTTGAAGTAAAAAGTAAGGGACCTAGTCCTTGATTCTAACTGTTGCAAGTACTATGTCAGTGTCATTTACCAAACTCCCTTTTGTCCCATCCATCCATTTGACTGCTTTAATTTTCCATAATTAAGATATTTTTATTAGAATTATCTATGGCATTTAAGTATTGATTGGAAGTATTAATAATTTTGGCATATCAAGAAAAGTGTAGAATTATACATATTTAAACGGTTTAAGATATTTTATGGACGGGGCACTGGTATACAGTGGTACAGGTATATTATCATTTTAATGGCCAAAATGGTATGGTGGCCATTACTATTTATAACAATGCTCTTAGAATTCTTTCAATTAGTAGTTGGACATAATATCCTGTCATCAGAAAACCAATTTGAACCTTTTATTGTGACAATCAGAGTTGTAGTTCAGTTTCTAGCTTGCATTCAATACACAAATTAGACGGAGTTGGTTCATGTTTGTGAGTTGACGTATTTGATAGTATAGATATTCGAGTTCTGTTTTGTCTTTTTAATGCTCTTTAATCTTAAGCATGTATAATTTGTGGCAGATGGGAGATCGTATACATTATCCTGCTCTCTACATTGGGGTTGTGAAAAGAAGAAAATGCTCAGTTGGGATGGATAAAGTGAGATGGATAACATCCCAAGTATTCCATGAAATTTATGGGTAATTTGTTAAACTTTCTCTCATTTGTGTATATATGTTCGCCGTTAAACGGTGTTGCAATGACTCTTAAGAAGGGTAAAAAGAAACTTGGTGCCTGTTTTATCTTTGGGAAGGTTTCGAGAATACCAAGGTTCTAAAAGGCGCTAGGCGGGAGGCGGGCGGCCGGGGGGGCCTAGCGCCTAGGGGGCCTAGGCGGGGCTTAGGCGGGATTTTTTATTTTATACCAATTTTAATATTTTATCTTATATTTATCCTAACAAAATAATAATATAAAGGAAAACAATCATAATAAAGATAATAAAGGCATTTGCTTAAAGCTCAAACACATATCCATGTTGCTAATGTCAAAGTTCAAACAAAAACACGCAATTGTTTAAAGTTCAAACACAAGCAAATAATAAAAAATACAAACTAATAGTCCTCATCTCCATATACCTCTATATCTCTCTATAACTCTTTTTTTTCTATATTCTTCCAAGATAATGTCCCCATCGGGCTCACACTCGTACTCCTCATTTCCCTCTTCCGTATCATATTCAGACAAAAAAAAAAATCATGGAGTTTTCTTACTCTAACATTTCTATTATTTCTCTTAGGCTCTAGCACGCTATCCGCTTCGGATGCTTCACCAATCGCTTCCCAAGTAAGGCCCGAACAACCTTCAACTTCTTCATCTATTCTTATGACGTCGTTTTGTAGCTTAGTTATTAAAATTAAAAAAAAATAATTGCAACCCTAAATTTTTCGCTTATGCCTTGCCTAATTTCTCTGTTTTGCCCGCCCAGTCCCGTATAATTCTCTGGAGGGATTTTTTTTTCTCCTTGGACATAGGCTAGGGCCTAGCGCCTAGGCAGGGGAGGGCCTAGCGCCTAGGCGGGGATTAATCGGACCTAGGCGGGGATTTTTAGAACAGTGGAGAATACTAATAGAGACGTTTTAGTTCTCTTCACTTGTCTTTATTTATATTTTTTCTTTTTTTCATCAATTTAAAAAGGTCATTTCTGCCGCATTTCACTCTGATGTTGATTTTACTTAAACTCGATTTGAGTTAATTGAACACATAATTTCATAATTTAATGGACTATGCATCTGACTGAAATATTGGTACAAATTGTGGGGAGAAATATATATGGAAAGAAAAGTATAGTACTTTTACTTGAAACATCTAATGAATGTTTACAGCTCATGGCTAACTTTTTGATTATATTTTTTATTTTATTTTATTATCTTTAAGTTGAAAATTTTCCTAGTTTTTATATTAGCATATTAAATGTGCATGTGCTTTTTGTTGCTAGAGTTTTTTTTATTACTGTATTATTTCATACTTATTTAATTTGAACAAGAGTAGTGAAAGTTATTTTTTTTTGGCAGAGGAGGTGAGGAGTACCTATATGTTGGCGGCGGTGGTATTAAAACTGGTGATTTCTTCCATTTCTTTAATTCAGATTCACAAATGGCATCGTCTTCTCTTAGAAATGTCTCTGACAAATTGAGACATTTGAAGGAAGATTGTGACGTCGAAAGTTCTCATCGTTTAAGTTCTGCTAATAGTGACAAGAAGAAAGTCTTTGGGGGTATTATATTCTCATGCTGTGGTCGAGGTGAGCCTTTTTTTGGAAAACTGAATGCTGATAGCTCTCCTTTCTTGGAGAATTTCCCTGGGGTTACATTGGCTGGATCATTTTGTGGTGGGGAAATTGGTCGTGGTGATTCAAGCTCATATTGTCGAGAACCTCAACAAGAAGGCTCGTACCGTTGCTGTGTGCATTCCTACAGCAGTGTTTACTTAGTCATGTCTTACACTCCATCCCCGCCATTGCTGTAGGTCCTGATCATGATTGCAAATGATTTTGATAAAACCTTGTTCATTTGGATTGTAAATCAAAATTGCTTAATCAGGATTCGAAAACTCACTTATATTTGGTGAAAATTAAAGTCGTACGTCTTTGGCAGGAGGTACCTTTGATTGATTTGAGAACTAGATGAAAATCAAGTGAATGGTTTTATACTAATGAGAATATATCAATAGCTTGTTTGGTTCATGAATTTGAATATTCTGAATACTTAGTTGAGTTGTGATATGATTGCAGTATTGTGTTTGGGGGATCGAGTAACACCTTCTAGTACTAGAATGTAGTGAATCTTGAATAGCAAGATTCAGATGTAAGAATCAGTTGGATTGATTTGCAAGGAGGCCGTCGTTATAGGCAAGGTATACCTGAGAGAGAGGCCGTTCATTTTTCCCAAAATAATAAGAAGATCTAGAAAAGAGAGAGGCTCTGATATTTGATAGAATCAGATTTTTGGAGTGTACCTAGCTACTACTTGAAAAGGAAGTCTCTTGTATGACGCACAAGTTGATGGATCCTAAATAAATAAATTCAATTAAGTGGTAGGAGAACGTTGTAGTTGATCTATTAGAAAGTCATCCGAATTACTTCATCACCACCCACGTCCAATAGATAATTAACATGAACAGCTTACTCCTTTATAGAGGAGGAAAGGAAACTAATTACTAATTTGGTTTCCAACCAAATTATATTAACTGAAATTCTTTCTTTCTACATTCCGAATACAACACACACACACACACACACACACACACACATATATATATATATGCATAAACGGTGATTAGGTAATGTGAAGAATGCAAAACGTACAATAATGCGTACCAGAGGAAGGTCATGCAGCCTGATCATAGCAGCCAAAGTCGTCTGTAATTTACTACATCGACCACATATTAATCCATCCCTAAAAATACATTAAAACACACACACACACAAGCTAGCAATACCAAAATTTGTTAATTGTTTTCAAATTTTAAATCAATAACATTCATTAATTTTGATATTAAAAATGTATTGTATATATTGACTTGAAGAAATCACAATAAGTTTCATATTTAGGAACGGATATATTATTATATAAATTTTTAGCAAAAAAAGAAGAAGAAATTATAATATAAATGAAATTATGGTGCTACTAGTAAGAAAACACGCAGTGTGGCGCATCATAATTAAGTTCTATGCTAGCTGAACTAATGCAATGAAAACCGACCGTGATTGCTAATAAAATCTCAGTTTTAGCGAATGATAAAAAATACTATTAGTAATTGAGGAGACAAGATGACCACATTAACCCACCACCACTAATTAACGCCCGAGGGTTTAATTAAGTAGTAGAAAGCAATTCATGAGCTTTGATCGATGATATATATATATATATATATATATATATATATGAATGAATTAAGATGTGTAAACAAACAATTCCACTTAGAACTGTTACCCGGCCGCTCCCCTTCTTGGTTCTCAGATCGATCGGAACAAATTAGGAAGGCAGTTCCAACTTTTCTAATGGGTCTTCTGCCTAAATATAATAAGCCATGCTGTTCCATGCATAATAATTGAGATCTAAAAAACCCAATTTAATCAATTATTAGTTCTCAAAAACCCTAATTAATTAACTAAATTATTAAGTAAGCTCTAGCAGCTACTGTATATAAATGAGGGTTCCGATCTTCATGAATATCATTCAAACAAACCCTAAAAAAACATTATTACCAATAATTAATTAAGAAGGTCAATTAAACAAAATGGGTGTCTATGTATCATAATTCATAAATATTCAACTGATCAATCAGATCATATATACGTGTGTCAACCCACAAGAATTGAGAATGTAAAGGTGAAGATGATATGATATTGGCACGGCTCAATCAAAATAAAGGGCCCAGCAGTATTCCTTGGGAGATTTGATTTGATTGAGCCATTCCAACATCATTTTTCACTTTTCTAAAATAAATTTTTAAAAAATTCATAGAAACAACGTAATTATCGAAGATAAAGTAGAACTAAATATTTACTACAAATTAATATTCACCTCGATTCTATCTTCTGATGAATTAATTATAAACCTTCCAAATTTTCTTGCCTTCTATCACAACAATCATGATAATGATAACTGGATATCTTGTCCAGATGGATACGAGACGGAGAGAAAAGAAAGTATAGAATTAAAGGGATTAACAAGAAAGAGAAATGGTTAAGATGTCCAAGTCTTTGCGATTGAATCAGAAGAGAGATCATTTATATATATATATAGGGTTTTCTGTTAGGTCTTCTAAGAAACAAGTAGTGGTTGATGACATTTTAACACAAATACAAAAGGAAGTCTCTTTCCTCAATAGTATTTCCAAATAAATCTCGATCGATCAAATAATATATGCTTCTAATGATTTGTCTACCTATTCTTAACCTAATACGTGCTACAAAATTATCATCATCATCGTTATGTCATCCTCGTTTGTTTTTTATTCCCCAAAGAATCATAGTCATTTCTTTGTATAATGTCGAAACTTAAGTATTAAAATGGCTGGCTTAAAAGGTCTAGATAACGTTGTATTATTATACGTACAAATTAAAATCATTTAAGAAAAGCATGTGAAAACCAAAAGGTAAAAGCCAAACAATAAATATTGATGTTAAGTAATTGTCAATCTCAATTCTTATATATATATATATATATATATACTCGGGCAGGCTGACCATTCAAGCTTTCTAATAATTCACAATTTTGCTAACGAAAATATTAATATTTTGCAATCTGTACAAAGACGATAATTGTGGGAGAGAGAGTCCAATGCAAAGTGCTCCAAATCAGATAGTGGTGAGAAATACTTATGGGATATACGTGCCATGATGCTCAATATGATATTGCCTCTCTATAAATAAATTTATTGATTTAAGTTGGTTATTTTTTATTTCATCCCCCCCCCCCCCCCCCCCCCCCCGGGGCACCCAGATAATTATAAGGAGTATAACTTTGTTGATATATCTGATTTTGTATGGAGTGGAGGCGGTAATATAATGGCGATACGGACAGGATCAATAGTAATTAATTGGCTGTGAGGATTTCTTTTCACTCACTCGTGTAGCACAGGGGCGAGTAAAAAATCAAATTGTCTTCGAAATCGTACCAAAAACCGTACAAATTGTTCTGATATATGTGGCGGTTTTAGGTGAGTTGAAAAAATTGCAAATGCGGTTTGATTTTGGTTTCTGGGCAAAACCGCATGCAATAAACCGCAACATGTACTATCAAAATGGAGCATATCAAGAAATATCCCAAATAATAATTATCTCTATTTAAAATTTTCATATGTAAGAAGATAACATCATTCATATTTTCAAGTTCTATTTTGCTTTTGTTTAGACAAAAACATTATAAGTAAAGTTGTGTGTGATTGTATGTTATTAAAGTGATATTTAATATTGTGTGATGCTAAATTATTAATTAGAATTGTATAAAATTTAATTATTTTAATTGATTTTGGAACCTAAAATGCACCAAATAAAATCGTACCGCACGGTTCAAAATCGCAACGCACTAATCACATGCAGTTTCATGTGGGATTTTGAATTTATCAAATTACACCTAAGCAGTTTCATGTGTGATTTAAATTTCAAATTGCACCATACTCACTCCTAGTATACTGTGTGTCGATCATTAAAAATAATGACAGACAGAAAATCCAACAACTCGTGTGGAATTGGTATATATACAATTATTAGATTCCAAAAGATGGTTGGATTATTTTACAATTATAAAAAAAATCCGGTTAAAAGTAGCTTTAGACTAGCACTTTCAAAGCGGTTAATAATTGCGCTTCATGGGTGATTAGGTAAAATGAAACTACTAAAACATTTAGTGTGTTTGGTTCAATGTACACTCAAAAGGTAAATTCTCATCGTCGATATGTTTATGTAATTTATCTTCTTGCTTCTTTTTAAACATTTTAATTCAATTTCGAAAATATTTATTTTCTTGTTTAAGCTGGAAATGAAAATTTCGCATGTCCCATAAACACAGTAATATATGATTCAGCACACATGCCGGATATACCTCCCTGGCCGTACGTACGTGTACTGCTGAACTTCAACACAACAATAAAAGTATAAAACCGGTCTAATTTAGTGCCTAAAACTGTGGTTGGCGGTCTTGATTCGCACAAGACCAGTGGAGGGAACAATTCCTAATTTTTCTACTCAACCATCCTTTCAACATTTACTTGTTGTAAGCTAGATTTGGAGTGTCCCCCTTCAGAAGAACAAGGACTATTTTCACAAATAATTTCGTTATTTTTACATAATTCTTTCTCACATTAGATTCAAAAAGGCTACAAATACCTTTGCCAAGTCCACAAAGTTCTTCTTCACATCGTAGTGTGATGAAACTCATTTACTATTCATCTAAAAAGCCTTGTGAAAAGAAAAAAAAAAAATAGCATATTTTTGTGTGAAAATTGCAACTCCCAAATTCTGCCTCATTCCACCCACAATCCCAAGAACCATCATATCCGAAGTAATACCAATACCTATTTTACTTTTAAGGTCATGTAAAGCAAAATACAAAGTTAGCGGTTTTAACCTTCGCTCATAACCAATCAAGTACTATTACATTGACCAAGAGTTAATTAGGGGCTCCTGTTATGACTGGGTTTCAATCCTGCAATATTATTGCAAAAATATTTCCTAATGAAAGGAAGGAAAGGGTGAATACTTCACTCCTAATTAACAGGTCATAATATTTCAGTGAGCATATTGAAGTAAAATGGATGGTAAATGCAAATGGGGAGTATGCACAAAACGACTTTGCAAGTCGATTTCAGTAAACATCTCCCACCATAATCCCTTTTAGAAATCACATACAAAACAAGAAAGTCGAGGGCTGGCATTTGAGTTTTAAAGTTACTTTATTTCCATACTAGGAAAATTCCAACTAACTCGAAAATGGGATAAGAAAATAAAAAACCCTCAAATTGAAATTCCCAAAGACTTCTTCATCTTCTCAACCTCCAGATATACAGTTGAATATGGTAGGAACTCTGAGAAATAGCTTTTACTCAGATCATTAATTGCAACTGCAAGTTTAGGGATCTCAAGCGTCTCCTCGTGAGTCAGGGTCCTAACAAACCTTGCTGGATTCCCAGCCCAAAGCTCTCCTGTAGGAATCCTTCTCCCTGGGGGAACAACAGATCCAGCTTCAAGGATAGAATGGGTCTCCACCAAAGAACCTTCCATAAGTATGGAATGCTGACCAATAATGCATTCAGGCTCGATCGTGCAGGAACGCAAGAGACTGTATGCACCAATCGTCACAAACCTCTCAATCGATGTCTCTGCTGGCAGCCCTGGCATATGCAGAAGAAGTTGCACTAAGATGAAATGATTTCAACAGTTATTTCCATATTTTTTTGATGGGGCAGAGGGTGGGGGATAAGCACGGGCTTTAAACTGCTGCTTTTCCTTC
Source organism: Hedera helix (assembly GCA_947179155.2). Classification (NCBI taxonomy): domain Eukaryota; kingdom Viridiplantae; phylum Streptophyta; class Magnoliopsida; order Apiales; family Araliaceae; genus Hedera; species Hedera helix. Next base: position 52,728,057 of record OX359269.1, on the reverse strand, counting down.
CTCTTTTTGAGAATAGCTAATATTTGGTGCGGAGGAGTATAAGATTCACAAAACATGTAGAATACACACACACACTATATATATATATATATATATATATATATATATATATATATATATTGTGTACTAGCACTTCACAATAGTCCAGACAAATTTATTTGAAACTTGCAATCATCCACCAAAAAAAAGGGAATGAGCAACAGAAGGTTGTCGCACACTAAAAACTTCTTATCACCTCACAGAATGCAAATAAACGTTGGACCTTCTAAATAATAGTCCATCCCTTATTTTTCTGTCTACTTTATGCATAATTAATTCAGCTAGTTCTGTATACTTAATTCTTGACCCTCATAGACATACAACTGTGTCTGGCAATTGAGAAGAGGGAAGGTGAGTTGTTAAGGCATAATGAATAAAAGGATATCGATTCTTCACTAGAAGTATAGCCTACACACGGATTCCACAACGTACAAAAGAATCAAGAGGTGGCTACTACAAGAAAAACATAAAGTCAATTTATAAATTAGAGAACACAACTACATGGTTTGCACTTTAACCTATCCCCTATCAGGTGTACAAGTAAATAAGTGAATAAAAAGATAGCTTTCTCCCATTGTTCCCAAATTTGTCAAACAAAGGAGACGATAATCAGATTGACAACAAAAATAAATTAACAAAAGAATAGAAAAACATAATAATTACATGAGCAAAATAATGCATAGAACATTTTAGGTTAAGCAATCATTCTGTGCTTAATAAACCACCGGTTTCTCAAAAGCACAAATGAACTAATTTAAATGTCTACATTTTCGGTCAAAATATTTTTGTATTGTAGAGGGAAGAAAATCTCACAAAGCTTGATTGAACTCAATCAGTCAATCCACATATGGAAACAAGGAAAACCAAGCTTTTATCTCACTCTAGCCTACTTTGCTGGCAGAGAATCTTATTATGTAATTGAGCATACATTTATCAGATTTTCATAAAAATCTGAACCATGAAGCTTTTTATCACCACTTCGATCATGCAATTGCACATGATAGTACACCTTATTATACATGCATGTTTTCTTCATTAGTAAAGTGGTGCCAAGGTTTTGCTGATGCATTTGTCCATATTCCGAAAGTGCTACCCATACATCTCAACATGATAATTCAATAATTCATATGGCATGTTTCCAACGGCCAACAAGCATCTAGCATGTAAGGAATGGGTAACTACCTCTATATTATCTTTTAAGTCTGTTTTTAATTGGAAATCTATAATTTCATGACAATCTGAAATCAATTTCCTCCATCACTCCTTTAGGAGCATCTAGCTAGTTATAAGGAAAGGGTGTCTTTTCAGTTCTTTCCTTTCTAGCACTCACATAACAGAAATTCAATCACCAGTTACGAAAAGGAGCACATCAAATTGATGGAATCCATAGCATATGCTTTAGTTTATACAAAACATATTAGGAAAACTGATTACACTTCGTACTTTTTAATGGATATAATGAAACTCTTATAAAATACCGGGAATTCAGTGTGATTCAATTTTAACTAACAGACACGGAAACACTAATACTTTCAGGTCCCCTTGAAAATGAATCATATGATAGATCAGCCCTTTAAGTATCACTAAACATGTTTTCCAGCTCTCTGTTACAACTATAGCTTCAACCCTGGCGCTTGCTTGATCAAACTTGTTTATTGTTGGGTCATTATTCAGATTACTTAAAGCTTATCAGAAGCTGAACGCTATATTCAAGAAGAACGTCAACATGATTCAAAGAGAGATTAAATGTCATTTCTTGATTTGCTAGTCTCCGTTGGTCCTATATCAGCACAAACATGTACAAGTCCTAGCACCCTGAACTCTCAGTGTATTTTCTAAATAGAAATTAGTAAATATAGTCTTTTACACTAGCTTAGGCCAGAAAAGTTCAAATTCATGGCAGTTACACTAATATGATACACCAATTAGCAACATATTTAGGTTATTAGATTTTCCACGATTCAAAACATCCTGAATTACACATAATAATTGTTTTTCATCACTTTCTCAGTTTCCAAACTAAACCCTAAGAATCAGAATCAGATAGCACAAAAAGTAGGCAGTTGATACCCTGAATTCTAAACAATTATTTTAAAATCTCAGCCTCCGAAATATGAAACGTGTAAATGTTTTTGATGAAATTTAACTTACAACCACATCAATTGGTTGTCTTTAGTCTCAGTCGAATTTAGGTCTTCATGTTTTATGTTTTAGTTTTCCAGATTTCCCCCCTAAAAGTAAGAATAAAATCCGAACCTGTAGGAGAAGACCAAGCGGCGTGTATAACAGATTTTTCCTGGACATTCGAACTGAACCCGACAGTGATCTTGTTGAGATCGCCCCGAAGAACCGACCCGTTCCAGACAGATGCTCCATCGCATACTGTGACCTGACCGGCGAGAACCACATTAGGGGCCACATAAGCGTCGACAGCAATCTTGGGGAGCCATTGGCCCAGCGGAATGATCTGTCTCTGTCCTCTGTAGTCCCACTTCACTCGATCCGGTGATTCGGTGATCTTAGCCGCGGCTTCAGTTGCAAGACCACGGCTGAGGAACTGGTGGTGCTGGGAGGTTAGGGCTTTTCTAGTTAACCGAGCTACAATTGCCATTGCTCTAATTAGGGAGAGAATAGCGCAGACGCAGAAGCTTGGTCGGTGAGGAAATCACATTAAGGAGTGTATTCATTTAGGATTTGATGAATAATCCCTCTTTTTATTTGGTTGCGAAATGTTATTTTGCGTTGTTAAGTTAAAATTATAATTACAATATTTAGGTATTAGCAATAAGAAAATAATAGAAAATTTTAAAATTTTATGTGGTTTATAAATTTTTTCCATTATAGGACGGTGCGTAATTTTTTCTAAATTAATTATTTTTTTAATTTTTTATTTATTTATGATCATTGGGTTATGTGATATTCTATTATGTTAAAGGTGTAAAGATGGGGATGTTTTTAGACCAAACCAATCTATTCAGTTCATCATTTTTATAATTTTATTCAAAGTATATTGTCTGATCTCTTCAACAAAATGTTTAATGACGTAAGTTACAAGATATATTAAAAGTATATAAAAGTCTATCAAAGTTTTTAATAAAAAATCTATAAAAGTATGTCACTTAATTCATAGAGTCTTTAAAAGTCATTTTAAAAATCTTTAAAGTCATTAAAAGTTAACGAATTCTACAAAAATCTGTCACTTAAAAAGAGTCTTCAATTTTTTTTTAAAGTCTTAATTAAATACATCGCCTTAAAATTTTAAAATCAATTTCTATATTAAATGTCGCGTTTAAAAACCCTTTATATATATATATATATATATATATATTACGATATTTAAGTCTAATAGTCAATATAAATACTAATAGTAATTTTTTTTAATAAATAAGACTCTTTTATAATTTTATTTAATTATATGTATTGATACATTTTATGATTATAATTTAATATAAATTTATTGTAATTATAATTTTTTTCTTTCTTTATTTAGACTTAATATTAAGATTTTTTATTTTTTTTTACAAATTATGACTTTTTTAAAGTCAATTTAAAACACTAAAATATCAAAAAATCTTAAATAATATTTACATGCTAAATAAATATTATCTAAAAAAGAAAAATAAAAAGTCAATAAATTAATTTCTTTCTTTGGTGGATTGTAGCTTCATAAAATCCCTCGTTGAGATCGGTGCAACTTCTATGACTCGCAACTGAATTCAGTTGCATGATATATAGTTTTTTAAGTCTTGTTGTACATGATGGCAAATTAATATTTATAAGTTTAATAAATTATATTTTATATGAGTTAATTTGTATAATTTTTTTTATAAATATTTAATATTTTTCATTAATATATTTTTTATTTTTATTGACATAATACATATATAATGTTAATAATTTAGCATATTCTTTTACAATTAAATAAAATTTAATTACTTTAATATTATGTGATTAAAAATTATAAATTAATTATTAAGAAGAAAATTTTCATATTTCAATGTCCATAAGTTGTGATAAATTAATTACATTTATTAAGCAAAATTATATATAACTTTTAATATTTCAAGAAAAAATTTATTTTTATTCTTTATCTATAACTCAAAGTAAAATTAATTGTAATTATTATACTACATTAAATGTAATAGTATCATTCGAGTTAACTCATCAATTGAAATGAGTTAACTCATTTTAATTGATAAGTTAACTTGGATGACAATTTAATTTTTTTTAATTTATTTTCTCTTGTGAATTTATATTATGTAATAATTAAGTATTAAATGACTTGTGTGAATACATCGATTGAAGAATAAATAAATAAAACTAATGTAGGAGATATTTTTATTTTTATTCTAAAAAAATTAAGTTTATCGTTGCTTAACTTTTAATTCACTTTTGATCATCAAAAAGAACGTGAATAACCCGCCATTTTCTCGTTAAAAAAAAGAGACTCTTCTGGTTCTGTAAGTGCTTATAAGTCTTTGTGGCACATAAAGACTTTCATATTCTTATAAGTAGAGATTACATACATTTTCACTTGCTAAAAACAATATGACAAAACTATCTCATAATTTTATCTCAAAATATTTTTGTCAAATCATATGGGCACAATACACTATATGTAAATTGACCCCACATATTTATTTCTGTATTCATTAAATAAATTTACATAATAATCCCTACTTGTAATTAATACATGTCAATACTCCTAAATCTTTTTAAACTATTTTGTTTTCTCATTAATCAAATAAAAATGTTATGGAAAAGAACTAATGAATATTTAAAGTTTTAGCATACGTGTAATAAAAATGTATAAAATTATCTTCTAATAAACCAATCACATAATATTATCAAATTTTGGACTTATTGAAACACTTCATACATTCAATTTTGTCCAAACCCCCACAATAAAATGATACAAAACAATCACATGACATTTAACAAACCATTTTAATGATTAAATTTGTGAAGATATATAAAACTCATAAAAAATAATTTATTAAAATATTTAACTCCCACGTTTCATAGCAAATGGGAATTATAAAAATAGATAATTTAATTCGCATCCAATACTGATTAGAAATGTTATTAAATTCGGCCTCAAAATTAGGTACCTAATTCTAAGTTTAAATTAGCTTATTTATCATAGCAACGAGATGTGATGGGGAAATATATAATTTTCAAATGCTAATTATATTGAAACTTTTGGATTAAAGACTATTCTTTTCTTATGGTCTCAAAATTCTCGGTGGCTATAAATGTAGCAAAAAATAAAATTATTTGGAAATATGACACCAAATTTTAAACTATAGGCCGACAACCTTAATTTAAATAAACAGATTACAATATAACACAGATAATTAGAAGAATATATCGATGAATTGAAGCGTGTTAGACACTGTCATTAAAGTATAATTTTACCTCTACGAGGTTGTTTAATTTTAGGTTGCATTGAAATCAACCTCTAGGATTTAACCATTATAACGGGCACTGGAATATTCATAAAGCTCAGGAATAAATTTTACTTTCTAACAAAAAATTATAAGATAAAAGTAGAAATAAAATAAAGAATGAGAGAATTGTTTGTAGTGAATATTTAAAATGAAAAAGTTGATATCTATTTATAAGGATAATAAAATATGAAAAATTATAAACTAATCAATTTTTCTTACCCGCATATAAGATAAAGATAATTTTACACACGCTACAATCAAAAACTACATACATCTTAATCATTAAAAAATGAGACCGGACACAGATTTCTGTGTCAGGCCCCATCTTTCAATGGTTGAGATCAAAATATTGTGTCTGGTGTTGTCATTAGTGTTGTGCACTTATACTTATCTATAAGATAAATAAGTGTAGCTCATTCATTTGTGTTAAAGATAAAATGAAGTGAAACTACACTCATTTATCTTATATACAAAAATAAAATAAAAATATATATATAAGGACTCACAAAATATATATAATAAATTTTGATTGCACAAATCATGACAATCAAATCAATCCCCACCACAGTTGGATTATGAAAGAACTATAATATGACCGGAAACTGCTGAAGATACATGATACACGGACGCGGATTTAACATAGAGAAATTCCGTATTTCAAATATAGAGTAGAAAGTTCTCCCCCTTGAGGTAGAACCCACGTGTGAGGTCCAGCCAATGGACGGATATGGGCCATTTCAGTATATTGCACATTGCTCCTCTTAACGACAAGGCAATCACTGTTTTTCTGATTTCCAATGGGCCTGCCCATTCCTGATTGCTGGACTTTGCTAATTTACTGCTCCTTGGTGGCTAAGAACAAACGTCAGTCTATAAGTTGTCCACTTTAAACGACAGAAAATGGAAGGTGAAGACTTCAAATGATTTCAGATTAACGATGGATAGTGTTAATTTTTCACTCAATGAATACGAACATTAACAAAATAATTTATTTTAGTAAGTTTAAAGGTCAATCACAAACCGATAACATGTGTCCACTGCATATGAAATAATATTCAAGAAGTCGTTAAAAATATAGAGTCTTAACTATCAACATTTTACTCATATAAATATGAATCTCGTTTATTATTTCTATTCATTTGAAAAGAGATTTCAGAAACTATCAAATACTCTTGTGGTAATATCAATTCCCTAAAAATACATGATATTGAAATGAGTTTTACATTGCACATCATTTATTTAATTATGGTCCTAGATATAAATGTGCTAAACACAAATTTATGAGTTATATTTTATCCTTTAATATATATGGATCAAGTTAGGGGTCTCGTATTTTTTAATTTAAACTTAAATGAATCTCAAATGCGGCATTAAATATTTTAATAAGTGCCTTAATTTACCACAACAATTACAAAAGATATTCCTAAACAATTTAATGATGACATATTTTTATTTATAGTACAAAAAATTAATACCCCTAATTAACATTAATTGAAATTTTACATTAAAAAATATGCTATGCAAATGAATTTTAATACACTTCAAAATTTATACCACAACGGGCAGTAAAATGTAAGCAAATATAAAGAACTTTATCTGCTGGATCCAAAACTTTTAAAATGAAAAAACAAAAAAAATAAATTCAAGTTCATGCTTCTCAATACCATAGAATTTGGGCGGGTGGGGCAGGTTGACCATTTGCGGGCTCCGCCTCCTCTAACCGATTGAATTTGGGAATACTATTCCTACTATTTTGAAAAATAAATAGGCCCAAATATATTAAGCATGCGAATAATTATTCAGTGTCCTAAGACATTTATTATCTAATATTTTATATTATTTATATATAATTATTTTAATATTTAAAATAATTATTTTATTTTAAATATTAAAATAAATATAAAATATTATATAATAAATGTTTCAATAACATTTAATAATTTTTTCTAAGCAGACCACAAATTCAGCGCCCCTTCTTCAGCTAAAGAATCATTTGACGTCTAAATAATATTCGTTCTTAATAAAATTCGAACAACAAATACTTTTATTTTTTCCCCTATTTTTTTCGAACCCCTCCAGTTCACCTCCACATTTATTGATTGATAGGGTTTACGTCTGTTTTCTCTCTTCGGTCGGGTATTTTCCAGGAAAATTCATCACAATTTTCCCGGGAAATTCTATCCCTCCGATCACCATTTCCGTTCCGGCGGCGATCCCTTCTCGATCATATAATTTTACGTCGTTCTCCGATTAATCGTTTTCTAATTGGTCTTCGTGCTTAACTCTTGACATTTCAGGCTGACCCTTTATTATATCAGGTTATCCTCTGGCTTTTTAGTTCTTCAATTCTTCAATCTTCTTTGAGTTATTTATGATTTTGGGATTGATTGATAATTGATTCTGGATTGTTGGTTACAGAAGGGAGAAAAAGGAAATATAAAAATAATATTTAGATATGACGGGTAGTCAAGGAGGTTCTTCGAGGAGGAGTATCTCGTTAACGAGCTCATCTTCGCATGTGAAGAAGAAAGCTTCGGAAAATGGAGGAGCTGCTCCTTCTGAATCTACCAGAAAATCTCTCACAGCTACTCGTTCCCTGTACGTCAGTTATAGTCGTATATATTTATATATAATCAATTCCTTGTTTGAATCATTTTTCAGATTTTCTCATCTTTTAGTTCTGTATTTCTCCTATGCAATTTATTCGTTTCATCTCTGTTGTTTTCTTTCTATTGTAAATTTCAGTTTAGTATGAATTTGGTATTCAGGTTGGAATAAGATAATTTCTTCCTCCGTAAACAAAAGGATGAATTAGGTCACTTTCTTATTTTTATTTCTAATAATGAATATAAGTCTAATATTGCCGTTGTTAGGGGTTTAGAATTGATGTTTACAACTGTTGGGAAGATTGATGGACAATATTTGAGGGGGGGTTTTAGCTGCCTTTCTGCTACTCCAATGCTATGCAGATCCCAACTAACCACTAAGTAACTAGGAGGTGCCAGAATACCAATTGTCTTCTTACTCCCATTAAGATTGGTCAAAATTCATTATTGTTGGCCTTTCTTGAGTAATCCATATATATTCTTATAGGCAGAATAGTATTCAGCTAGATCAAGAATTCTATCAATGTTGAATCCTATGTCTTCAAAGACTGAATCTTTGGCAACTTTACCTGGTCTGAGTTTGTTTTAACCTTTCTGAATAACTTTGGCCTCAGTTTTTATGTGTTCTGTATTTTGAGATCATAAGCTTCTGTTATGAGACAGTATAATCAGATATGTTAATTCATAAGACTTCTGAAGTTAGAAATTAACAAACAAAAAGAAAAAAATTAAATTTCTCGTGCAATGTCTATCAAAAAGGATGTGCATGAGAACGGTTAAACACATCCTGACAGAGGATATATATATATATATATATATGAAGACTAAAATTGAATCCAGAATTTCTTTATGTGGCCTAATGACATTTTCCATATGCACTTGCTTTGTTTGAAGCAGAGGACTAACTGGAGAGCGCACAGTTAAGAGATTGCGGCTTTCAAAGGCTCTGACTGTGCCGGAATCTACGAGTATTCACGAAGCATGTCGTCGGATGGCAGCTCGTAGAGTTGATGCTTTACTGCTGACTGATTCAAATGCATTACTGTGTGGAATCCTGACAGACAAGGTTTGACTTGAATCACGTGTGCTATAACAGCACACAAATATACCATTTTTAAGGTATAATTTGTCACTAAGTAGTCCATTTGGTGATTGAAGGATATTGCGACAAGAGTTATTGCTCATGAGGTTAATCTTGAAGACACACCTGTTTCAAAGGTTATGACAAGGAACCCGGTTTTTGTGCTTTCAGACACTCTTGCTGTTGAAGCCCTCCAAAAGATGGTACAAGGTAGGTATATTGATAGGAAAAGAGACGTCATTTATTCAAAAGTTACTGTTATAAATTATCACTGCTTGACGTTTGCCACAGGAAAATTCAGACATTTGCCTGTTGTGGAGAAAGGAGAGGTTATTGCTTTACTTGATATAGCAAAATGTTTATATGATGCTATTGCTCGTATGGAACGGGCAGCTGAAAAGGGAAAGGCTATAGCTGCTGCAGTTGAAGGTGTTGAGAAACACTGGGGAACATCTATATCTGGTTGGTGCCTTGGTGGACTGTGTTATGTTAAATATATTCTTTAGAAAACCTATTTGGTTGGTGGATAAAGTTTTCAATTTTTCTCTCTTTTGGACTACTTTTTATAATTGTGCTTGAATGATATTAGCTTATGTTCTTCAAGAGACACTACTTTCACTTGACCGTGTCATTTATTGTTTCATTATATAGGTCCAAATACATTTATTGAAACACTTCGAGAGAGAATGTTTAGGCCCTCACTGTCTACAATCATTTCTGAGAATTCAAAGTAGGTAATATCTATATGTTTATATTTCTATTTCCGAGAGGCATCTTATATGTATGTTTGTAGATGAATATTCCTGGTATTAACATAATTCAAGTTACTCTGTCCAACTGATTGTGGTGTTTCCAGGATTGTAACTGTGTCACCAATGGATACAGTAGTAATGGCAACAAAGAAGATGCTTGAATGTCGTACAAGCTGTGCAGTTGTAACAGTCGATGAAAAACCACGGGGAATTCTGACGTGAGTTATTGTGTATCTAGATCCTTTTTTTCTATACGAAAAACAGAATTATGCAACTTATAGCTAACTTGATACAGTCTATTACTTTTATTATTAATAATCATTATAATAACTTGTGTGTTCTACTTTTTTCAGTTCAAAGGATATTCTGATGCGAGTGATAGCACAAGATCTCCCCCCTAAGTCCACTTTGGTGGAGAAGGTAGTTATCTCACTATAATGGGACTTTGTGTTCTGCTAAATTAATTGTTGAACCTTTTCTTTTTCCAATTTCTATATCATTTAATCACTTTTTAGCTCCTGGAGAAGTTTTCTATTGGTTCTTCTGCCAATGGGGGATTGAATATATGCTTTTCTTATAATGAAAAAAGAATATAAATTTTAATTTCAACAATATGTAGGTGATGACCCCAAATCCGGAATGCGCAACAGTTGATACACCAATTGTTGATGCTCTGCATACCATGCATGATGGAAAATTTTTGCACCTTCCTATTGTTGATAGAGGTTAGTATACCAACTTAATTTAGGTTGAAAGTTTGTACATAATTATCCTGATGTCTGGAAAATATAGTGCAGATGGAATTGTGGTTTCTGTCATTGATGTACTTCATATCACTCATGCTGCTGTTGCCACAGTAAGCTGAATTTCCCTTTTTATGGTACTACCTAATATGCTCGATGAGTTTGCAACATTAATTAATCTTTGTATCAGTTCTTTCCATAAAAAATATATATTTAGTCACTTTATCAGGACTGTTTTATTAAGTGTTCCTGGTGTCAGTGTGTCACTATTAGTTGCTTGTGTCTGTCTATTGAGAGAAACGCACTTCCCTATAAAAAAAATATGACATCCCATTTAAATGCACTTTCATATAAAAAAATATGACTTCCCATTTTTGAGGTACTTGCTTGTCAATGCACCACAGCATAGTTTTAAAGATAGTACTTGGTGTTTGAAAGTAGTCCATTGCTTCTGCATGTCACTCTTATAAGGTACATTGTTTGAGTGTCTTGGTAGCTATTAACTAAGAAAATACTGTCTATACCCTTACACTTTTTTCCACTAGGAGGGAGCAAAGAACTTTTGCTGAAGAACCAACAAAATTTTTCTGTATACAATCCTCTAGAATCCATAAGAACCTACAACTAAAATGTTTACAGATCTAATAACATTGGGAACCTCCAGTGTCCTCATCTGTTTATCATGACCAATTTGAATCTTGATTACTTGAATGATTTGTGGTCAATAAATTACTACAAACAAGATTTTTGGGGAAAAGCCTTTACTTTTTTATAGTAAAAGCAATAATTTATAAATTTAAATTACATGTATGTATGAAAACTTGAATATATGCACTGGTCTCTTTTTCACATTAATTAGTATCTTGCAATTACAAGAGATATGTCTGAAGAGTCTTCTTCTTTCTAGAACTTATGTTGTTCCTTCTGTTTTCTAGAGAATAAATTGTATCATCGTTCCATGATTAATTAGGTAGGAAATGCTGCTTCTGGAGTTAATAATGAGGCTGCAAGCAGTATGATGCAAAAATTTTGGGACTCTGCCATGGCTCTAACTCCTGTTGATGATGAAGACGAGACACAGAGGTAGGCTTTTCTTTCGTTACATTGACATGCTTATGATTTCTTTATGCTTTTCTTACATAGTACTGGTGATATCTCAGTGAGGGTTCATTGAAATTGCCTTCTGAAGGAGCAGAGACAGCGAGATATCTTCCGTATCCTTCATCAACGTTGCCCACCACTTTTTCTTTCAAGATTCAAGATAGAAAGGGACGAATGCATAGGTTCACTTGTGGTATGCTTCTATTCTGATTTTCCCATCAGCCATACATCATGTGGCTGGTGAATGTGAGGTAGTCTAAATGTGACACACATGCAGTCAGCTTATATTGACCCAAATATTTCCACCAGCGACTCCTCTAGGCACAGAGACCGACCTCTGGATGATCCTGAGTTATTGGCTTACATGTAGAAGTATAACTATATAGCTTATTGTTTGTCAAAGTAGTATATGTTATAGCACGATAGTTTTTAATTTTTTAAAGTGAATGGCCTTTTCATGCAAAATGTAATTTTTTTATGCTTAGGTGTTTGACTGAGGTTATCTTCTATATGTATCATTTAGGTTTATTTGGATCAAAATTGGAAACAAAAATATAGGGAATTTTATCTCCCTTGTATGCTTTTACTGGAAAGCTGTTGAAGTAAACAGAGGGGGAAAAAATACGAACAAGAAAACCTTTTAAAATTTATGCGGAACTTCTCTGTTTCCTATCTTTCTTTTCTGTCATTGTTTTAAAAATATTAAACAGAACTGTAAAAGTGTGTATACTTTTAAGTGCCCAATTAATGACTTAATTCCCCGCCCCCTGGCATTTCTGTTCTTGTGGTCAGATACTCGAAGTTTGACGGAACTGATAACTTCCATACTTCAGAGATTAGGGGATGACATTGATCGTGGCAACCTGCCTCAAATTTTGGTATATGTTGGCATGAAAAAATTTCAAGTTAGGATTTTTAAAATTTCTTCTGCAAAGTTAAGCTGATGAGTAACTTTGTTCTGTAGTATGAAGATGAAGACCATGACAAAGTTGTGCTAGCGTCAGATAGTGATCTTGCGGCAGCTGTGGACCATGCAAGATCCGCAGGTTGGAAGGTATGTTTCCTCTTCCCTGATGCCCGTATGTGTCTAACTTCAGGAGAAGATTGTAAGGTAGAACAGAGGGACATCTTTGATAATAATATAGAAACCATTTCAGTTAGATTTTGGACAAAATCTGACTTTTTAGCGATTGATCTCAACAGGGGTTAAGATTGCATCTAGATTATTCCGGGATGCCTCGTCGTGGGAGGGGCTCCGGGTCTGGAGGTTTGGACTATGCTCAGGCAGATGCATGGGCTTCTGCATACAGCGCTGTTGCAGCAGGGGCTGCACTAGTTGCTGGATTAGGTGTTTTTGCATTCTTGCGGAGAGCTGGCAACTGATTGTTGTAAAATATGTTTTTCTTGTATGATTTGTTGGGTGCAGCAGAACTGAGTTCCTCGGAAACTAATTGTCCAGGTTGGCGCATCAGTCACACTCGGTAGATGGTTTAATAGATCCATCATACACAAGGTTGAGTCATCTTTTGTTAATCCACAGTTGAAGGTACCCTGCGTTTGTATTTTTGGTAATATGCAAGACTTTGTGGTCTCTTACGGTTTGCTAGCTGATTGAAATCTCTGTAACCCTGTTCTCATGTTTTACAACATCATACCAACATTGTCAACTGTGTGAAAATTGTCACTACTTTCTTCCAATCTGACACAAAAACAAAGATTTCATCATCTTTTTCTCCCTTATTTAAAGAAATAAAATAAAATTTCCTGATAGCAATTAAAGAACCTGTTTGTTCTCTGCCAGGGGCAAGCTGCTGTAAAATACTTGGTAATGTGTTTTGCATTGCCATTTCGATGCTTTCATGGATGGGTGAAAAATTCATTTGAACAGTTGCATACCCCCTTCCTGACTGACTTGACTTGCGTAATTAAGACTAGCCTTTTGGTGTTGCTTGCTATGTAGAATTGAATTCGGAATCTCCTCCTCCCCTTCAAAATTCATGTATTCATGCTGCAATTTTCAACAGAAAATTGTATATTTGTATTCGTTATGCACGTCTTATTCTCATCAAATTAGTCTAAAAAGACAGGAATTTTTATTCAGTTGGGATAGAGTCGAGGTAAGTTTATGATGAATTTGAGTTTTCTATTAATCCAATCCAACAAGTCAGAAGAAATATAAGCGTAAATGTGAAAGGAAGGGAGGAAGGATTTGACTAGGAAACAAAGCAAGCATTGGGTGGGGCCGCTAAAGGACGATCACGGGACTTGTTGGCCCAGTAAAGGAAAAGAAAGGCAAGGCGGCCACACGTTTCTTCAAGCCCTGCCTGCAATCTCCACCCACCCATTTACTTGGTCTGCCTTGATTAAATGGGTTAGTATCAATCAATAATCAAATCAAATATAATGTCGGTTCTGAGTAGAAAGATATTCCCACTAGCAAAGAAAGTGAGTCTTTAAAGAAGATAAACATACACTAATCTCACATTAATCTTCATTCCCCATCACCTCACTTCTCTCTGACTCTGTCTGTCTCATCAATATAACCTCTCTTTTCAATATTTTAATATATATATATACACACACACACACATATATATAAAACACGGATCTAAAATATATCTCTTAAATAACATATCTCTCTCAGATAGTATATTTTAATTAAAATTACGTCGTTTTGAAGATTTTTTTTTAAAAAAATAATATTATTCATGCCATTGTGTTGCGTGGTCGTGGTACCAAAAAATTATGTTATGCTCTTAGAGTATAGTTACGGTTTGCTCCATATTTTTACATGAAGGTTGGGTCTACACGTGATAGAACCCGTGTGGAATTCACTCTCACGTGAGAGAGTGGAGCAAACAATAACCATACTTCAGAAACATAGAATAACTACATATTTTTTACCAATTTATTATATAGTATATACATGTGTGTTCTGTAAAAAATTAAACTAATTTAGTCATTCCATTAATTTTTACAACTTTAATTTATTTAATCATATATTTGAATTGTTCCTACCAATAATTTTTTGTTGACACTGAATCATGAAAAATTATTGGATGCACCGGGAGCAAAGTTACAATTTGCTCTTCTCTCTCGTAATATTGTGGGGTTCACAAGAGATTCACCACTTGTGAACCCTATAATTTTATGAGAAAAAAGAGTAAATTATAACTTTACTTATGGTACATCTAATAATTTCTTCTGCTGAATCTTACCCCCAAATCTAAATTTATGTTCAGGGTGGTAGTTAACGAAAAAGGAAGAACACTATACTAAAGAAAAAGAAAAAGAAGGAAAGTAACGAAAAAGGGGAAAAAAGAAAAAGCGGTGGACCTTGAATAGTGGGAAATCAATTCCAGTAGGATTTTGAAAATCTGGTATCCGTCCATGCTTCGTATTGTAATATGGTGTAAAATCAATTCCTATATATTCAAGCAGCACGTTTAATTACAATTTAATTTTAAAATTTGATGATTTGATTTCGTTGGTATGTGAATTTATTTTGGTGAGTTAACCCTGTTAGTACATGTATTAGGATTTAATTTAAAATTCAACGAGTTAATTTTGTTGATATATAAATTTATTTTGATGAGTTGACTTTATTGATACATGAATTTATTCGGTGATCCTTCAATTATTATTGACGGTCACTTAATTATGCCTGGAAATTTCAAACATTTAATAAAAGATGATTTATGAATTTTAACAAAAAAAAAAAATCACACTCTTGTTTTTGAGTTTTAAAATAGAGAAAAAAAAAAAAAAGACAAAAAACATAAATTTTATGTCTAATTCTTGTATTTCTGAGTTTTTTAACAAACGAAAAAGAAAAAATAGATAAAAATTTTAGACACTTTTCCTGTCAAATTTTTTAATCCAAAATTGACAATATTTGGATTGAAAAAAAGAATGAGATAAGTAATATTCTCATATTATCCTTAATTTTAAATATAATAATTTTTTTAATTACAACTCATATCCCCATCTACAAGATAAAATAGAAATACATCCCAACAAAGCAGAAAAAAGAAAAACCAAAAAAGATTCAAGAAAGCAGCCTCAATTATTCATATACAGAATACAAAACAAGGCCGGAATTTCTTATAAATGCTTCGATTATTAATTAGAAAAGGTGAAATAATTGAAAAACATTCGAGATTTTTGAGTCATCTCCGAGCAATCTGAAAAGGGTATAAGGAGATTATTAAAACAACAAAACAAACAATGGCCTTTTCGATGGCAGCTCAGTCACTTTTTCTCTGTCGCATATTGGAGGTGCAACGGATGTTCAACTTGATTGGGGAGCTCTTGCTTTCTTTCTCGATTAGTCGCAAATTGCAAGTTCTTTGTTTTTTTTTTGGGTTTTTTTTTTTTTTATATTTTATATATATGATATTATATTAATAGAAATGATAAATTTATAAAAATAATTTTTTTTTTCACTGAATCTCAGAAACACAATAAAATAAATTTTTAAAATTTTTTATTATTTTATATTAAAAACTCATAAACAACAAAATAAAAAAAGTTTAAAATATTTTATTATTTTCTTTTCTGTTCTAATTAAATTTTTTATTATTTGTTTTTCATCCAAAACTTAAAAACAAAGTATCACATTGTTTCTCAATTTTAGTTACATCTAATAATATTCAGATATATTAATATATGGGGAGACCTTGTAGATTTAATGATATAAAAAAATTACTATTATACTGCATGGGTTTCACCTACTGGTCCCTGTTAAAAAACAGAAATTGCTGAAGTTATGGAGAACGTTCCGATTCCATCCAAGTTTCAAAGCCTTCGGAGATATAATTTGTCAGTTTCTTTTCTTTTGTTTCCCACCTCTATATCAATCTGTATAATGTGATAAACCCACAACTTCATATCCTCCGGTATCTATAATCACTACTGGTTTTGCACTCTCTCTCTCTCCTCAAAATCCAGTTCTCGTTCCTCTCTCCCTTCATGAAAAGATCTAAATAGATTCTACTCCACACTCTCCTACAGTTTTAAATAATTACCTAGGAATTTTTAATACCAAACCACTAATTGCTTGAACTTAATAGTCTCCATTTCTTTAGCTTCTGAACAAAAAGCCAGAGAAAGAACACTAACCAGATACCCATCTCTCCAAAATCAATAATGGGAAGATTAAGAACCCAAGCACCTCCATTTTCCACCATTTTCTTCATCTTTCTCACTCTTTCAAGTGTTTTCAATCCCACCATTTTTGTAAATGCTACTACTCAACAGCCCATCAAAACCATTGTTGTGTTGGTTTTGGAGAACAGATCTTTTGATCACATGATTGGATGGATGAAAAGTTCCATAAACCCAAAAATCAATGGTGTCACAGGAAAAGAATGCAACTCAGTCTCCACCAAATCCACATCCCAAGAAACAGAATCAATCTGCTATACAAATGATGCCGGGTATGTGGATCCTGATCCAGGGCACTCCTTTGAAGCTGTGGAACAACAGGTATTTGGTTCTGGCTCCATTCCTACAATGTCTGGCTTTGTTGAACAAGCATTATCCATGTCACCAAACCTCTCACAAACAGTTATGAAAGGCTTCAAGCCCGAAAATGTGCCCGTTTTCGCAACATTAGTACGCGAATTCGCAGTTTTCGATAGGTGGTTCTCTTCAATCCCTGGCCCAACTCAGCCCAATAGGCTATTTGTGTACTCGGCAACTTCTCATGGATCCACAAGCCATGTGAAAAAGCAATTGGCCGCAGGGTACCCGCAGCACACCATATTTGATTCACTACATGCCAATGGGATGGATTTTGGCATTTACTTTCAAAACATACCCACAACTCTGTTCTATAGAAATATGAGGAAATTGAAATATGTATTTAAGTACCATGAGTTTGATTTGAAGTTCAAGAAAGGTGCTAGAGATGGGAAGTTGCCTAGTTTGACTGTGATAGAGCCAAGATACTTTGATCTCAAGGGAATCCCAGCTAATGATGATCACCCATCACATGATGTTGCTAATGGGCAGAATTTGGTGAAGGAGGTTTATGAGGCACTGAGATCAAGTCCTCAGTGGAATGAGACCCTTTTGGTGATTACTTATGACGAGCATGGTGGGTTCTATGATCATGTCCAAACTCCTTATGTTAATGTTCCTAGCCCAGATGGAAATACTGGCCCTGCACCTTCTTTCTTCAAGTTTGATCGCCTCGGCGTTCGCGTTCCGACAATCATGGTTTCTCCTTGGATAAAGAAAGGAACTGGTAAATTCTATTTCTCTTATGATCTGTCAGTATTTTATTTAAAGTTATTTTCTGTCTAGTAAATGCTGCTATTGCTTGCCACTTCAAAAGAAAAATGTTCTTGTTCTGATTTTTTTGGTTTTGTACTTGTGTGGTATCTGTTGTTTATGTAGTGATAAGCAGGCCAAAAGGACCTACTCCAAGTTCTGAGTTCGAGCACTCTTCAATCCCGGCTACAATAAAGAAAATGTTCAACCTCTCGTCCAACTTTTTGACTCACAGAGATGCTTGGGCTGGAACGTTTGAGGAGGTTGTTGACCAATTAAGCTCTCCCAGAACCGACTGCCCGAGTAAGCATCTGTTTTAGCTATTGTGAAAATTCATCATGCAAAGTTTGTTCAGTTTTTTATTCTTCCTCTGTTAATTGGTTTGGTTTCAGCGGTCCTGCCAGATGTGGCTCCGTTAAGAATAAGGGAAGCAGATGAAGATAGACGGTTGTCTGAGTTTCAAAGTGAGGTAGTCCAACTGGCCGCTGTTCTTAATGGCGATCACTTCTTAAGCAGCTTTCCTGATGAAATGAGCAACAAAATGACTGTAAAAGAAGCTCATAAATATGCGAGGGGTGCCATGTCAAGGTTCATAAGAGCAAGCAAAGAAGCCATCAATTTGGGTGCTGATGAGTCCGCCATTGTAGACATGAGGTCTTCTCTCACTACCAGATCCTCGGTTCATAATTGATGAATCCCATAGAGGGACGGACATCCCTCGTTTTTTGTTCTTTAGAATAGTCTACTCTACACAAATCTTCAAAAGAAGAGATTGAAATAGAAGCTCTGAGCATTTTGGTTGATGACATGACCTCAACCAACAATAATAGCCTTAGGTCAAGCTTCCTGATTCATGAATGCTGGCTTTTAAATACCACTTGGCACCTACCTATTTTCTTTCTTCTTTTATTTTCTTTTTCCCTTTTTTATTTTTGGTGGTGGTTCTCTTATGGACTAGTAAAAATTACTTCATGAACAAAGGAGGTGCAGTAAGAATACAAATCAGTGAATAAAATTCAGAAATTCTGTTTGGCAAAAATCAAAATTTACACAATACCCCATCTCCACAACAGGATTAGTATCTCATATGGACCACCTTGCATTTAGTTAAAACATAACTACATGAAGACCATGAGAGAGATCAATCAATAAGATATATAGCTGGACTTGGAATCATCTTCATTATATATGATCCTCTATGGTATCTAACAAACAAGACATTGAACCATAGCAACTTTCTCTGATCTAATCTATGAACCTCTCGGGTAAATCAAATTGAGTAGTTTTACAGAACTAACATTGTTGAGATGAAGTATAATCAACACAACTGGATATTTCGACTCGAAGCTTCTACAAATTTTCTAGCATTGCTCTCAGAACTTCATACAGAACAAGGACTTTGCCATGTTGATACATCAGTTATAAGTTCTCGAAGCTGATCTATGAGAATCTTGAGGTGCTTGTTCTTGTTCACGAGCTCCTATATTTCAGACAACATGCAATCAGGTAAAATTGTAGCAAAATTTTCTAAATTTAAACCCCAAAACCAAATAAAAAAACAAACAAACAAATTGAACGCCAGACTCAATAAGTGGACCTATGCTCTCAACAGTATACTACTACTCTCCATGAAAGCTCGATGTTCCACGAGAAATTTGCTTTCCTCTCTCTTTTTACTACAAACATCAGATGCATTTCTGAAATACCTTTCTTAAAGTAGAGGCCCGTTCTTCCAGCTTCTTAATATCATCTTGATCCATAGGTGTGACGGAACTGCTAATTGTTGAACTCGTTTCATATGGTTTTGCCTATTTTAAAATGAAAAGTACAAGGTGTAAGGTTACACAAGTCATGCAAAACATTGCTTGAAAACATAGGCAGAAACATCTCTGAGAGTGACCTAACATTTGAGTGCAGAAAAACCAACTATGACTGCAGGAAAGAAAATGAGGATTTTCCAGAAGCAAAAAAACCATCTAAAATTGCATATTGTCATAATATGTAAAGTACTTTCTCAAATATAAACTACTTGATCAGAAGAATCAAGAATTGAAGCAGTACACAAACATATAGCATAATATTACATGCTATATACAAGTTTGATCTGATATGAAAATCTAGCATACAATATGTTAGCTGTTTCGAAGCAACCATCATTAATTGTAATATTTCTAAACATTTGTATTGCCATATATAACGACAAATTTATGTCGATATTAAATAATAACATGTGGATACATGGTATAGGAAGGAATAAAAAAGGGACCCACACATTACTACTTTATCTTATCACTTATAGTTCCACGTTAGTCTTAATCCAAATTCGTCATGAAGTAGTTGACATATAAATCATTTCCCTAGCACTAATGGGAGAAGTAAAATATGTGAAGTGGTTATATTGGATATACAACTGAAGTGAATTGAACAAAGCTCAGAATGGTACACATTAGGCGATAATTCAGAGTAATGTTTCCATTTGAACATTGACTTGCATTATTTCCTACATAAAATCTAACTTATCCAAAAAAAATAAAAAAATCCTACATGAAATCTATGAGGTAATTTCAGAAGAACCCTCCCTTCTATAGTTCTGACTTCTCTGATTAGCCATAGATAGAATTTTCAATAGAAAAACTTCAAACGATTCTATATCTAGTGGAACTCTTAATCCAAAAAAGAAGCAGAAAACTTTTGGTTCTTCCTGAATGTCAAAACCTTCAACCTCCAATAAGAGCAGTTATAAATTCAGCCCCTTATTGCATAATCTGTACAAAGGGTCAGACTCGGTAAAACTATAAAGTTAGTGATATCCAAGTTTCTTCATCCTCTGAATTTTTTTAAAGAAGGCCAGTGTAAATGCTTCAAGATTTATTCGCTTTGGTACTTTCCCCTTATACATTATTGCACTAATGTATAATGTTTTGTGTTAATGTTATACTTTATTAGTATAACATTAACACAAAACATTATACATTCAGGGGGAAGTGACATTCGTAGTGGTATTACATAATTTTTGAAGGCAAACAAACATGGTGTAGAAAAAGTCATACAAGGGGTTAATTATGAAGTTTGCAGAAAATTCACAAAACAAACAGCCTATTCACATAATTTGATGATAAACTGAAAGTCCAGAGGCATAAAAATGGTTACCTTTTCACCAGTAGATCAAATTTTCAGGGCAAAGGTTTATAGAGTTGTAAAGAAAGAAAAGGGAAAAGAGGTAGGGTTTGGCGGAAGGAATAGTTTACCTTACGAGAAGTAGGAATAGTTGTAAGAAGAGAACGGAGAGAAGCAACGGAGGATTTGTAACGGAGACGAGCTTCATCGAGAGCTCCACCGCCCAGCTCGAAGTGGTGAGCTGCTGTTGCTGCTGTAGAATCAGAAGAAACGTCGCCGTTTGTGCCATTGATGTTGGAATGATGATGATGATGTCCAGTAGTATTAAGAGGGAGATTATTTGAAGAAGTGGTTGAGGTTGTGGACCATAAAGTGGGATTGCAGAGCTCGTCATTCATGGAAGATAAGATCTGAAACGCTGCTTCTATCGTCTCTTCCAAGTGTTTTTGCCCTTCCATTGCCAGCTCTTGTGTGGTTTTTTGCTCCAAATTTGTGCCTCCTTTCTCTTCCATTGGTGAGGAAACAAAAATTTTAGTCGAAAGTGATCGATTCTACAAAAACCTAATTAGTTTTTTCAAAAATAGACCTAATATATAACAGGGAACATAGAAGCATAGAGAGCATTCCATAAGGAATAAAAATAATTAACGTCGACAGCAGGGTTCGAACCTGCGCGGGCGAAGCCCAACAGATTTCAAGTCTGTCTCCTTAACCACTCGGACATATCGACCGTCTGATTTTTTTCTTCTCGCAGAATAATTATCATAATTCTGAACTCATAAGTCAAAATTAATATAATATAATATGGCAAACTAAAATAAATACACCAAATAATTATTTTTTTATTTTTTGTTTCTTTATAACACGATAATCAAACTATAATCTTTCCTTATAGATTTTAATATAAGATTTTTTTTATTATTATTTACGGTCCTATTTAATATTTATAACTTTTTCTTATAAGTTTTAAGATAAGACCTTTTAAAAAAAATAATAATTATGTGTTACATCACAGCGTGAAGCGTTGTAATTATTTAAATTAATAATGTTTAGCCATCATTGTGTATTATATAGACGGAACCAACGGAACCAATCAAACATCAAATCAATATCATAAAAGAAGTGTTGGTATTCAATTATTAAATTGTTTACTCCCTTCAATTTTGGCAGGGTTAATCAGACAGGTTTATCTTATCCAAGTCCAAAATAATGACCTATAAAAATTTGGCATGGGGGTGGTTTCTGATAAGACTAAAATTTTATAATTGTAACATATACTTTGATACTTATGCTCCATAAAACGAGGGGTGGACATATTGAAATTTTGCATCCCCCAATTTTAATTTCTTGGAAGGCGTATCATTCTTAAACAAGTAACAAATATCATAAACCTATAATTCTCTGATACCAAGTCAATTTATAAAGTATTTTAATATTATTCAACATCTTCGTATAATATTCAACTCTTTTTTTATACACGGTATCTTGTATTTAAAGAAAAAATATTTAACTCATGCATCATGCAAAAGTATATGTTTCTTCATTTACATTTTTGTTATAAAACAAATATGTCAACATTTTGGCTTATAAGTAACCTAACTTGACTAGAGAAGATTCAAAGGCTCACCAACCCTCCTACCT
The DNA here is from genome assembly GCA_947179155.2 of Hedera helix. NCBI lineage: Eukaryota > Viridiplantae > Streptophyta > Magnoliopsida > Apiales > Araliaceae > Hedera > Hedera helix. The sequence continues at coordinate 52,705,251 of OX359269.1, read as the reverse complement.
TATTGTAATTATATCCATTTTAGAAAGAAAGAAGAAAAAGAAGGAAAGAAAATCTCAAATCTTATTATACACGGGAGGTAGGGAGCCAGGTTGCTTCGTGAAATTACTGTCCCGTTAAATCTTGATCAAAGAGAGAAGAAGATGGTTGAGCTAAGAGAGAAATTAAACGAGTTCTTGAATAACAGATGGCTAGTTTTTGTGGCTTCCATGTGGGTTCAATCCTGTTCTGGAATTGGCTACTTGTTCGGGAGTTTATCGCCGGTGATAAAGAAGACGATGGGGTATAATCAGAGGCAGCTGGCTATGTTGGGCGTCGCTAAAGATTTGGGGGATGCGATTGGATTCATTGCTGGTACTTTGTGTGAGATTTTGCCCATTTGGGCGGTTCTCGCCATTGGTGTGGTTCAGAACTTTGTTGGGTATGGCCTGGTTTGGCTCATTGTCAGTCACATATTGCCTCCTACGTCTTTGTGGGTGGTCAGTCTTAATTCTCCCTAATTGAATCTATTTTTTTTTAAAGAATAAATTATATACGTTACACCATCCAATACTAACATAACATGTCATGTATAAACTTTAAGAGAAATTTAAATAAGTTGCTATAATAAACATTTACCATGATAAAATGATTTAATTAATCACATTGGATTTCATTTCAAATCCCCTCATTTTCTCTTAATTTAACTACATAGCATGTTGCTATTGGATGGTGAAAAACAATAATTTTACAAGCAGTCCGTGTATAATTTATTCTCTATTTTTTATGTGATTTCTATTTTATAGTTATGCGAAGACTTAATCACTTATGGATTTTTTGCGTATCTGGATTCACTTGCAACTATTGTTACTGATGCTTTCCTGAATAGAAAACAATAGGGATAGCCATAACTTGTTGCGATCTGTTTCGAATTTGGAAAGAGCCGGGGAAAGGAAGAAGATGAAAGATGATTTATGGCAATTTGCACTGCTAAACCTTATGCATCCTTGCTAATTGATCAAGATCATTGATCAAAATATTACGCGTAATCACACATAGTCATATACATAGATCAAATTTCTAAGGAGGAAAAAATGCATAGATCAAGTGTTTACTAATTTGTTTCGTTATCATACCCGTGAAGCTCACCTCAATTTAGTAAAATATTTTACTTCCTGCTATCAGGTCGACTTCTTCAATACAGTATATCAGTTAATTGGTAAGAACCTCTCTTGTTTTCTTATATCCTATTAGGAATATTCACCAGCTGAAGTTGTTGTATTGGATATACAAGCTATTTTCAGCAAAGTAAAATTTTTGTGTACCTATAACAATATTACAAGGGGTGTAAAGATGGGTGGATATACAAGATACTGATTTTAAGCAACGGGTTTGTTGTGCTTTATTTATATAAGAACCGCGACAAATATTCTTCAACTATATTTCTCTTTAAAATTGTTAATTTAGTTTTTCTGCAGCTATGCATTTTGATATTTGTGGGAACAAATGGTGAAACCTACTTCAATACAGGAGCTCTTGTTCCCTGTGTCCAGAACTTTCCTAAAAGCCGTGGTCCTGTAGTGGGAATACTGAAGGGATTTGCGGGGTTGAGTGGGGCAATTATGACCCAAGTTTATACTATGATCAACTTTCCGAATGAGTCAGCACTGATTTTCGTGGTTGCAGTTGGGCCAACAATTGTGATTACTTCTCTGATGTTCATAGTCAAACCCGTGAGAGGTCACAGACAAGTTAGGCCATCGGATAATTCCAGCTTTTTATTTGTCTACAGCGTTTGCCTTATCCTAGCAGCTTATCTATTGGGAGTTTTGCTGCTTGAGGATCTAGTACATTTGAGTCAGACTTTAGTCACAATATTGACAGTTCTGCTGCTCTTCATCGTATTGCTTCCTATTCTAATTCCTATTCTGTTGGTTTTTACTTCGGAACCAAGATCTCCAACAGAGGAGAGCCTTCTCCCTGACCCTCAAAAACAAGAATCAAGTAAATCTGAGCAGAATGTGAATGAGGTCATTTTCAGTGAGCTTGAAGATGAGAAATCGTCAGAAATAGATTCACTTCCAGTAGTGGAAAGGCAAAAAAGAATTGATCATTTGCAAGCCAAACTGTTCCAGGCAGCTGCTGAGGGAGCGGTGAGGGTCAAGAAGAGAAAGGGGCCACGTAGAGGAGAGGACTTCACCTTACTGCAGGCATTATTAAAGGCAGATTTTTGGCTCATTTTTATTTCCCTCGTACTGGCTTCTGGTTCTGGTTTGACAGTAATTGATAATCTAGGTCAGATGTCTCAATCTTTGGGGTATAAAAATACACACGTATTTGTTTCAATGATTAGCATATGGAACTTTCTTGGCCGTGTTGGTGGGGGGTACTTTTCTGAAATTATTGTCAGGTGTGATTTTAATTGCTCTAGTCTTTCAGAGTTATTTTGATGGTTTTGTTAATATTATCATTGTTCTCCTTTCCCTCACTTGCTTTGTCCTTTTATTTTCCAGAAAGTATGCCTACCCAAGACCAGTGGCAATGGCTGTGGTTCAGGTCATAATGGCAATTTCACTGCTCTTCTATGCTATGGGTTTACCGGGGGCAATTTATGTTGTCTCCGTGCTGATGGGACTTGGATATGGAGCGCACTGGGCAATTGTGCCTGCTGCAGCCTCAGAACTGTTTGGTTTAAAAAGTTTTGGTGCCTTGTACAATTTCCTTACATTGTCAAGCCCAGCAGGTTCTTTGATCTTCTCTGGTGTAATTGCTAGTGGTATATATGACTCTGAAGCGAAAAAACAAGCTTCTCTCAAACAGCAAAAAATGCTCGGAATGGCTCTTGGAGAGGAAGAATCACTCAATTGTTACGGAACCGTTTGCTACTCGCTCACTTGTGGTATTTTGACAGGACTTTGCATTGTTGCAGTTGTCTTAAGTTTGATAGTTGTCTACCGGACTAAGAGAGTTTATGCCCAGCTATATGGAAACTCAAGCATATGAGATGGCAGCAGAACATGGTTTTGATTCCTATAGAGTGTGGAATATATCCTGGTTGCTTCCCTGGATAGATAGAAATATTTTCAAGAGCTAAAGCAGACATTGCAGCTCAAATTCATTGTAATAACACGAGTGTTAGTTTGACGTTGGGTCTCACAATATCTCATCTAAAGGCAAACAAATTGTAGAAGAAGGTTTCAGGCTCTGTGGGAGGGAAAAATTGTTAAGTTGTGTAAACCCATGCATTTGCCGGAACCTACACAACTGCATATGGGTTTCCAGCTTTTGGGGCAATTTCCATTTATTTGTAAACCGTGATTTTGTATCATTTTTTTGCCACTTGTATTTGTAATTTCCCCCATTTGTACTGTCACAAATTTGTTGTATTTATGAGTTTATAATTAAACAAAAATAAAAGAAAATTTGATATTTGGCTTCCGTACTCTCCATTTATCATTTATTTATTCCACCATTTGTATCTTTTAGGGCTATTTACGTTTAACTGTAAATCAAGATCATTCTCTTATCATTTTATGTTCATAATTACACCATTTGTATCCAGGATATTTAAAAAAAAATCATTCTTTCTATCTATCAGTTGGAAAAAGAAAAGAAAAATGCCGTCTTTTGTATGAAACTGGTGTGAGCTTCCTGCGTCTCTTTAGAGGAGAATTTTTCATTTTGGGTTATAGACCTTATAAATGACATCTGCATATACCTCTAAAATCCTTTCATCATTACTCCTAACAAAACTTCTTGTATTATTCCTAACAACAAACTTCAATAAGAGGACATAATCTACAACCCTGTAATCTTATCCGACCCCTATCCGTGGGTCCCGGTCAAGAAGTAAATAAATTTTTTGTTTCTTAGTTAGGAAAAATTTATGAAAAATATTTATGGCCTGATTAGAGATGTTAATGCAATAGATCTGTTCACACTGGTAATTAAAATCAATTTGTAGATATCTAGACATAGATAGTTGTCTCATTCTTTACCTAGGGAGACCTTGAAGGGACCAAGAAGTTAAGAAGTACATAATTGCACAAGGGAATTGATATTCTCACAAATATTTTTATAAGATTTTCTCTTACATGAAAGTGGGACACACCCCATATTTATATGAGATGAGATCATGTAAAATATCAAAAGACGGATGTAAAAATAGTGCTCCGAGATAAAAATAAAAAAAGAAGCATTTATTTTGTTGTCAAAGATAAATATTTTTATGTTTTCAAAGGGAAAAAATAGTTCGGTGAAAATGCAACAATTCGTAGAATCATTATTGCCAAAAAAAAAAAAAGAGGAAAAAAAAGGGGTATTACAGTGAGACTCTTGCTCAAGTTGATTAAAAAATAATTAAAATTTGTGAAAAATTCAATCATAACATAATGATGAAAATCCAATAAAATGAGTATTTAAAAAGGAAATGAGAAAAAAAGTCAAATAATTGTTTTCTTAAAAAGAAAATTGTCACTCTTACAAATATTCCAAATTTAGGAAACAAAAAATTGGCCAGTTAACTAGGATTAAAAACTAACCATGATTAGGGTTTTAACCCTACACAAAGCAGTTTGGTCACTTTAAATACAGGGGGAAAAATGGTACTTTTATAAATAAATAATTTATACATTTTTTGTTACATTTGGTCACTGGCATTTGTTCTAGGGTTTGAGGAATTTTACAATTAGATATGTTTATTTGTGCAAATCTTTGATTTTGGTAGTAAAGGAGGGGAATCCAAACTGAGGAAATTTATCAAAGGCATCTCAACAGCTCTCATTCTTGGAAAAAATGGGTAATTTCCATCTCTCTCAGTTTCTGTATCTATCTCTGTAATTTTATCTATATCTGTAATTGTATCCATATCTGCGATCAATTTCTGAATTTTGCTTTGCATGGAAAATATTTTTTTGTAACTCTTATGGTATATTATCTGTAATTGTATCCATACCTGTGAGTTTCAGGGTTTTATTGAAATTTGGTGAATTTAAAAGAAAATTATCAACTTCAACAGATATGTGCTTGTTGTGTTGTTCAGTGTTTGTACTTGTACTGAATCAAAGTGGATACTTGTGCTTTATATCTTCTTCAATCAAGCATCTTTCCATTCCTATTATATTTCTGTCCGTTAAATGAATTGATGACTTAACATTTTCTACACTCCTATTATCTTCAATTTTGTTATTTTGAAGTTGTGATGATTTTCTCTGTGATAGCTTGAAATGGTTATATAGGGCAATTCAGATGATCTTATATTTACTATTTATCATTATCTTTAAAGAACTTGCTACTGCCAATTTGGGTTCTCAAAAAAATTCTGTAATATTGTTAGTTCATTTTCTCAGCGATTCCTTTGCTGTAAGCACATTGTGCTCATTCTTTTGATGGTAATTTCAAACAGGTGTTTGCAAGGGCAATGCAGGTTATCCTAAAATTTTGTGTGCGTCTGTATATATTTACTTTCTACCCCCAATATTTGTTTTTCAGTTTTCGTTTACTCATAAAGAACGCTGTTAGAGTGTAAAATCTTTAAAATATATGGATTACAACACGTTTCATATGTGTGGTTGGATGAAATGTTATGAATACGTTAATATTGTGTATTCCAGAATAGTTATAGTTAGATACACTATTTTTGGCATTTCAGGGATTGCGCCGCAATTATTTCCTGTATTTATTATACTTTTTTAAACCTCATGAACTTAGTACTAGCTTTCGAGGAGCAAATTACCTTATTATTTTGGCGCTTTATTATTTTGTCGTATCAGGGATTGATTATTGATGGCCTTTCCTTAGTGATGCATGCAAGACTATCAGAGTTGTAGAGTTAGACGTAGTTAATTGAGTGTTTGTTGCATAGTTTGCATATAGAGCGTCTTTGTTAAAATGGAAAGCAATAGAGTGGAGGCTGTCAGGGCTAAAGAAATTGCAGAGAAGAAACTGAAAGAGAATGACGTAGAGGGTGCCAGAGAATTTGCTAGAAAGGCACAGAATTTGTTTCCAGGGCTGGAGGGTCTTTCTCAATTTTTGGCAACTATTACTGTATATGTTTCTGCTCAGAGTAAGATAGCTGGGGAAGTAGACTGGTATGGGGTCCTTGGTGTGGATCCCTTGGAGGATGATGAAACAATAAGAAAACACTTTAGGAAAATGGCTCTCACCCTTCACCCTGATAGAAACAAGTCATTTGGGTCGGAAGGGGCATTTAAAGTTCTCTCTGAAGCATGGAGTATCTTGTCCGATAAATGTAAGAGACAAGCATATGACCTGAAGCGAGGCATGCAACAAAATGTTACGAGTGAGAATCAGTCAACTCCAGCTAGAAAGAATGGTAACGGTAACATCAGTGCAAGGGATCAGAAGACTTCTGTCAGTAACAGTGACATTGGTGCAAGGAATCGGAAGACTTCCACTAATCCCCGGTCCAATTCTGTGGCTCATCGGTCATCAAAAACTGAGACGTTTTGGACTGGATGTAACAGTTGTCGAATGAAGTATGAATACTTAAAAATATATCTCCACCAAAAGCTTCGATGCCCTAACTGTCACGAAAGCTTCGTTGCTGTAGAGATTCCTAAGCCACCTACAAACAGCCAGCATACATCAATCCCAAGGGCTAAATGGCACCAGCAGAAAAAAGTAAACCGGGATACTACAAAGAGCCCCACATCTGACCCTCTAAGGAAACCTACCTCTGCCTTAAATGTTGGATCTGCTGTGGTTGGATCAAGTAATAAAGTGAATGTTGGTCATGGTCCATTCTCTAAATCAGGCGATATCGGAAGTGGTTCAGCACTAGTTATCCCAGCTGCACATGTTGTTCAGCCGGCATGTGTGACTTTGAAGAGAGGGTATGAGGGGGAGCAAACAGCAGCCACTAGAGAGGGGAGACTCAGGAAGAATATTATTTCTTCTATGAAATCAGGCATTGGTTTAGCCCCTATTGCTGTATCAAATTCTAGTAAAGGAGATAGAACCGAGAAAAAGAGACGCATAAATGAACAGAATAGAAAGCTGCTAGTAAATCAAACGGCAACAGGAAGTGGAATGTACTGTCAGGAAAGCATATGTCAGAAGAACAATTCTAAAGCAGAAATTGATGGTATATCTGGGAGTATCAAGCCTAATAGTACACGGAATTTATCAAAGGCAGATATTCACAATATGCTGATGGGAAAGGCTAGGATGGAAATTCGCAATAAGCTGAATGAATGGAGTGCTACAACCAAGGATTTAAATGAAGGTGGCAAGGGGATGAAAAAGGAGAAACTGAAAACTGCTGCATATGATGTGGAAAAATCCACCATAAATGGTTCGGAAAAAGATGGAAACATGAAGGAAGTAGGTTTGAGTACCAAACCGAAAAAGGATTTATTGCCCGCAGCTAGTCTTGATTCTCAAGCAAAGGCAAATGATTTCATGTCTATGAGCGTACCAGATTCAGATTTTCATGACTTTGATAAGGACAGAATCGAGAAGTCCTTTGGTGAAAACCAAGTTTGGGCTGCTTATGATGATAGTGATGGCATGCCTCGATTTTATGCTCTAATTCATAGTGTGTCGAAAAGGCCATTCAAGATGCGGATCAGTTGGCTAAACTCCAGAAGCAACAATGAATTGGGACAAATGAATTGGATTGGTTCTGGATTTTATAAAACAAGTGGAGATTTCTGGGTGGGCAAGCATGAAGTCAGCAACAAACTGAATTCTTTCTCGCACAGGGTCAAATGGACCAAAGGCAAAAGAGGAGTAATTCAAATTTTCCCCAGAAAGGGTGATGTTTGGGCTCTGTATAGAAACTGGTCCTCTGATTGGAATGAGTGTACCCCACTTGAAGTGATACAAAAATATGATGTGGTGGAAGTACTTGAGGACTACAACGAGGAACAAGGTGTGACTATTGTTCCTTTGGTTAAAGTGTCTGGCTTCAAGTCTGTGTTTCACCAGCAACCGGGAGAAGTTAGGACAATTCCGAAGCAAGAGATATTTCGTTTTTCTCATCAGGTCCTTTCTTACTTGCTTACAGGTCAAGAAGCTGGAAATGCTCCCAAAGGTTGCCTGGAGCTTGATCCTGCAGCCTTGCCTTTGGAACTTCTGCAGGTCATAACTGAAGCTAATGACCAAAAGATGGTGGAGAATGCTGAAAAAGTAGTAAAGTAAGATGAATTGGAGGGAAAGGGAGAATAGCATGCGACAGTATAGGTGAACTTTTATGTTGGCTAATGTTGGTTCATGCAACCAAATAGGCGAATTTGTGAAGCTTATCTTGCTGTTTGTTGTTGTTTAAGAACTGTTTTTACACCTTTTTGTTGTATTCAGAGTCTTCTGTACTCTTTGTTACCTGAACCTAGCTACACCTTTTCGTTTTGGTTTATGTCGTATTTCATTTATTTTCTAGTTGCTGAATCTATTTTCCAGATTGTTTCTTGGATCATGTCACTTGATTTTGATTGCGATGGTAGTAGGTAAAAACTGCAGTTTTGAATTGCAGGTCTATACTGTTATATTTTTATATTCGTACCCGAAATCATATCATATTTATACGGTTATTGCTTTCTCTTTTTGGTGAGGGAAAAAAGAATCAAACATGTAATTAGTTACAAAATGAACGGTGAACATAATTAATTATTGGAAAATGCTTTTCACATAAATAATGTATATGTTGTATATGAAGAAAACCATTTCCTTATCATATTCCGCTGTTTTCTTGATGAAATATAAATGGTTTATTAGATTTGAGAATCCATAGATGATGCTCATGAACCCACGCCAATTGTGAAAGTTACTGCAAAGAACGCTGAGTTTTATTTTTTGGGTTGTAAAACAATAGTCATTTCTTTTTCAGAAGTCTAAAGAATAATATTGTAAAAAAAAAAGATTTTTGTTTATTAGAACCAGTCAACTAGCAACTACAAAATTGAATAACAAGTGAATTACAAAAGGCATTTAAAGTTTCACAATATACATATTCATTACATATAAATCCTAAAATATCATACAAGAAAGCTTCAGAAATATATATATATATATATATATATATATATATATATATATATATATATATATATATATATAATGACCTAAACTCCACAATTAAATCCAAAGTTAGGATTGAAGATGAGCTAATACCCCTAAAAAGTGAAAACCTTTACAACTTGTGTAAATTTATATAGTAACAAAACATCAATTTTTATAGTTACGTTGCGTTTGAATTAAATAAATAAAAAATAATAATTTTAATGTATTTTAAGTACATGTTTAATTGTTATTGAAAGTGTGAAGTGTAATACGATGACAAAATTATCCTACATATTTATTTTATTATAATAAATTTTATTTTATCACATTTCTAATAGAATAAAAATCAAATGATTAAAATAAAATTTTATTTTATTAAAATAATTTATTTTTCAAAATGTCATTAAATATATTATTTTTTATTATATTACTTTTCTTATTTTATTCCGCGATCCAAACATTGCATTAAAAGATAATATTAGGTCAAGGGTCAAACTCGAAAGGAAAGGGAGTCGCACAAGAATCAGTACGATGGCAGTACCTTATCCTCTATCTCTGTATATATCCATTTCCTTTTAACGCCCACAAATAAACGTGCCAACCCCACCCCGCTCTTTCCTCCCCTCCCAATCCCCAAAAGAAAAAAAAACCCAAAACAAACTACTTCGGTGAAATCGCCGCCGTCATGGACACAAACAACCAGCAGCCACCAGGAGGAGCACCACCACAAGTGCAGGCATTTCCATCGGCACAACAACAACAATCACAGCCGTACCACCATTTGCTGCAGCAACAACAACAGCAGCTCCAGATGTTCTGGACCTACCAACGACAAGACATCGAGCAAGCCAACGACTTTAAGAACCACCAGCTTCCGTTAGCCCGCATCAAGAAGATTATGAAAGCTGACGAAGACGTGCGGATGATCTCGGCGGAGGCTCCAATCCTCTTCGCCAAGGCCTGCGAGCTCTTCATCCTCGAGCTCACCATCCGCTCCTGGCTCCACGCCGAGGAGAACAAGCGCCGCACCCTCCAGAAAAACGACATCGCCGCCGCCATCACTCGCACCGACATTTTCGATTTCCTTGTCGACATTGTCCCCCGCGACGAAATCAAGGATGAGGCTGCTGCTGGTTTGGTTCTTGGGGGTCCTCCTGGTGCTGGGGTTGCGGGCTCCACTGCGAGTGGGGTTCCTTATTATTATCCGCCCATGGGTCAGCCCGCCGCGCCAGGGGTCATGATCGGCCGGCCGGCGGTCGATCCTGCTATTGGGGTTTATGCGCCGCCGTCTCAGGCGTGGCAATCGGTGTGGCAGACGGCTGATGATGGCTCGTATGGGAGTGGAGGGGGTAGCAGTGGACAGCAGGGTAATCTTGATGGCTAAGGTAGTTTTTTTCCGTTTTACATACTCCCCTCTTTTATCGCAGATCTGATTTTGCTAGCTAGGGTTAGGGTTTTGTTATTGTAATGTGGAACGTGCATGTCCAAAATGTGTTCCTTATATTGTTATGAGGTAAAAGGATTGTTTTTCTTTCTTTTGATTTTCTGATTATTTGATGGGTATATTTCAAGTTCTTCGTTTTAAGTATTCCCTCATCAAGGTTTTTGTGGAATGTGGTAAGTTAGTTTAACCTAATGATGCTCGATTCTTATGCTTGTCATATTATGTGGAGCTTTCATGTTACAATAGTTATTAATCTTTCACTAGCATGTTAGGTTGTTGAAATTTGGTATGTGATTATGGTTTTGATTGGTGAAGGGAGTAATGTGACTGTTATCTGCCAGCCAACATATCCTCCGTATCTCTGGAAAAGCTGTGTCCCCTTCTTCTTAGGGCATCGTAAATCTCATTTGATGTAGCTTGATTTTAGGGATTCGTATACCTTTGATATTAGTGTTCATTTTTCCTTATTAGTGGTTAAGATCTTGATTATTTTTTCTCCCTTTTTTTCTAGTTATCCGCTTTACTAGTTTCAGTTATTTACTTGATACTTTATAGAGAAATTTCTTAAGTCTTTGTCATGTGCCTACCATATAGTTGGGTTGTTATTTGGTGGCCGGAAAAATGCAGATATATGAGAAAGCATATGAGCCATTTTTGAACATGTTGATATTTATAGTTAAGTAGGAAGTATCTTGAAGTTAGAGAATGTGCAACAGCCAACAAATAGTCTGTGTCGAATGGTTATATTACTATGCAAATAAGTGGAGTATCAGAATTTATTTTTGTCAAAAATACGATAGTCTAGAAAATAAGGGCATTTATCAGAACAAGGAGTGTTTATGTGTCATTGTTGTTGAGGATCTCATAGTTTCATATCCAGAAAGACAATGCGTGATTAATTCTTGTTTATATTTGCAATTCCATGACTCATACTCTTCAAACGGCTACCTGCCTTTACTTATTTAAAAAAGAGATTCCACTCATTTTAGGTTTCTTCAAGTAGTTTCACATTTATATTCCTGGCACTGAAGTACTTTTAAACTCGATTATTTGTAGCGAGTAGAAAATGTTTTACGTTGCTTGTTGTTTAGATGGTGCTTATTAGTTCACATGGCCTTGTTGTTATGAAACGGCCTTGGTCTCTTCTTCATTCACTTGCGGAGAATATCTATAGTATAGAGTCTATAGACTTATCCATCACCTTTTTGGTAGAAATATAACACAATATTACTATAAATTGGTCATGCTTTACCTACTTTCTTTGAGATTGTTTATATATTATAAACTTTTGCAAAAAGGAAGTGGCAAGTATACATGGGCTTAGAGTTGATAATTTTCATCCTTGTTTAGTGCTATGAGGAATAGTATTTTTGAAATAATGAGTGGTGATGTTTTCCTGGATTTTGTTACTTTTGGAAATTTGCAAGATGATTTTCTTTAAAATATTAGAGCACTAGATTAATAAGTATTAGAGAAACCTTGGTAGAGAAATCATTTTTATATGGTATTTCATTAAATTTGGAAAATGTGCAAACTTCCTTGTTGATGCACCATGAGCAAGATGGAGGTGTGTTTGCAATTATTTTGTCTGGTCTACTTGTAGTTTTTTTGTTTGTTGAGCAGCATTAATATGTCAAACAAACGGGGGATCTACTCGTTTGTACATTTCCTTTAGGAAAGGTTAATTGAAACATGTGTGATCTATTTATAGATGAAAAGAAGAGAAGAAACAGGTACTTATTGAAATCTAACGAAGAGGAAAAGGTCCCACTGAGATCTGAACTCATGTACTGGAGTCAGAATCCAATGTCCTGACCACTAGTGACTAGACCATGGCTGTATATGATAATAGGGATAGAGTTCTCAACTTTGCAGATTTTTGCTGTATAATATTATGCATTAGTGAAACATTTTATTTCTCCCTAGAGGACTAGAACTAGGACTTTCTGATGCCCTTTGGTCATTTCCTTGTTCTTTTAGGAAGAGATTAATTGAAGCACATATGGTCTGCTAAACTTGGAGTTTTAGTTCGTCGAGTTGCATAAATGGCCTGACGATTAAACCATGAGAGTATTACTGTATGATAATAGGCAAAGTTATCAAATTTGCAAATTCTCAGTTTATATGATTTTACTGTTTTGAAACATGTTACGTCTCCCTAGATCTAGGAATAGATTAATTGAAGTACATATGGTCTTTTGTAATTGGAATTTTTGTTTTGAGTGGCATAATTATGTTTTGCAAGCATGGGTATGTGTTTGTACTTTTCCCGTCTCTTTAGGAAGGGAATAATAAGAAATGTGTGTAATTTTCTTTTTTCTTATGGACAAAAAGAAGCGAGGCAACGGGTACTTCTCCAAAAAATAAAAAAAAACAAAGCAAAGAATATAAGAAAAAAGCCCCACCGAGATTTGAACTGAGTTTCTGGATTCAGAGTCCAATGTCCTGGCCACCAGACCACGGGACCATTGCTGTACTATAATAGGGGCAGAATTCTCAAATTTGCAGATTTTCGATGTATAGGATTATACTCCTAAGAAACATTCAATTTATACCTAGAACCAGGACTTACCAATGCCCTCTGGTCATTTCCTTGTCCTTTATGAAGAAATTATTTGAAGAATAACTGGTAAAAAACACCTACAAATCTGTAAAATATGCGTACATACATATAAAATGAAATTAAAAAAAAAATCATTCGCTAAATAAGACAGAAAATAATACAAGTACTTATACTTTTTACTTGAAACATATGATACACATTTATTTATTTTTCCTTATGATACCTTTAAAAATATTCCATTTTATGATTTTTTTTATTTACAAAAGGTCAAATTTTTTCTTACTGATGTATCAATGAATTGATCTACTTTAAGTAATATACAAGTGTAATATGAGTATATATATTCGTTTAAGAACTACATTTTTGCTAAGAATTAAAAAGATATAAACCGTGATTTATTATGATTGATATATTACGATATGTTTTAAAGAATGTTATCTCTGCCTGTGCTTTTTTGTATAGTCTGTCCCAAGCCAGATAGGATATAGCCGGTGTAAAAAATAACTACCTCTTATGAAAATGAACCCTAATGAACTTACACGTAGGATTTATTTTCAGCCTACCTCAACTAATTTGGGATAAATGGCATAATCAACGTATTGTTATGCTTTAAAGAATTTAGCATTAAATTAATAACACTTCACTTTTAAACATAAATTTAAAACTCAATGTGTGCTTGAATTAGAAAATTCGAGTTTATCATTTTCTTGTCAAGTTTTCCTTAAATATAAACTAAAAGTTCACAATTTATCGTTTAACAAGTTAGCTGATAAGGAAAAAGAGAATAATATAGAAAACAAGATAAGAATAATATACTGTAACATATATAAAGTAAATAACATATATATGGTGCTTCACTTTTCATTCCAGATTTTGAAGGGGCTCATATAGATTTTGTTTTATACTAGTAGATACCTATGCTGAAGCGTGTAAAAAAGAAGATAGGGAAAAGGTCCCACCGAGATTTGAACTCGGGTTACTGGATTCAAAGTCGAGTGTCCTGACCTAGTGACCATGGGAACCCCTTGGTTGATTGATAATAGGGGCAGAGGTCTAAAATAGCTCCTTTTGAAGATTCTCGGTATATAGGGTTGTACTTTTTGCTTATCTTGAACTGGACTTACTAATGCACTTTAATCATCTCCTCTTCCATTATGAAGCTATTAATTGAAGCATGTGTAATTTCTTTTCTGTAATTGAAGTGTGGAAAATGGTCCCACCAATACTTGAACTCGGGTTACTAGATTCAAAGTCCAATGTCAGCTTTATTTATTTGATCATCATCTTATGTTTTTATTTTGTTGTATCCTTATACCTTATCCATACATGTATTTATTTATCTAATTTTGTAGGGATTGAAATTGTCGTTAATGTACTTGTCGCCTTTAGAACTTCTCTCATTTACTCCTTTCTGTTGTATGGTTATGTAGATCAGACTGAAGGGGGGGGGGGGGGGGGGGGGGGGGGGGGGGGGGGCAAGGATAAAATGTTAATGGTGGTAAATTTGCAACTTTGAAGATGTAGCTAATACAGTGCGGAATGTTAACATAAAGCATTTAAAGAATGAATGAGGTTTTTGTTGGAGAATGAGAATGGAGAGAACTGTTCCTATGTACATGGTCGTTGATGGAAACAAGGAATTTGTGAGTTTAGTCAAAACAGAAACGGCAGCTTACAAAGAGTACCCCAAAACCTTGAAAGATAAATTATTTGGAAAATATGAATGTGTTAATAAAAAATTGAAAGTTGGGAAAGCACTAATTTTTTTCATCCTAATAGATTAGGTAAAGGCTGTCCGAAAAGAAATGAAAAAATAATATTTACAAACAGTTTAATCATGTTAGGTGAATTGAGAGTGGGGATTGGAGCAAACTTGATACTGCAATCAATTTTAACTTTTATCAAGAATGAATCTAAGGGCCTACTTGAAAGGAGAATAAATTATATACGAATGGTATACAAAATTAGAGTTTTACACCCTCTAATAATAACATGGTAAGTAGGAAATTTAGGAAAAAATCAAGGGATTTGGAATCAAATATGGTGAGTTAAACTATTTTACTATGGTAAATAATAAATACAAAATGTGGCGATACAATTCAAATTCTTTGATTTTCTCCAAAATTTTTGTTATTGGAGGGTGTAAAACTCTAGTTTTACAAGTCATCTGTAAATAATTTATTCTCACTTGAAAGATGTGAAAATTGGGGAGAGGTTATAAAATTGTTTTAAGAAGTTATTTGGGTGATTGAGGTTTATAAGAAAATAAAATTTTCATACTTTTAGCATCCCAAAGAAAAAGAGGTTCCTTACATGATTGACGAGGATGGATAATTTCACAAGGTATACTATTTTATTAGCAAATTTTTTGTAACTCAAATAGAGGTATCATGTGTTTGCTATGGTGAAGTCGGGTCGGTGGATCACTATTGTTGTCTTATAAGATAGCAAGGAGATCTATGTACCTGTCTTTCCACTCTTTTGGGTATGTTTGGTGATGTCAAATTCTTCTGATTGCTTGTTGAATCTTTTGTTAGTTTTGGCAGCAGAATGAAGAAGTTATTTGGAATACATTAGCTTATGCCAAGTTTTGTTTTGATTTGCCTGTGAGATTAAGGTCTATTTGGGCAACAGAAATATGGAAGTGATACAGGGTGGAGCAATGAGGCTATGATTGTCTTCAGAGCATGTGAAAATTGTGTAACGATAGGACTTGGAGGAGATCTCCTCATCATATTTTAAGTTGTATATTAATTTGTTTTAGTTGCAAGTCAACTTTGGGTGTTCTAAATCTATTAAATAAATGTCCTGTAGATGAAATGGCTTCATCCTTGCTGAGTTGTGATGTCTTACAAATCAGCTAGAATAGTAGATAGTAAGGAGCTATCAGTGTACAACTGATTTTTTTTTTTATTTGTTGCCCAAATTCAAAAATATGTTTTGTTTCTTTTTTGTTTTATTGGTTGATAAATTCAGAAATACATGAACAGTAATGCCAATTTATTCGTGTTCTTGCAGTTAAAGCTGATCTTATGGTGTTGAAATTCGATCATATGATGCCAAATAGCAATTTGAGAGGCTGTTGAGCTTGCCGATGCTGATGCTGCTTGTAGAATTATAACTTTGCGATTTTCAGCCCTGATTGTTATATAATTTAAAGAACTTGGGTTACTGTAATGACATGATACTGAAAGTGTTTGAGCTTTTATGACTCATCCCATCCTCTAATCTATGTGCAGCAGTTCTGAATATTAGTTCATGTGTTTGCTGCCCACCAAATCCCCATATTTTTTTAAATGCTTATAGTCTTTAGACTTTTGAATAGATGGATGGACTGATGAACATTGTTAACCCTATATATACTGATGCACGATCTATATATATATATATATGGGTCGCATTTATGATAAACGGTTATTAGGAGTATAAACCAAAATAAAAAATAATTTGTTTGTTAAATTGTCTGTTATTAGAGGTTCTAACAGCAGTATGCTTTTAATAATCATTTACTATGAATGCGTTATATATATATATATATATATATATTGACGCTCAAAAAAGATTTTTGTACCTCCTTAGTCTTTTCCCGCACAAAAAAAGGTTTCTAAGCGAAAAATTATTCAATGTTCTAAGAGTAAATGAATAGTATTTTTTTTTTCTCTTACATAATAATGGAGTTTATAAGTGGTGAAATTTTTGTGAACTTTACTATTATACGAAAGAGAAAAACAGACTATTTATTTGCTCGTAACTAATAATGTGAGTTAGATCAACACTAGACAAGAGTGGACTAGTTGTCCTTTTCTTTTAACAAAAAACGCATGTGGATTAGCAAAGCAAATAATATTCGTTATATTAATTTTAAATTTTAAATTGATTTTTTTAATTTAATATTAATTTTATAATTTGAAATTAATAAAATATAATAATTTTAAAAAAAATACTTTATAGATTAATTCTAATTTTTTATGTCGAATTATCTAGTATTGGTGATACCTACTTTTATTAATTTATAAAATTAACTATAAATAAATAAAAATGTGTACAATCAGACAATGAATCCAATACTAGATTGTACGATAATGATAATGTTGATAACTTGATGGTGGTGACATGAATTCGTATATTGTTGATAATTTGATAATGATAATGTAATTGTCATAGTAAACTTGAGAACATTATGTTATTTTATACTTCCATCAATCAAAATAGATTTGGGGCTATTTTTTTGGAACCAAAGAATTTTGCAAAACAGAGGGAGTATCTGTTTTATCAGCACATTCTAAACTATATTTTGTCGGACAAGATAAATTCAAATATTCCTTCTTTTTTGGTTTTTTTTTTTTCAACTTTCCTTGCTTTTTAGTTTAGAACAAAAAAAAATAAAAAAAAAATCTCTCCTCTATACCGGGTTCGTTTGGAGCATCAGTCGATTAATTCAACCAGTTATCAATCCTATTATCTTCCTCAACTCATATTTTTTATACTAAAATTTTCTTTTGCTACATCTACAGACGACCTCCAGGCGTCTTGCAGATAGGAAGGTGGAGAGGTTTGAGAAAAAAAAATCTAAAAGAGAGGCTCAGTGCCTGAATCAACAACTAAGAAAGGAAGTGCTTATCCATCCTGCGGGGCCCATGGTCATTGGGTTCTTCATATTCGTTGTCATCGGACCCTGTGAGTTTCTCTTTTCACTTATCACTACAAAGATTCTTTACATTGAGCACTGTTGGCCAGGAATGAGATGTGTTGTACGGGAAACAAATTTAATTTCAATTTATCAGTTCTTGTTGATATTTTAAGTCTTCCAATAGGTGCTTACTACCACACAGCTTATGCCTCGTGGGGTTTATTGTTACCTAGACGATGTGTTTTAACTGCAGTTGCTCATGTGCTGCAGCTAGATGGGGGCAATGGCAAAGCCATATGGTACATATGAGAAGGATTTTGCGTTTCCCCTATTATTATTTTGCAAAACTTTTAACAGTCCTACTTTCCCCCTTCAACACTGGTATTATTAACTAGCCTAGCCTGATATTTTGCTCCAACGCTAGGCCTGTTTTTAATAGCATTTGGGAGTTGTGTTGGTCAAGAATAACGCACAAGTTACTGTTGTTAAGATTTAATTGATTAGTTAACTCGTACACTTTTCAGAGAGCAAGTCTTGTATATTACCAAATGTCTGTTCACTTGTACATGTATTCTATCTACAAGGATAATAAGCAATGAGTGATAAATTTGATAGCGACCAGACCATTTTAAAGTAAATTTCCAAGAGAAATTTCTAACTCAAAAGTGCAACTGATAAAGATGGTTCAAGAAGAAGTCGGCTGATCTTTTTGGAAATTGGTTATGATTAAAAAAAAAGGTCATCGACTAATGCGATCAAGCATTCCAAAGTAGAAGTTTTATAATTGAATTGTTCAAGTATATTCCATATTATTATTCTTACACTTTTCACCCTTGAAAAATCATTTTATTCGTCATTTAAGGCATCTAGCTTGGGTTAGTTGCAGATTATTAAAAAAGAATTGACATTTTTAGAAGTAAAATTTAATATTTTCACAATATCTCTTTTACATGACATGAGTGTGAGATCCGTTTATTATTCATGTGAAAGGGAATTTACGAAATTATAATTTTTACTTGTAAAAGTATTAATTTATACAAAACAATCTCAATCACTTTTTAACTTAAATATTGAGTCATGCAGCTAGTTTAACAAACAACCCCTCAATAGAAACTACTACAAGCAAAAGAGGGCCCTTTAAAAGGCCAGGGCCCAATATATCGTTTAAGTGGATGGAAACTGGAAAGCCTGAACAATTACGATCCAATAAGTATTTACCATATGCTGTTGGCCATTGTAAAGTCCGGCAGATCTGACAAATCTGGGTTTTTATTCTTCGCTAGTGTTGCCATATAATCAGCAGAGAGATAGAGATGGATGCCATTGATTCTGTGGTCGACCCATTGAGAGAGTTCGCAAGAGACAGCGTTCGCCTCGTGAAACGTTGCCACAAGCCTGATCGAAAAGGTTCTCCCTCTTTACAATTTACATCCACGTCTCTCTTTTTAATTCTCTCTCTATATATTTGTAGCTTGATCCCTAATTTTTGGTAATAAACATGGTGTAGAATTCACTAAGGTGGCCTTCCGTACAGCCATCGGCTTTGTTGTGATGGGATTCGTAGGTTTCTTCGTTAAGCTGATTTTCATTCCCATCAACAACATCATCGTCGGTGCTAGTCGAGCTTGACTCAATCTTAAATCAGATATGGCTGCTTTCTTTTGTACAACGGTGTGGGATTTTCAGCAGAAGGTGAGTTTTGTAACGATACAGTTGTTGCTTGTGGAAGATCCTTCTCAATCTTGTAAAGCCAAACTGGATATTGATACACTATAGCATGATTGCTCTTTCACTTTGCATCTAGTAAACTAATTGACTAGAGTAGTTTGTCACTAGATTAATTTGTCACATATTACTGAACAGACTTTCCAGAAGACGATTGGCATATGCCTCCCTCTATTTTTATTTTTCTTTTGGTCTAAGGTGGTTGTTATGACCTCTTAGAGAAACCTTATTTATGAATATGTGATGCCTCCCGTCAGTCAGTTGCCTCTGGAATTGGCAAGATGTGGTTGCATGGAGCTTTAGGATAGTAGCATAAGATTGCCAGTGTCAGATATAAACATATAGTGCCATATATAGCAACAAGTAATAATTTATTTAAAAATCTCACCTGAGAGGTTGACTGGTTTTCAATTCTTTATGTGCATAAAATTATGAACTAATCACCATTCACATATTATTGTTCAATTTTGACATATTACATTTCTTACCTTTAGTAAGAAATGTAATGTTATGATAGCTCTTTCTGGACTTCACCCTATAGATGTTTAGATCAATTGTGAAGCTTTCAGCAAACAATATATTTGGTACTATTTAATATTTTTCTAATTTAGCTTCTATTTTTTTTTTAACATTACAAAATACAACGACGTCACTGTTAAGTGCATTGTTTTTTCTTCCTTTTCCTGATTGATAGTTTCATTAATCAGAAATACATCATATACAGGACCGATCTCATGATTTTGATGAAAAAAATCTTACTGGTCATTGACATAGATAACAGACTTCCATCAAAACTCGATACTGCTTCTTCTGCATTTTGTTTTTGGAATAAAGTTGGTACTGACTGAACTTTTTCTGTATCATGTTGCAGCCTTTGCGGAAGTTATAAGTTTTCAAGTTGATGAACAGGCTATCATAATCTAGAAAGGAAAAGAGAATTAGAAATTTATGTACGTCAATCTTTTCCTTCTTTTGTTTGACAAACTATGTTTCCAGTAACAATGTGCTGGAGGATCGCCCTGCGTTAGTAATGAGTTTATAGGCATTCTTTGACAGTGTTTGCTAATGTTTAATTTTTTTATTTTTAGCTTTTCTATATAAAGTTATTTATCTAATAGCAAGAATGCCAAGAAATCTAATGAACAGCTGGACAAATTCTTGATCCTCGAGAGGTACTGATGATTAGCTCCTCCGACAATAGGGCTTTGCGGCACCTCCGGTGTCTCGGATCAATTTTAAGGTTATGGCAGTTTAGAATTTTGTGTTATTATTGTTGTGTGACAGACCTTTGTTAGGAGTGAATCTGCAACGGCGAAAACCTTTATTAAGCCCGGCGAGTATCTCCTATGATTTTGTAGTCGATGTAATTTGTTATACTTAATTTTCATAGTAATTTGATACTTGAAAAGAGTGGTCGTTAACATGTGCTAAAATGCAACTAATGAGAACTTTTTCCACCCCTTCCCCGTAATGTGAATGATTTATTGAGGTACTTTTGTTACTAATGATCTATCTAAACTTGAAAACAAGAATTATTCCATGTTGATTATTAATTATAAAATTAGTCAATTTAACTAGAAAAATCAAATTAAGTCAATTTTACTGTACAAATACAGTATTATATACAACTATATATATAAAATAATGTACGCTCGACCCAAGTGTGAGGATTGTTAACAAAACAAACTCAGTTATTAAAGAGTTAAATTTTGATATACTTACAAGTATATACATAAGTGGTGTTAGAATAATGATATTTTATTAAAATAAGAATAATGATGTCCAATACAAATAATTCATTAATAAAATATTATAATTATAATACCGTTTATGTATATACTAATCACCATACAATTTTCACAACTACATTTGTAATTTGATAACAAAATAAAAATACAAAAAAATTAGAACAACTTGATGCATTCATTTTTGATATTTTTGTGTGATTTTTTTTTATACATAAATGTGGTACAATTATTAAAATTTAGTGTATGGGAAACATTTAAAATCTAGTTTTAGCTGTTATTTCATTTTCATTTTTTGAAAATAACTTGTAATTTTTTGTGAGGAGCGCAGAATAAAATTTTGCTCAATAGAGGAATGTGTTATTATTTTTTACATAAATCTCCGCGAAGAATTGTACAAAAAAATATGAATTTTTTTTTTTAGTGTCGAGGGAATTGCACGTAAAGAAATTCAAAATGAATTGATTTGCTATCACAAGAATTGCAATAGGTGCTATTTGAACTGACAATTAGGGGTGCACACGGTCGATTTGATCTGTTTTTGGGGGGAAAAAAATAATCAAACTATTTAAGTCGGTTATAAAAAATTAAAAACCAAAATCGCTCAGATTTTTACATCGTAATCGTTTATCGGTTTATTCGGTTCCGTAATTGATAATTTGAACTTTATTATATTGTCAATTTTTCATAATAATTAATAAATCACTAACTCAATAACTACTAATTATAATAAAAGTTCTCTAAATCCGAAAAATAAAAATCACCCAACTCACTCACTAGGATAGAAGTTTTACAAATTCGTCACAATAAATTCATATAATAAATATATAATTATATAAAATAAATATTTATTAGAAAAGTATATAAATTATATTATAATTTTAAATCGTTCAGTCGGTTTGGTCGGTTTCGATTTTTTGAGAAGCCAAACAAAATCGGCCAAATTAGTCTCGGTTTTTAATTTTATATTAGTCTCGGTTTTTAATTTTATAGTGTTCGGTTTTTCGATTTTATATTTTTCGGTTTGAAATAGTAACGATTTGGTTCGATCCAGTCGATTTTTCGATTTTAGTCGATTTTGTGTGCACCTACTAACAATTAGTCCGACCATTCTACCACTAAGCTATTAAGAAATAACAAGAGATTAAATTTCATAGACTTCAATTCTTGTTCTCAACCAATGATCAATATAAATTTTTGTTAATTTTTTTATGCTCGTTTCAAGTTCATAGTACTATTTGTACAAAGGAATTGATATTTTCATAAGTTAATTTAATATTTTTATTTGTATATCTTATTTAATTTTATAAAAATATCAAATTAACTTGTAAAAATATTAATTCTTTTTATAAAAATAAAAACTTCATTCATTACATAAATTCTTCTTTATATAAATAAATATAAGATCTATGAGATAATTACTTAAAATTTCATTTTGTACTACGACTCTTTCTATACAATATAAAAGGGTTTCATTTTTTTAGTCAAACAAGTCTACACATAAAATAATTAAATCCTATATTTGTTTATATTATTAAAAAATAAAGTACACAAATTTTAATATTATATTTTATTTTTAATAAAATAAATAAATATAATATTTAATTATTATATATTTATACTTGTCAAATCTTTATCCGTCGCGTAGAAAGAGAAAGAAAAAGAAACAAAAATATTCTCTCTATTCTCTATAGTAACTCTAAAATAATGACACCTACTCGTGTCTTCCCATCTTTATCAGTTTACTATAAAATACAAAACTGAAAAAAAAATAAAAAAAATAGAGCTTTAATAAGATCCTCCCTAGCGATTGTAGTCTTCCTCCGTTTTTCTGTCTCCTCCAACAATGGCGGCCACCGGTGTAAACCCCTACTCTACATTCCCAATCCTTGTTCTCTCTCCTCTCTGAAATCTCCAAAACCCTTGTCAAGGTTCACTCTCCTTAAAGTATTCCACAAAAACAACTCTCCTCCTCCGCCGCCAGCCTCTCTGCGTCACCAATGTCCTCTATAAACCAGCTTCCGGCGCCATCAACACGCCCCAGCAAGTTTTCATTTCCCGCTACTCCCCTCGGACGAGCCCTGAAAGGGCTCCGACGTCCTTGTCGAAACCCTCAAACGCGAAGGCGTGAAACACGTTTTTGCTTACCCCGACGGCGCTTCAATGGAGATTCATCAAGCCCTGACCCACTCCGAGACCATTCGAAACATTCTCCCCCGCCACGAACAGGGCGGAATTTTTGCCGCCGAGGGTTACGCACGCGCCACTGGCCTCCCCGGAATTTGCATCTGGCGCCACCAATTTCTTCAGCGGTCTCGCCGACGCTCTCCTTGACAGCATCCCCATCGTCGCGATCAATGGACAAGTCCCTAGGCAAATGGTAGGTGCGGACGCCTTCCAAGAAATCCCAATCGTTGAGGTAACGAATTGCGAAGGTAACTTTCTTTTTAGCTTCTTCCGGTCGACCCGGACCCATTTTTATTGATGTTCCTAAAGATATACAACAACAGTTAATGGTGCCCAATTGGGATCAGCCAATGAGAATGCCTGGTTACCTGTCTAGATTGCCAAAGTTTCCCGATATCAGCCTTCTAGAACAGATTGTTAGGTTAATTTCTGAGTCCAAAAGGCCGGTTTTGTATGTTGGAGGATGGTGTTTGAATTCCAGTGTGGAACTGAAGAGGCTTGTGAAGCTTACAGGGATCCTGATAGCAAGTACTTTAATATGTCTCGGTGCGCATCCGTGTTTTGATGAGGTGTCCCTTCAAATACTTGGAATGCATGGTACTGTCTATGCTAATTATGCCGTGGATAAGAGTGATTTGTTGCTTGCTTTTGGAGTTCGATTTGATGATCGAGTGACAGGAAAGCTCAAAGCTTTTGCTAGTCGGGCTAAAATTGTTCACATTGATATTGATTCGGCAGAGATAGGGAAGAATAAAACATCCCATGTATCGGTTTGTACAGATGTGAAGTTGGCTTTGGAGGGTTTGAATAAAATATTGGAGAATAAAGGAGGATTTAAGGCCGATTTTTTGCATGAGGGAGGAGTTGAAGGAGCAGAAAACAAATAATCCGTTGAGTTTCAGGACTTTTGGAGAAGCTATTCCTCCACAATATGCAATTTAGGTTCTTGATGAGTTGACAAATGGAAATGCGATTATAAGTACTGGCGTCGGGCAACATCAGATGTGGGCTGCCCAATTTTACAAGTATAATATGCCTCACCAGTGGTTGACATCGGGTGGATTAGGGGCTATGGGTTTTCGATTGCCTGTGGCTATTGGAGCTGCGGTTGGAAGACCTGATTGTGTTGCTGTGGATATTGATGAGGATGGAAGTTTTATTATGAATGTCCAGGAATTGGCAACTATACAAGCGGGGAAACTTCCAATTAAAATTATGCCCTTAAATAGTCAGCATTTGGGTATGGTCGTTCAATTGGAAGATCGGTTCTATAAGTCTAACAGGGGGCATACTTACTTGGGCGACCCAGCCGATGAGTCTGAGATATTTCCTAATATGTTGAAGTTTGCAGAAGGTTGCAAGATAGAAGCTGCTCGTGTAACAAAGAAGGGAGATCTTTGGGCTGCCATCCAAAAGATGTTGAATTATCCTGGGCCTTACCTCTTGGATGTTATTGTTCCGCATCAGGTGCATGTCCTGCCTATGATCCCCAGTGGAGGGGCTTTCAAAGATGTTATTACAGATGGCGACGGGAGATCTTCTTATTGAGCCTTCAGTAATGAGTCTGGTTTTAGGTATTATACTTAACAAGTCTTGGCTTAGAAAAAAAGGCGTCACCAAAGTTTTTGGATTATAAGTTTGTTAGCTGTTGTACTTATTAAATGCATGGACTAATTGTAATCTTTCTTTTTATATAGTTCAGTTTTCATGTTTATGTCATATTGCAGTTTGTTTATGATATAACTCTAAAGGCCTCCTTTTCTACTAGATGGAGCTACCACCTGTGGTAAGGCACCACCCTCTTTGTGCAAATTTGAAACTCATATCGTCTTGTGTGTGTGAATATTATGCTTGTAATGTATAGTTGTAATGTCGTGTTTATAGTTCAATTGTTGTGGTTAGATGCCATAATTGTAGGAAGCAAGTGATCTTAATCAGGGCTCATGATCAGATACTGTCCAATTACCTTAGGCACTGATAAGCACATCTAAATTTTGATTCCATGTCCTTTTGGTTGGCTTGAAAAAGTAAATTTTATAAGGGAAGTTTTGATTATTCCGACAAAGTTGACGGTTGGTTTCAGTTGGTTCAGTTAAATTTTGGTCGTTTTGATTTTACCAAAGTTCAGACTGTTTCACAAACAAAATTAATCCTTGCTCCCAATGGGGGCCGCCCATGCTGTGCTCTCTATGACTGTGTCTGCATAGTATTAAGTGGCTATATGCTAGCTTCCCAGACAAAATAAGTATGGGGAAATGGTGGTACAGATGCCAATTACCAGAAGCTATGAGAATGATTAGTAAGGTTTGTTATCACTTATATAAAAAAAATGATTAGAAAAGTCTGTGGTGTTAGAATTTGAAGGTACTTAGCTATGGTACATTGCAAAAATGACTTGGAGAGTTGGGAGTCTTGTGAGGTCTACATGTAAAATAAAGGAGATGTTTAGCTTTGATGGTTACTAGATTGTGTTACTGGTTGGGCTTTTGTTGTTTAGCTTTGATGGTTTTTGACCTTTACAAGGATAGTGTTTTCCCTTCACTGATTTGAATAATTTTTCTTGGGTTTGCTAATGGAGGTACTCTCAGGTATGGATCAATCCAGATTTGTGATCTGGTGTGTTGTTTCAGCTGGCTGCAGAAATAAACTGTATTTAAATCTTTTGGCTGTTATAATGGACCTTATTGTCATGTTTTGGTTGATTTCAGTTGTTTCAGGTAAGTGTTGATGTTTCGGCTGTACGTTTCAACTGTTTTTGCAAGAAATATAATCCTCTTTAATTGTTGTCGTGTACTGTATGATTGATTGTATACGCACATTAATGCAGACTGCACACTTGAGTTGAAGTGATGATACATGGTAACTAGCTGTTTGTTTTAGATTACAAATGGATGCACAAAGTACTTTCGGCTGTTAAGAAAACTCTTTTCTGGGTTCTTAGTTGTAAGAGAGAGAACTTACACTATTCCAATTGAGATATATAAATTAAACTCAATCAAATCATAATAAGGCCAATGGTCATCTTAGTCCATGAAGTGGGACTGAAGTGTTACATATTACGATGTGGAACTGGAGTGTTACATATTAGCCCAAAAATAATTAATAGAAATAGAATTTAAACGAAAAGATATAGTGACTCTATTAGAACCTTTCATACTTTTTAGAGTATTTTGGAAAACCTACAAGTCAATCTATTTGGTTTGGTGGTGAATTAAAATATTTTTCTATATTCGGACTATAACAATCAATCACTGCAAATCTATATATACAGATGCGCAACTAAACTAAACTACTTTTTAGTTAATTGAAGCCAAATTAATACAATTATTGAAAAACCTTAAGATCGATCTCAATAATGCATTGTTTTTTCTACATCCTTTTGAACTGTTGAGCAGGAGACAAAAAGTATCCCCACTGATCGATCCCTACCGCTAGCTCTGCACAAGTTGGGCAATGGTACCGTGATCACGTTTTCCGGATTGCAAGAGATTTGAGTCCCACCATTATCAAACTTTCCTCCTTCCAAAGTTTAGTGGGTTTTTTCTCGTGATTGGTTATATATGAAATGAATTGACTGAACAATCTCTTCCCCCATTCAACAACTAGCAATATGTTTGTCACCTACATGTAAGAAATGTCAAATGGCCTGGTTGTATAAGGAAATTACACTTTCTTAATTTACCTTATTGTATCATCATCAACATACTCCGTGAAACCTCTCGTCGCACCAATCCTTTATGCAAATCTTGAACTTTAAAGCAAATGGCACCTATATACGAATGTCATATATATACATATATATATGAAAAAGATTCATGTCCATGTTAATTATAGCTAACAATCTGTCAAACAACGGGACAAATGTTAACTGTAGTTATCGATCTGCCCAACTGTTTGGTATCTCTGCTAGACAGTTCAGCACGCTGGTGTTGAATATGAATCATACCATATATAAATATTGATTATATGAAATCGTGATTATATAAAATATGAAGTTAAAGGGGGTATATAGTGATTATAGAAATAATAAGTTTATTTGCACAAATTTTATGTCATTGTTAAAAAATAAAGTCTGTTACAAAAATTCGTGTTAAATGTTATTTTTTAATAATTGAGATAAAATTTATGTAAAAATTTATATTTAATTTTTGTGTGTGTAAAGTTGTCTTCGTAAAAAAAATAGAAATACTATTGCATGATAAGGTGAAGACAATATCCAAAAGACTATTGTTAAAGCTTTGTCATTATGAGTACCTCCTTCATGATTGCTCAAGAACAAGGTCCTACGAACGTACGCACGCTAGGTAGCTCTTCATTTTTTAGGTATTTAATTTTCTGGCAAAAAAATTAATTGATTGCTCCCGAAGGTCTATGAATGTATCAATATATATATACACACACACAATCACCATTGCTTGTCTGTTGGAAATTCAATCTTCGGAAACTAAACAATAAAAATAAAAAGAGAATAACAACACAAAATTTAATATAAAAAAAAATTATAGGTCAAACTTTAAATTTTCACTATCATAATAATATAATGGGTTTATAAATTCCTCTCAAATTTTATACCTTAAAATTTGAGGTTACATAATACCACAACATAATTTTTTATACTGAATAAAAGTTACAAAATATTCTCTCTCATAATATAAATTTTTTGCACGTAATATAAAAACAATAAAAAACCTTCACCCTCACACAAATACAAAATTCACTCACACTCTCTCTTAATTCTTAAGACGCTATAAGATGTTTGAATTTATTACATTTCAACAATTAAATATAAGACTATTTATAGAATACCTATACTTTTTCTCTTCATATTCAAGACATTTCTAAAATAAAACTCCTATTACAAATATAACTACTTTTCAAAATAATACCTCTATTAAAAATAAGATTTCTTCATTTTCATAATAGCAATATTTTTCTAAATAGAATTCGAGGAGTATTCCAACAATTTCTTCCTCGACTCGAATTTTTGAATACTTCAACTTTATATCTTAATAGGATTTAAAGAGTATTTCAATTAATAATTTCTCTCTCAAATTTTCAAATACTTTAACTTCATCATTGTCACTATCATTTACACCATCCAAAATATCAACACCATCCACATAATATGCAACATCTATGTTATCCTTATTATCCGCATCTTTCGCATAATATGCATCTTCCGCATTATAATCATTGTTATCATCATCTTCAACATTATCATCTTCTTTAATAGTATCATCATCAGTATTATTGTCTAAATCTTCATCAACATCTCCATCTTCACTCTCATAATTTTTATTGTTATCATTCGACTATTGCAGCGGTGTCCCTTCATAATCACAAAATTTTTTGTTCATCAACATCACGACGAATATCAGATTTAACTCTTTCAATTTTCACTCTCTTTATTCTGTCATATCAGTTGGACTAATTTTTCTCTATGTTGGATCCAATTAACTGACTCTGATACTACTTGTTGGGAATTAAGTCTTCATAAACCAAACAATAAAAATAAAGAGAGAAAAATACAAGATTTAATGTGAAAAAACTTTTAAAGAAAAAAATCACAGACCAAATTTCAAATCTCCACTATCACAATATTAATGGAAATACAAATTACTCCCAAGTTTTATGTCCTAAAACTTGAGATTACACAGTATTACGACACAACTTTTTACACGAAATAAAAGTTGTCAGACCCTCCCTCACATAATACAATTTTTTTGCACCTAATATAAAACCTATAAGAAAATCATATCCCTCACACAAATACAAAACCCACTCAACTCTTTCTTAACTCTTAGAATGCTGCATGATATTTAGTCGTGTTACACTTCAACAATTAAGCATAAGACCCTATTTATAAAATATCTATAATTTTTTTATTCCTATTCAAGATAGGACATTTCTAAAATAGAACTACTTTTTAAAATAATATTCCTATTAAAAATAGGATTTGTTCCTTTTCATAATAATAATTTTTTTCAAAATAGGATTCGAAAAATATCTCAACAATTTCTTCCTTAACTCAAATTTACAAATACTTTAATTTTATATCTGAATAAGATTTGAGGAGTATTTCAACAATATTTAGAATGCAAAAGTTGTTAATATTTGCGTCATAAACTTGAGATTGTCATCATTAAGCTCATGATCTAGCAACTCGAAGTATATACTTGATGTATTAATTAGCTTATACGCTAATTATTTTCCAATCACTAATGTTATACATGAACGCATCTAATTAATTTGTTGCAATTAATTAAGAACGCAACCAGTTATAGCTAGCTAGGCGATTTATAGGAAGAAAATTTACCTCTGCTGAATTAGAAGATGCTAACAAATAATTCTACGTACTATGCCATATATATATATATATATATATATATATATATATATATATATATATATATGCACCGTAAGAATAATGAATATATGGCTGCCTCTAGCAAATTACAAAGAAGTATGACAAAAATGTGCCCTTCTTGAGAATATGTTGTCGGGTCTTCGTAACAGTACAGTACTATGATGAATTGTTATTCAGAGTTTGAAAAGAAAAACATTATTTTAGATGGGATCGTACGAGACTATTGGTTAAATTTAATTAATAAATTAAGTTTTCACTTAAACTAAAAAATAAATTACCTATAACAACTTAATTTTTAAAATGATGACACAACGAAATATGATCAGATTGTAATCCTTTAATATAAAAATAATTTATAGGTTTAAACGTACCGATAATAATATAAAATAAACTCTTAAATTCACAAAAAAAATATAAACTCACAAAGAGAACAAGAGATAATAGTATTAATTAATCAAAATGTTACTGTTAACAAGTCTTAATAAGTTTGTTTATAGTCTTAAACAACTTTTCAACATTAATTAAGAATAGAAAAACTAAAATAACGAAAATTAAAAAAACAATCCAAATTCGACTAAAGTACTTTGACCAACGACTAGACCACTAGAATAGGCTTTTCGGACTTAAAATAGTATACGTCATGGCCAAAGGAGATATCTTGAAGAGCTGATTATAAGTTTTGATTTGATATATTATAGATATCGTAATTTTTTTAAATAAAAAGTTATGTGACTTTGAAGTTCTACAAACTCGAACGCATCCGAATCCATAATCCACTTCATAATAAGATTCTTCCACCACATCATCAAATGAGTTTGTAACTTAACATAAAATTGAATAAGAGGTTTCTGACAATACAAGCGAATTCAGTCAAATTTTACGACATCTCTAAACGGGATGTTTGGTTATAGAATAAGTCTAAATGCATAAACTTTATGTACAAATTCAAACACAAATTTATATTCAAACCGTTAAAAAGTGGGGTTTAGTACGAAAATTCATGTCAGACCCTATTTTTTAATGGTATAGATATATGAAATTTGTGTTTGAATTTATATAAAAAATTTGTGTTTATAGACTTATCCTTATTCATAATTCAGGTGATAGTGCAAATTAATGCTAGCTTTTAAGTTAGGATCATGTATCCTCATCGAATTTTGTTTTTTCCCTTTTCCAGCTTTTTGTGATGAACCTGAGACATAGATAGTGGGTGTTTGGTATTTGGATGATGAGCCAGCTAAAGTTAAGAAGTAGTAAATAAGTATAGTATATACAGCTAATATATATATATATATATATATATATATATATATATATATATATATATATATATATATCATCGATGAATCGTCTTTTTTGTTGATGAATTGAAGTAGTTGTTGTGCTAATTCTTGTTCTCATATATTCATTCGCCTTTTCCATCTTCTATTATAATTATTTCTGTGCATTCAAGTCAAGGTGCTTACCTTGAGTCTGCTGGTCACATCATGCGTATTTTTTTATTATCATCGAGCTAGCTATAGCTATAGCAGACATCAAATCAGCAATTAATAACAGAAAAATATGCTGTATCAATCCTAGGATCATTCACTGGAGAGAGAGAATTGAGCACGTAAGAAACCAAATCCTAATAAACTTGACAAAATCCCAAATGTGTCCGTGGCTGTTTGGTGCTGATAATAGAGATTATTAATTAAGTAAGATGTTGAGCTTTGTTTTTCTAGTATTTTGTGGGATTTCCCTTTTTATAATCAACAGTATGGAGTATTAATTAAGAATTCTTGCACTTACACTTATAATATTAGCTTGAATGGCGTGTCATTAAGTTAATATAAAAACAAATGAAGCTTCAAGAGATGCATTAAAAATATATATACATAATTAAGATCCCCTAACATTATCCGGTCGGAATTTCTGGCGGCAAGCCTGACAAGTGACCTCCATGCACCTAGGATCCATCCGACGCATGGCCATTTCTTTCAATTTCTCAGCCTTGCCAACCTCCTCTCGAGCTCTCTCCCACATGTGCCTCGCTCGTGCAAACTCCGACTGCGCCAGCTCCATCTCTCGCCTAGTAAGCTCCCTCACACGCTCCGCGTACGCCTTCTCCAACGCAGCCAATCGAATTTGCTCAGCTGCATGCCATTTCAATGCTTCTGCACCCACCGAATCATCAGAAATTTGCCTAAACACCACACAATTATTGTTATTATCTGATGACGGCGGCCCAATTAATGGACGGACACTTATTGACAATTGGAGATCAAGGGATG
Organism: Hedera helix; assembly: GCA_947179155.2. Lineage (NCBI taxonomy): Eukaryota > Viridiplantae > Streptophyta > Magnoliopsida > Apiales > Araliaceae > Hedera > Hedera helix. The sequence goes on along the minus strand of OX359269.1, from coordinate 52,673,319 downwards.
GTGGATCCTTTGATGATCGCTGGCCGTATTCCGACGACGGCCACCTCGGGATATGTGAAGAAGAAGAAGAAGGTGTGTTATGGGGAGCTGGGAGTAGTTGCAATTCCTTGTGATTTTCTTCCATTGAAAAGGGGAAAAAAATATAAATTTGTTTCCAAATACAAGGGGAAGTGACCAAAGGTGGTATGGGAGAGCTTTTGTTGGGGCAACGCTACTGTCTTATATATAACAATCCAAACAAGCCCTTATTCCAAAACTACCCATCGTTCCCATGCAAAATGGCTTAATTAACTCGCATTAAAATCACCAAATTACGCTTAGACCCTTCATTTTTTTTTCGGTTGTTCACCAAAGTGAGATGGTTTGATGTGTAAATTGTGTTTGGGATGATAGGTATTATGGTCAAAGTAAGTTAAGGGATACATAAAATCCGTTCTAGCAGCCAAGCATAGGATAAAGTGGGGAACGGATCGCGTTATTTGGCAATGAGTGGCTTTCTGCTCAATGTGATGTGCTATTATTCGGCCTCGTTTCAACTTTTTTACTTTACTATATACTGTTATTAATGTTGTACAAAATAATAATCTGTGCTCTCTGCGCAGGTGTTCTATAAAGTATGTTACTCCATTCATTCGTTTTAAAGTATATGATTAAATTTAATTTTAAAAATTAATATAATTTAAAATAATAAAATTTATAGTTATTAGTATTATCTAAATAATTTGAAAGTTTTATAATTATATTAGTTAAAAAATAAATTAATTTATATCAATTTTAAAATTTAAAAATATCTTTAAATTAATTTTAAAAAATTTATATTAATCTTATATTTCGAAACAAATAGAGTATTATTACACACATTAAGCTTGTACTCCAGGCATCTCAAAATTAATGAATGTTTCCTATTTTTATTTGAAAAAATAATTTATATGTCGATAAATTTATCACAAAATTAAATTACAACTCACGCGAAAATTTAAACGATAAAATAAATTAAAATAGAGCTATTCTTAATTGCTATTTATCTCATATATGCACATTATTATTATTATTATTATTATTATTATTATTATTATTGATATAAGTTTGTCGTCATATATAACATAATTCTTTTTATTTTTAGGATTTCAAATTGTGATCAATTACAAAAGCTTATTATATTTAATATTTTTCTCAATTTATAATTTTTGTTTCATTAAATATAATAAGACGCTGAATTTCTTTATTATGAGAAAGGAGGCTGGGCTAGATAGAGAGGAGTAATAATTACGCTGGCACGTGCGTCGGGTGTTTGGTAGGCCTAGGGTGTCGGCCCTCTCAGAAAAAGCCCGCGCAGCTTCGCACGTGGGAGGGGCAGCAACATAGTGAAGCCTTAGCCATGAATCCATGATGATGATGTTAAAATAGATAAATAAGTATAACTCCGCTGAAAGAGTATTATGTATAAAATATATTTACTTTTAAATATAATAAATAACATAATTATATTAATGTAATTATAAATTTAATTTTATTATATTATTAATAAAGTAAAAAATACGTGAAAGGAAGGGAATAGTAATATTTAGGAATTTGTATAAACTACTATAAAATAGATCAATCTTTTCCTCCCATTTTATAAAATAAATATTTAGACTTTCTGGCATATTATTTACTTTTTCAACACTTTACAATGTATAGACGACGAGTGTGGGAATTCCGTGGGATAATTAAAATTGAGTTGGAATAATTTATTTGGTGGGGTGATGTTAAATGATTCATATGTGTGGAAAGTTTTGTACTCAAAAACTGTTTTTATTTTTTATTTATTTATGGTACATTTCAATTATTGCCGTGTCATCCAAGACCTTTGGTATTACCGAACGCATGAAAATTATGAAATTAGTAGATCGAGTCTTTAGCATGTCAATACGTAGGATAGGATGTTCGAGTGTATTAAATTTCAATTTAAATTTATAAATATAATAAAATAAATTATTTCCGTCTATGTAAGAGGTGATTTCAAACCTCCTAACTTAGGTTCTCCAAATTGAATTTACTTAAATGTACAATTATTAAGTCTGCAAATCGAACTAAATAGTTCGGACTCGATTCAGGCTCGACTCGAAAAAATGCGAGTGAGATTCGAATTCGATAATAATATGATCCAAATATGAGCATAAAAAATAGTTCAAATAAAAATACGAGTAGAATCTGAATAAGATTATACTTGACTCGTTTAGAATTCAAACTACTCAAATTTTTAATTATGATCTGTTACATAATCGATTGATACATATTTGAATAGATATTCGATACATTTTCTTATAATATATATACAATTAGAAAAAATTTAAATAATTAATTATTATTTTTATTTTTATTTATAATTTTATATATTTAAAGTGTAATTATAATTATATTTTTTTTATTTCTAAGTAAAATAATAAGTTCAATTAATAATTATATGTATTATAAAACTAGTTACTATATAGAGACTCAAATTCGAGTTTGAATTTGAAGTTCGCGTGTAATTTAAATATAATTCGATCTGAGTCATATCGAATCCGAGTCGAACTGAATCTGAATAAAGTTTTTCAAATATAGTTCGAATTTGAGTACGAATTTAATCTTACGAGTCGAATCCGAACAATTTAAAATTCGGATCGATTCGACTCGTTTGCAGCCTTAACAATGTAAAGCTACTTAATTATATAATATATTTAATAAAAATAAATAAATTTAGAATAGACTATAATCGACGGAGTTGACTAATAAATCCACCCCTGCATGAGTGAATCATTCTAATCCATCTCACATTAAAATGAAAATAAGATCCACAATTACATTGAGAGACATTTTTCATAATTTTTTTTGACAAAGTAGGTAAGATGTTAATCCTTCACTTTGAAAAAGGTATAATATATATATAGACACACACACACACTAACTAATTTGGCAGAGACAGTACTCCCGAGACACTTGAGAGCTAGCTTGCCGAAAGGTTGGGATTTTGTAGGCTAGGCTAGGTTAGGCTGGCAAAAAGTTTGAAAATAATAATTAAAATGTTTCCTCTATTTTTATGGAGTATATAAGGTCACTACTTGTCTTTTAAGGGTGCGAGATTCAATTAATCCCAGGCTAGGAGGATAAGACGCTAATTAAGATGGGCCAAGGCAAGGGATAAATAAGTCGTTGGATTGTATTTGCCCCAAAATTGTACGAGTTTAGTAATGTAGCTACGTTAGTTACTTTTGATTGAATGAGAGAAAAGCCTGTAGGTATAGAGCAAGAGCATGTGAGAGGTTGGGAAGTAGTAGGCTTTATATATATGGTTTAAGTTTCAATATAATTTTATCTACTAAAAAAAGATTTCAATTTTTATTTGATATTCTTAATTATACGCAAAGCGTTATTTGTTGGATGCAAATAGTAAATCATTTAACTAGGAGTGCAGAGCACAAATATTATTAAAACAGACGTAAAAATATCGTTAAATCAACATCGATAATGCCAAGACATTAGCCTTAAATATTTTCATAACTAAGTTAGAAGACTAGAAGCTCTGCCCATCAATTTATTTATAAGGTTTTTCAAATTTCTTCATTTGTAATGTTTTGTTAAACCTATGCTTCAAATAGGCCTGCCTCAATAGTGTAAGAAGGTTGGGCCTCTTGACAAGCCCAATTAGAAAGACAAAAATGTTAGCCATAGTGTGGTTCCCGCTACTTTCCCTTTCCATTTTTACTTTTTGGCGGCTAATCTCTCTCTCTGTCGCTGCTTTCTCTCTATCTATCTGTTGAGTGGAAGCCGCCATGAATTCGAGAGAGCTTGCTATAATCTCAATGGCTACACTCTTGGGTGCGTTGGCATCTGCAATTACAGCCCGTTTCTTCTTCAACCCTAAAAAGCATTTCTCCACGGTTAATTCCACATCTAACGGTGTTGTTGGGACTAAATCGTCTTCTCAGAGTCCCTTCGATCCTGCCAAGCGCAAAGGGTCAGTTACATTGTTTTGATCTTCTGTTACAATTTCGACCAAAACTTGGCAAAAAATGAATGCAACCCATTAATTTAGAGCGCACACTAAAAAATTGTTTAAAAAATTAAATATTCTCGAAAAATTTTAAACCCGCCGACAGAAGAAAGCAGCATCTCTATTCAGTTGATGCTTTAACAATTTCTGTATTGATTTATTTTATTGCTGATTCTTTAATATGCTTTATTTTATGGGATCAGTTATGAAATAATTTATAGTTTCACAGCATCCTAGCAGGGATATCTGATATAAATTAAGAACATGCAGATATTTATCATGGGATGATTATTTCATGGCTATTGCATTTTTGTCCGCGGAGAGGTCCAAGGATCCCAACAGGCAGGTCATATATCTACACGTCTTTTTTTATTTTCTGGTTCTACATGTAACATATATATGTATCACTATGTATGTGTATGTGTATGTGTATGTAACTCCCTCTTTCTTATGTCCCCATTTGAAATGCACAATATATGTATGACGACTATATTCTTGCAGGGGTAGTACTTAAAATGAGTTTCTCAAAACTTATATAAATTAAGGGCATTTTAGTATGTCTAGGTATAGTCATTTAACCTTGCTCAATATGGTGTTTTGAAACAAACTAGGCGGACCTAGGTGGCAAAGGGACCTTCGAGCGCCAAGGCCTTGTAATTGTGGCCTCAGCATTTTCCTAGGGAGGGCCTAGGTAGCTTCCCTAGAGTTTGTAGTTTTATATTTATAAAAAGTGAAAGTTTATATTCTCAAATTATGGGGCCAAGTTTGAATTTTAATAGAAATCTGGGACATTTAATTGTAAATTTAACATAATAAAAGGATAATATCTTATGTTATCACATCCCATCTGTAATCTGTTATAAGAAAATAGATCGCCTCGTTCCATAGGGATGACGAGGAAACAAGTTGCAGCAATGGTGGTGAATGGTGACAACAATGGCATTGCTGGTCAACTCCTAGGCGGCCAGGTGAGCACCTAGCAACTACTTTCTGAGGTTGGGCGGCGCCTAGCACTAACCGGCTCCAAGACCTTGTTTTAGAACACTGCTCAAAATGAAGCTGATCACCAACCTGATCTCCTTAATAGAGTAATCATTAGTCTATCCATTATAAAGTGTTGAATTCTCACGTGAAATCATTAAATTCCCTGATAAATTGAATTTCTTGTATGAGTTTTGTCTTTTTGTTCTTCATGTTACTTGCTTGTTCTGTTTCCCCTATAAATCAAGCATCATAGTTACTTAAGATTTCATGTTTATTATGTTAAGAAGAAATTATTATTTCATATATAATTTTGTCCCAAATAGTAGCGAAAGGCCCTGTTGAATTGAAAGTTTAAACTTTCAGTTTACTTTTTAACTAACGGTCAACTTTCCTGACATGATGCCGCCATATACGTGTTATGCTACCTGTTATGCTAAGAAAGACTCAGTCTTGGATTTTTTATGCTACCTGTTATGCTAAGAAAGACTCGGTCTTGGATTTTTTTGGTTCAGAATATGTGATCTGCTTTTGGTTCAGTTTCTTTCATTCCTGCTTCAATATATTGGCTTTAAAGTTGCATCCTTTGTCTGTGTGGCAGGTTGGTGCATGCTTGGTGAGTGAAAATGGTATAATACTCGGTAAGATTACTTAGGGGAGATCTGTGTTGTGAGTCTGAAGTATCTGGTGTTAATTATTGAACTATATGACAAAATTGTTAATTTTACGTCCGATCAAGTTAGTTATTTTGAATTTCACAATATATGAGTTTGTATCATTTAAACAAAGTCTTACTTGTAATATTTGTGACACATTCTCTTCTATATCTAGTCAGGCATTGGCTATAATGGATTTCCTCGTGGTTGTTCTGATGACCAGCTTCCTTGGTCAAAGGTTGACAAATACAATTATAAAAATTAATATTATTGTTGACAAACTGGTGCTAACATGCTCTCAAACATTTCAGAAATCCAAGACCGGAGATCCCTTGGAGACAAAGTATCCGTAAGTGATGGGTTTTCATGAAAGCTATTCTTGATATGCTAATCGGTCATCTGATATAATAATAAAATTTCCTACAAGCTCTAATTATATTCAAAAAATTTAACCTACTCCCCCTTTTCCTAGTTCATTAATCAAAGATTTGCTCTATCTACCTCTATCTCAACATTTCACATATTTCTCTTTGCTTCTGAGTTGAGACTTCCCCGATTAAATGTGTCTTCCAGGTATGTATGTCATGCTGAAATGAATGCTATTCTGAACACAAATCATGCATCTGCTGTAGGGCAGGTTAGTTCCAATCATATGCTCCATCTAATCCACTGCTTTCTAATTTTTGGTTTTTGTGTGATCTATGGCTGGTGAAATCAAAGGCAAAAACTTTATTAGTGCTAGACCATCCAGTTAAGTTTATTGGCTGATTCTGCTAACAATGTGATTAGGTTACTAAAGAGTGTTTTACCTCTATATTTATGCAGAGGCTTTATGTTACAATGTTTCCCTGCAATGAGTGTGCCAAGATAATAATTCAGGTGATAAAGCTTACTCTGTACCGTATCCTGCAATATAATTTAGTATTTTGTATGCACATACATATCCCTATAAGAAGGAAATGATGCCTCTGATGTCATTGGTGTTTACTATTGAGACAAAAAGTTTGATGATTTTTCATTAGTAGTTGATCAATGTCCGCTGTATTTCTAAAAGTAGAGGGATACAAGTGAATCACAAGGAAAGAGAGTTGATGGGCTTGGATAACCATAAAACTTACATGAGTAGAGAGACAGAGATTTATCCAGTTTTGTGAGTTCATTCCACGAACAAGACCTTGGCAGACAATAGTGTCTGGTAATATTTAGAAAAGTGCACATGTAGAATGGAAATCAAAATGCTACAACTCAGAAAGAGATTATATACAGAAAGGAAGTGACTTTCTTTATCCGACTTTCAGCTTCTCAACACATAAACATAAGGCTAACTGTAGAACAATTGATATTAAATCTTATTCCATATATTTGTATAACATAAACTTCTCTGATGAACAAAAATTTGCTGGAGCACCACCCGTTTTATTTCTCATTTCTAATTTGATTATAATTACCAATACCATTTGTAGGTCTTACTCTTTCTTTTTAATTTTCCTTATCTGGATCTTATTGTTTGGTGTTTTTTTTTAAATGTTTATTTGTACAACTGCAGTCTGGTGTTTCTGAAGTTATCTATTACGTGGAGAAGAAATTGGAGAATTCAGAAACTGCCTATGTTGCTTCTCACAAACTTTTATCAATGGCAGGTGTAAAGGTAAACATTTGCTAAAAAATTAAAATGTCTATTAGAAATGCATTTAATATAATGATTTTGTTTTAGGTGAGGAGGCATCAACCACGGATGGATGAGATTTTAATCAAGTTCGAGGAGCTCTAAAAGTTAAGTTTGTTTCGTCGTACAATTCTTGTAATTTGTTGTAAGGTGATGTTTAATGAATTATGCAAGTGGTTTTGGCCTCTGGAGAATTTCATCTCTGATCTCGTAACTTTCGAACGTTTTAAGCAACATTGAGAGCTTACATACTTGTGAAGATCCTATTATGTTCATGTTGCAAGATGACATTAAACAATTATCAAATTATATACTTAATAATAACATTTCTATCTGTTTAGAATATTAATTTCACAGTACTATCATAACCTTAATTTTGTCATTCCTGATGTATCTCGACTTTATCAGAGGCAAGGATTGACGATATTCAGACATTGTAATTATTCAATAGTCCTAAAACACAGTCATGTGATATTTTAGATCAATTATATTTTTCTATTTTAGTAGGTCTTTCTTCATTTTAGTAAGTCCAAAACTACATGTAGTAAAATACAACTAAAATAAAGAGCTGTCTAAAATATTATGTGACTGTATTCCGAAACTACTGAATAATTTTCCATGAAGCACTCGACCCTTTCACATGATTCTGTTTTTGTACTCCATACAAACTTCTTTTGTTTTGCGTTCAAATGTCAATTTTCCATGATCAAGTAAAAAAAAAATTTATTTGCAACTATCATCAACTTGCCTCTCTAGACACTACCCTCTTGTTAGCTTCAAGTTCCACCAATAGGATAAATATTCTGAGACCAAAAAATATGTACTTACATTTTTACATTCCGAAAGAAGACGGTAGTATAGAAATATACTGGTACATCAAATCCGAAGGTGAATGTGAAAAACATCAAACACAATGATACTTGCTTCTCAACCACAATAATTGGTAGTATGCTTAATGAGTACATAAAATAACTGTTAGCACACAACAATTTAAGAAGGTGAAATGAGTTGTATATGGTTACAAAATTGTAAAATCTGGTATTCAAGTTGTCAAAATCAGTTCACGCTCTACCAAAATTCACACGAAATATTTTTGATTTCTAAAAGCTGTGAGTTAAGAGGGCAACCCAAATATGAAATCAACATCAAAGTATTAAGTTACATTTCAAAATCTATGTCAAACAAATTAGTCAGCATTAAGGGCTTCAAGTTGCCTTCTGAGATCTTCAAGGTCATCAATAGAGCTAGTGGCCTCTTCATTAGCAGGCAGTTTTTGGAACCCATCTGCACTTGGGAGCTCGCGAACAAGACCTTCTGGAAGTGCATCTAAAGAAAAGAACGAATAGGTAACGCATGAATTGTCCTGGTTGTCAATAATGTGAAGTAATGGAAAGTAAATATTTTGAGAACATATAGAATCATCAGCTTATTTTGACCTTTTCACCCTTCATCATGTCAAAGTATTAGTTTGACGGGAAAATCTTCAAAGGTGAATTTTAAGAGCAGAAATTCAGTCAAGGTGACAGAACTATGATCAATTGAAACTAGTCTATTCGACAAGTTTATGTTAATCAAATCAAATTATATTAACAGCAATAGAATAGGTATACAGATTCTTGTACGAGGACTTAAAGCTATGAACCTGGGAACCCCTAATCCTCTATACTTGGCACTTATAAACTAGGGGACCTTTATCAACTTTGGCAGAACATTCATATATTTGGACTGTTGACATATTTTCCTATAACACTATATTATATAGGGTTCTCCAGTCCTATGGTTCCACTATGATCCTATTTGATGGGGATTATGTTCTTTATGTGATGTAGGACAATGAAAAAAAAGTAAAATTTGCACATCTCTGCGGAGAATCAGAATTGTTTGCAGACAAAAAAACACAAGAACACACGATATATAATCAGATAAATGCTCAAAATAGTCTGCTGAATACTAACTAATGAACCTTGGCCTTATATAGAGTCCAGGTGAAACACAACCTCTACTGCCCAGTACACACTACAGTTAACTTCCCTTAATTTCCTATTCCTCCTCTACTCCTGAACATGATTAAGCACAAAACACAATAAAATAAATAAAATATAAAATATAAAAAAACTCATCCATGATCCTAACAGTATGCCTTAAGGTACTGAAGAAGCATAAGCACGAGTCAAACGTTACACCTAGCATACAATGGGAGAAAATTAAATATGTCAAACCATCCCGTTTAATACATGTCATTTTTCAAGCATTAGTTCTTAAGACAGTGTTAATAACTTGTCACAGTTAGGAAATGGCATACATATTTGTTCGTTCTATAAATTGAAGGGATAATTCTCCAACATAAAAATTAAGTAGTCTGCTTTTTGTGTATGAAACCTTTTTATTAAATTAGAGAAGCATCATGCACCATATCTGTTTCTTGTACAAAAAGTCAAATGATGCATAACTTATATTTAGTAATGTGAATCATATCTTATAACTCATTTTCTTCTTTTACTTTTTAAGTTGATATTTTAGTTTTGATTTTGATTCCAATCTTGATGTGGTCTGTGCGGAATGGACAATTCTGAAAGGTCTATACAACTCCGAATGACACAACATACCTAATACATGTGACGCAACTATATACTCTGAGAAGAAACAACTACATGGACAAAGGAGGCCATAAATATTAATTTGAGAGCATGATGTGAGAAGATTACCTGAAGTTTGGACATCTTTTGTATCTGGTTTGCTATCATCAACAACACTGAAAACACAACACAGAGTGATACATTAATACATTTTACCATTTAAACATCAAAAAACAAATGTCAAATTATGAAAATAGAGACCTGGAAAGGATATGGCATCAAGTTGCAATAAATATCCAATTATATGGATATATAGTCAAAAGGGTTCAGGACTATTTAGAATGCACCGATCTTACTTATTTAAACTAAAAGGAAGTAGTTCCAAAATACCGGTTAACAAGAATAAAGGCAAAAAAACCCACTGATGATTCATCTCAGAGAAACTTTACCATATGTTCCACTCGTTGTCAGTATGAACAGCACATTCTACAGCTATTAATGCTTCTGCGTCCATCTTCGCTTTAGCAGCAGCATCTCTGGCAGGCTTTGTCAGCATGTATTCTTCCTGCAAAATAAAGAACATGTATTACATCATCTGATAAAACTGAATATCCTGAAATGGATGTGTCAAATAAGATAAAAAAGCTGGTGAACAAGGCTAAACCAAAGTCACCTGTCGTCCCAGGCAAGCAACATTTGAACATTGAGGGTTTGGCTTCATTTCAATTGTTGGGAAGTAGTCTTTTAGAGCATTATATCCCTGACATAAAGCAATGGCAAAAAATGTCAAAAGCTTATTTGATAATCATATCCACAAAAGAAAATTTCTGACTTCTAACAAAATCTCCAAAATCTTCTGAGCATTTAATTTTTATGCAGCTTTCAGTGTATACTAGATGAGAGAGATTTACCAAGTATGGAGAGACCTGTCCGAACTTAAGCAAGTATTTAAGTGTGTTTTGGACCAGAAGTCCAGCAATAACCCCCTAGGAAACCAAAGCAGATAAACTGAGTAGCAGCAGAGTAAAATGGTTTAAAATATTATATCTATTGTTATTAATAAAAAGTTAAATTGATATAGTTACACATTCAACCTATATAAGCAACAACCTGCTTCGTTAAAGATACACGCCACACAATAAAAATTAATGAGAAAAGGAAAAAAAATTAAGTTCCTTTTAAAGAAATAATAGAACATTGTAGGTTAAAGAATTTTTGGCCAAAGAAATAGAGTATAACATAGAAAACAGCCGAAGAGCTTGAAGTAGAGGAATAAATACTTACCATGGTAGTAGGTAATGATGCAGCACAAACACCTTCACGCTTAAGTGTACGTTCATCCACTCCAGACGCTACAACCTAAGAGGAAAGAAAAACCCTATCAACATCAGAATTTCAAAGGATCTTCATTTTGAAGGATGTTAAACAGAATATAAAAATGGTGGAGAACTCCTAGTTTCATAAACAAACTCAAAAAGGAGTGCAAAGCAGTAGTGATTAGACATCATTAATTAATTCAAAGTGAGCCATTGCCGACGGATGATCTGCGTACTGGATGGCCAATTCATTTTTACACAAGCAGAAAAAATCATTTTCTATCATATGAACACGATAACATGAAGGTGGTTTATTTCAGAATGGTGTTTCATTGGAATTGTATAATGAACCTACCAAGGGAGGTGCACATGCAAAACAAGCAGTCTCTCCAGGTATCACCAATTGTATATGACCTGAAACAGCATCCTCAGATACACCTGCCCAATATTTCCTTACATGTCAATTCCTCTTGGCTCAAACAACATACTGGCGGGGAGGAATAAAAAGAATTTACCGTGATTGTTTTGAAACTATATCATCAAGTGTACATACGAAGATATAATAGAGAAGAAAACACTAAAACTAAACTAGCAGTTCTTCAACTTTTGATATAAAAATAAATAAAAAATAGTTCTGTTACATTTTACATATGAATAGATGATTTTGAGCAGTGATGCATTCAATTAGGATACATGATACCCATGAATGTTTCTGAACACATGGAACGGCAGGATTTGGTTGTTTCCCATAGGGGTGTGTGTGTGTGCCTAAAGACCTCATGTAGTAAATTACAAACAAAGAGATCTGAAAACTTTCTCTGAAATAAGGGAAAAAAAAGAGGAACATGAGAACCGTGTCACTTACCAGATTCCATCCACGTCTGATTCAGCTCATTGCAAGCCTGTATTAAGCACAACCAACTTAGCTAAATAATAACATCAGCTACAATTAATAACAAGAAATTAACAGCAAGAACAAAAATTAAACTAAAATGAAATAGAACACGTTTAAATATTTGTGAACTAAAACTGCTGAATCATAATTGAAAAGTGTTCATGCAATATTGCTGGGTGCAAGCAATCCTGTCGGTCTTACCTGATTTACTACCATCCTTGCTTCATAATTATCTACGCAACTTAAAACTAGATCGACCCCGGTACCTTCTTTATTCGGGCAATATGTTTTATTTGTAAGACTTGCCATGAAAGTTTCAAAACCTTGCACCGTTGTAATATTCAGTGTATAGCTCTGAAACACAAAATGAACTGATCAGCATTGAGAAGCTAGCAAAATAAGTCAACGGAGTCCACTTGAAACTAGTGACTAATAGAACTATATCAAGTAATATATACACACATTGTTCTAAGCAGAGTACATCACATTTTACATAAAACAGCCTGTCAGGAGGGGTGGGTGAGAGCATATAAGCAGCCAGACCAAGAAAATGTTTATGTACAAAGCACAGAAAATGTTGGCATGAATTGTCATGAGCTACATAACAAAGGAACTCCTGCATTTGCCTCTTACAGAGATTAAGCTGTTTTTTTTTCATTTTAAAGATAACACATTTACTAGTCAAAAACAAAATAAAACCAAAGAATAAACATTCTTTTTTAACCTTAGATATATAATGTTCTGCAGACATTCAAGGATCTCCCAGCTCAAAGGAGTGTCTCTTATTCAGTAGCTTCAAACTAATCAATAGATATTGGATGTATCACCACTAAACACATGCTTCAAGCATATTTCATTTTCCAATTCTTCGTGAACGGTAAAACATATTCAGGCTTGGTAACACTAGTAAAAAAAAAAAGAACATGCTTGGTAATAACTTGGCATGTATCATGGTTGAAGAATTACAGCAATCACCTCAAGCACAACATCAGGATTTATGTCTGAAAGAGTTTGAACAGCAGCATCGGTCTTTGTCATGCCACACTGAAAAAAGGTAATCAAGTTGCATATGTTATAAGATTCCGACAAACACTTTTTTGTAAAATCGACAATTAGGATATCATGGCATTCTCAAATATATATATAAAAAAATGTTAATAGTATTCACAGAAACCATTAAAACTTAAATTGATTAAATCGTCGTCACCCTATAAACAGAGACAAAAATGGGATCTGCTATATATTTATGATGATCAAGACATGGAACTTATTGAAGCATATAACAATATAACTTTAAAGAAACAGACATGAAAAGTTATAATATTGTTGTGAGGAACACCTGCTCTGGACGAAAAAATAGCCTATTCATGTTAGCTAACTCCACTTTGTCATAATCGTACAACAAAAGGCGACCTATGCCGCACCTTGTTAACATCTCAGCTGCAACACTGCCTACGCCACCTATACCCTGTAAAAAGAACACAAAAGATAACTTGTAAAAAGGTAAGTGTTTTTCGATGAGACTATGCATCATAATTCACAATCAGTAAATAGGCTCTAAAGTTAACCTATTACATATTTGTTACAAGTCATCCTAAACAGACATATTTATAATTACTGATAAGCATGTTCACCATTTGCATGAGGACTTTTTATGTATCATCCATTAAAAATAATACAGAACTGCAAATAATCCAAATATAAAGAAAGGAGTTCAATACAGACAACTATAGCAACTGAGAATTCTCGTATTCTTTCATAATTGTCCACAATGCCCATCCTCTGAAGTGCCATAAGCCTACTATAAGGATTGCTATCTACCACCTCAGCACTCATATCCTAGCACCAATATAATTATTTGTGCATTAGTAACAAAGATATTACTCTGACTACAATAAAGCAATATAAAAAGAAAACAAACATTAAATAGAATCACCTTGACTTTCGAACGCCGACCTTGTCCAAAATTTACGAGAGTGGAGAGATTTTCTACATGCAATCTCATCTACAATACAAAAAGAACACAGGTCATGGCCGTATTAAAAGTGTGACAAAAAAATGTTTAGGTTCTTTACAGTTTAATGCAAATGTTACATGAGACCGTTTTGTACGAGCATTCCAAAACATAGAACACTTTCATTCCAAAATATTCAAATTTTTCTTTTCCTATTTACTATCAAGGGACTAAAAGTTTTATTCCACAAGAATGATTACAACTATGTTTTTTGATTTTGCAAATAAGGGGCATCTTTACATAGTCACCAGGCCTTACAAACAATGTCTAGGATCAAATCTAATACAAGACTAAGATCACATATCTATAATATTTCTCAAAAATATCTAGAATATCTATAAGCTTAGCTATCACATAGATAAATCTAGAACGTCCTATCAAAAAATATAATATTTATAAGAAAATTTTAAAAAATATCAACTAATGCCACCAGGTGAACTCCTTGCAGGCGTCAAATAAGGGTAATATGGAGTAGCTTTTTGAAATTGTGCATGTTGTGACATTAACTTAACCATATTTAATTATATTTTCAAGAAAATTATCCTAACATACCACGTTTAGTATAAATGTATTTGTACTAAAATGACCCAAAAAAACTTACCCTTACCATATTCCATACTATGATATGTGACATTTTCCGTTTCCCTTTTTGTTTTCATTCCACGTACCATATCGAACCATTATCCGGTTAACATTGGTTCAATGTTTTTCAGAATTATCTTATAAAGGTCCTAACTTTACCTTCAATGTCAGAGAAAAACAAGAATTATATCTAAATGTTCGATGAAATCTCAATAAAGCCTATTATTTTTTTATGTCGGGGGGTGGGGGTGGAGGGAGGGGGCAAGCATGCTGCCAGTTTTGAATTTGTGGGATTTATTAGTATTTAAATATTTTTTAATTTATCTTCATTTTGCAAAGCTTTATAACCAAACAATTCTAGAATCCTTTAAATTAACTAGTTAAGCCGCAACACCTTGAGGAAAACATACATGTATAAGCAGCTTCTTTTAGGATCCACTTGGCATGAATTAAGCTAACCCCATCGATTTTAGTTAACAAAACCCCTAATGTAAAACAATACGAATCTAATACACAATATAAACCCGAGAATAACTTAATCAAACAAAAAAAAGAATAGCACCGTAATGTTTTTTCTTCTTCTTTCTGGAGGCACGGGCCCACACCCCAAGGGTGTAAAACTGGGTAAACTACTAAACCCCTGTCCCCAAAGTGACTCTATGGAGTTTTGAAGTCATAACTTGTACCTAATAAGGCAGTTATCATGATCCCCTCGAGGTTGCGCCTTAATCCCTGAATATACTCTACAATTCTACATTTGAATACCATTTGTACCAAATCAAGTGATGATTCCAAATTAGTAAGACTGAACCACTAACTTGGAAAACTCAAACCACGACAACACAAAATTCGAAGCATCTTATTGTACTCAACGAAAGTGTACAGGACAGGACATCGAATCATAGACAGATTAAAAGACACAAAATTCGAAGCATCTTATTGTACTCAACGATAGTGTACAGGACAGGACATCGAATCATAGAGAGATGAAAAGAGTACCTTATCGAGTGAAGCTTGATGCGAGGGATCTGATAATGATCGTTTAAGAGTTTCGAGATCACTTAACATCTCTTTCAGCTCCACCTCCATTCCCGCCATCCCTTTCACGCCTCTCTCTCTCTCTCTGCTCTCTCTAAATCTGCGAAAACACGTTGAATCGAATCCCCTCTAAATGCTCCTGGTTTGATCTTCTGCTTGTTCCCGTTGTATTTTCCCTTTTGCCGTGTTGGAATACTAATGTGATTCTAGACTATAAATGGACTCATGGGCCAAATCCGTGGTATAATCGGGCCGCTGGGCTGGTTGATGCATTCAGATCATTATTTTCAAAATAGGATAAATTACATATTATATTATTTTTTAGAAAGTAATTACAGAAAATATATATTTTAAAAGTATTTACAAAAAGAATACTTTTTTAAAATATATTTATAAAATTAGTGCATTCTTATCTCTTAAATTTAGTTGGATAATTTTAAAATTCAAATTTTAAAAAATCAATTACACAAATCAATGCATCTCATCTCTCCTCCCTCTCTTTTTAACAGATGATGGTCTTTCTCTCTCCTCCCCCTCCATCCTCCATCCTCCTGCTACCGTTTTCTCTCTCCGTCGCCTGCCTCCCCCTTCCCCCGCCTGCCCCCTCCAGCCTTCTCTCTCCTCCCTCCTCCCCCGCCTGTGCCTACCCCCCCCCCCCGCCTCCCTCCAGCTTTCTCCTCCCCCGCCTGCCACCTCTCCACTCCCCCCTCTCTCGCCTACCTCCTCCCTCCTTCAGCCGCCTCCCTTCCTCTCCTCAAGCTTTCTCTCTCCTCCCTCGTTCCTCCTCCCTTTCGATCATAATTTTTTTTTAATACAGTAACTAATTTTTTTTATATTCCAGTTGGTAAACAAACCTTCATACGAAGGTAACCATTTTAATTTTTGCGTGTAATCAAATAGTGATAAAAAAAAAATCAATACAGTAAATATTTTTTTTATATTCCAGTTGGTATCCAAATCTTCATACAAAGGTAACCATTTTAGTTTTTTTGTGTAACCAGATAGTCATAAAAAAAAAATCAATACAGTAACCATTTTTGTTATATTCCAGTTGGTAACTAAACCTTCATACAAAGGTAAATCTAGATAATCAAACACTGTTATGGAAGTAACCAAACACTAGTATAAAGGTAACCAATTCCTGAATGTGTAGTAACTAGTTTTGGTTACCTTTGAATTAAAGGTTGGTTACCTTTGTATTAAAAGTTGGTTACCTTTGTATTAAAGTTTGATTATATTTGTATTAAAGTTTGGTTACCTTTATATTAAAATTTAGTTACCTATGTATTAAGATTTGGTTACCTTTTCCTATTTCTATTAGAGATATAAAAACAAAAAATATATTATTTTCCTATTTATTATATTTCATACTTGTGAAGGACCAATTAGACACCATCGAGTAAGGGTAAACGTGTTGTGATATGATTGGGTTGTTATGAAACAACATACGATTTACTTCGGATTTTTCGTTCAATTTTATAGTTGTTGAACAGTAGGTGGGTGGCGCCATGTACTTTTAATATCT
Organism: Hedera helix; assembly: GCA_947179155.2. Taxonomy (NCBI): domain Eukaryota; kingdom Viridiplantae; phylum Streptophyta; class Magnoliopsida; order Apiales; family Araliaceae; genus Hedera; species Hedera helix. The sequence goes on along the minus strand of OX359269.1, from coordinate 52,656,055 downwards.
TATCTTATTGGACCCAGCAACATACAAAAAACAATACTACCAGTAGACTACTAGTAATATTATGGATAAATTAAAATGATAGTTTTTTATTTTTATTTTGTATTGTAGATTTTGTTTTGGTAACTGTCGCATATATGGTAGTTAATTATCTTTGATTTATGGAATTCCTTATTTGTAGAAAACTAAATGATTTAATAAATTTATCTTGTTGTAGTCTTTTTGTAATTATTTTGTATGTGTTTTGTTTTTGTAATTACTTTCTAATTGTTGTATATTAATATTAAGGACCCTTGAAAATATATTCATAAAAAATTGGCCCATATCGTAATGCTTATTTAAAATATCATATCCCATATTTTTTTAGGAAAACAAAAAAAAAAAGATATAGGGTCTATTTAGGAATGACTTCTTTTTTTTGACTTAAAATTAAAATTTTAATAAATTTATAAGTTAAAACTTTATTAGATTTATAAGTAAAAGTGTTTGGCATCACTTTTACTTATAAGTCCGGAATTATAAGTAAAAGTTGTGGATGTGTTCGGCTAATAATAACTTATAAGTTAAAATAAAATATAAAGATTATTAAAAAGTCTTTTAATAAGAAAAATATTAGAAAAATAAAAAGATAGCATTTATGTCATTTCATAATGGTTGACGAACTTAAAAATAATGACTAATAAGTCTTTTTTTTAAGCAACAAATTATTACTTATTTTTTTGTGACTTGCAAGTCAAAAAATAAGTAGCAATCAAATGATTTTTTTTGAAAAAAAGACTGATAAGTTAGGTTGACCAATTTATCAGTCGATTTCGAACACCCCTATAGTTTTATGATCCTTATTGAGTCACACAACTCACGACTTTCTAGTTCTATATTCTATAACACTATGTTTGTTTATAAAAAATATACTTAAGATTGGATTACTTGTCTTAATTTAATACTATTTTATATTATTTAATCATTTGGTGAGTGATTATTAATCCCTCAATATTAGACTATTAATTTCATAAAATCATTTAATAACTTAAAATGAGAAAAACTATTAATTTAACATTTTTCATAGGATTATATAATTCCTCATAAATAACTTTAGAAATGATAAAAAAATAGTCCATAAGACTATTCAAAGAATTATTAATCCCCCGTCATGGGATAAAATAGTCTGAAGTAGTGTTAAATTAATACAAATAGTTTAATTTCAATCATGTTTTTTGCAAACAAACACAGCCTAAGACTTTAAAATTTTTATCAGTAACATTTTGTTTTCTAAAAATTGTACTTTATGCTTTGATACTTCTTAAATCTTATTTTGAAAGTGATTGCTATTATAGAAAAAAAATGTATTTTTCATAAAAGTGTTGTTTTGGAAACTAATTTATTTGTAGTATAAGTTTTATTTTGGAACTATTCTATATTGAATAGGAAAAGAAGAGCTGTGATGTAAGACCCCGAATTTTATGAAATACAAAATTTAATTTTTCTTCATATATATATTTTTTGAAACAGTAAGTGGTTAAATCGATAAAGTTAAAAGTTAAGGATGTTATGTGCAAATTTTATTTTGTCGGACAATATTCGCTTTGTCGGGGAATATTCGTTTGGTCCGACGGCGCCGAAATAACAAATTATTGGTGGACCCCACAACGGAATATTTGTCGGATATAGAAAACGACAGAAATAACCTTTTTAAATAAAAATAGTCAACGGAACTGTTAAAATACCGGTGATAAAAGAATAGTAGCATACGGTAGTTATTGGTATTTTCTGTAGCACTCGGTACTCTACAGTAACACACGGTATTGCATAGTGTCTCATATTATTGGTCTGATAATTGACACCGTAACTGTTACGCATCATTTCATCGATAATTGTCACTGCATAATATTTTATATTATCAATTCAATAATTGTTGTTACACAGTATTTTGCATTATTGATTTAATAATTGTCATTACACTGTATTTTATATCATTGAGTCAATAATTGTTGTTGCACTGTTTTTAAAATTATTGAACCTAATAATTGTCACAGTAACATATGCACAGTAATTCACATTATTGAATCAATAATTGTCATTACACAGTAACGTATGCTTTATTTTACATTATTGTTATCTCTATTATGATGTTATTTAAACAGTTGTATTTCATTAATTTATTGACTTGATATCTAAGAACTAACTATACTGTATTTATAACAATTAGTCATAATAATTGAATTGATAAAGTTATTTGTTTATAATATAAAGTTAGGTGATTATTAGGTGATATGAAATGAATGGTGTAGATTAAAGTGTGAATTATTGTTGAATAATTGAATTGATTTGTTTATAATATAAAGTTAGGTGATTATTAGGTGATATGAAATGAATGGTGTAGATTAAAGTGTGAATTATTGTTGAATAATTAAATTGATTTGTTATAATATAAAGTTAGGTGATTATTAGGTGATATGAAATGAATGGTGTAGATTAAAGATAATATAATATTTGAAATGGATGGTGTAGATTAAAAGATGATCTTTAAATGAATGGTTTAGATTAAATGAATGATAAGATTTTTGGCTATAAATAGAAGCCTTAACTTAAGGATTTTTCATAAACTTCCTTACTTGTTCTTTCTTTCTCTCTCTAAATACTTCTTGTGAAAGTTCTCTCTAAGTGTACTTAAGTCATCTTGAGTATTTGTGAAGATCTATAAGTATACGTGTACTGTTCAAGTTAATCAACCTCATTTAAATCAATATCCAGTCACGTGTTGAGGTAAGGGATACCATCTTTTTCATCTTCCATTATTCAAACGTACTATGGTAAGGGATTATCATTATTTGATTCTCGATAATAATATTGTTTCTTCCTTACTCATAAGACGTGCCTTTTATTTCCATGTATTAAATTGTGGGAATAACCTTACGGAGCGGATTGCCGTCTGTTGGTGAATAACCTTTCGTATTCATTCATTATTAATCTCTGAGAATAACCTTACGGAGCGGATTGCCGCCTGTTTGGTGAATAACTCTTTGTACTCAAATTCTATTAAATTGTGGGAATAACCTTACGGAGCGGATTGCCGCCTGTTGGTGAATAACCCTTTGTATTAATTTCCTTCACCTTTTGTTAATCAAACCTGCTACGGTAAGGGATATTATTTTCTTTCATACTCCTAAATCGAAATTTATTATGGAACTATTGCTTCTATAATTCCTGAAAATATTATATGTTCCATAATAGTTGAACTTCATTATTTCAACTGAACCTTCCTATTTACGTGAACCTTTCTATTGAATTGTAACCGTTATTCTGAACTGTGGATCTTGAATATCATTTTTAAATTTCACTCCACATTATGTTGACAATTTGGACATTATTTGAATCTGTACAAAGTAAACTTCCGATACTTATTGTTATCCTATTTCTTCTGTTCATCATTTATATCATTCTAATCATCCAAAAATCAAGCTATTGTGAATATCTGTGGCCGGGGGCACAGATGTGATATATTTGTTGAACAGATGATAGGTTAAAGGCGATATAATAGGTTAAAGGCGATACATCTGTTCGGTGTCTTTTATGACACGTGGTGAATGTTCTCTTTGGCCCGTAGTGCAAAGATGAACTGTTGTTTGGTATGATTATGACCAAAGGCTGAATCTGGTATAATCATGACCGTTGGTGTTATATTGAATGTCTTTGGCCCGTAGTGCAAAGATGAACTGTTGATCTGCATGATTATGATCAGGAACTGTGAATTTGTATTATCTTGACTAATGATATTTCAGATGATAAAAGTTGATGATGTTTTTCCTAAAAAGAGAACCGAGTGGACATTATAGTCTGCATTATTCTTCTAATAGATTACTCATTCCGCTGCTATTATTGATCTGAACGTTGTTTAAGAATTTAACTGCAGTTTTTGATATAAACCTTGTAGTCTATTGTATTCTATCAAGAACTCAACTGTTGAAGACTAATGATAATTTATTCGTCATTATCTTAGTCATGATATTATTTACTGGGCTATTTGAGCTCACCCTTTCTTTTGTTCCATTGTTTTTCAACAGGAAATGAAAACATAACAGGGTCTAGCCGGGGAATGGAGTGAGGGTCCGAGGAATAGTTATCATAGTCTTCACGTTTTGTAAAATAGTGTGGCAATAATAGTGAAGACTTAGTTGTGTATTATTATACACTGTATTGTAGTACGTTGTGCTTTGTTGTAATAATTTTGTTGTAGTCTTTTGACGACTCAAGTTTGGGCTGTGTGGGCCCAGATTTGGGGGCGTCACATGTGATTTCTTTATATATGGAATTTTCTATTTAAAGAGAGATAACACAACCAAACATCATGTCTAAGAGTTAAGATAGGAGTGTGAGTGAGCTTTGTATTTGTGTTAAGGAAGTTTATACAACTTTTATATTTTGTGTAAAAAAGTTATACCTTGGAGAGAGGGTTTTATAACTTTTATTCCGTATAAAAAGTTATACTGTGAAAATTTATATATTGAAGTTGATTTTATAGATTAGGTCATTGAGAATCAAATCACGTTCAATATTGTGGTTTTTTTTTCTTAATTATATTATTTATTTTGTGTGACTTAATTTTCATCAATTTAATGTATTTGTTTTCTAAAATTTATAATTTAATCTATCCAAGAGCTCAGCTCGTGATGATAAATTAAAATAAACTATATGTTAATAAATAAAATATTCTCTTTTGTTTCATAAAAAAAAAGAATTATTTACAAATTTTAAGAATACGTTCTTCTTCTTCTATACTTAGACTTAAATATAATGATTATTTAGTTTAATAATAGCAGCATAATAGTGAAATTATATTAATATACTTGAAGATATTATGTTATTATAATAAAAATAATTAAAAAAAACTATATTTGTGAAATAAAAATTTCTTGTAAATGAATGAGACTTTTTTCTTAAAACAAAATAAGTATTAAACACCACATCACTATTTTGTATGCAAGTTCATATATACTACGTACATAAATTTGTCTGCTCAATAGTCAATACGATGCGAGACTAGAGACTGCTCATATCAAGGAGTTTGTAACGCATCCATAATATGGGGGTGCAAATGAATTATTTCTTTCTCGTTAGCAATAATTTGGTATAAAAAAAATCTCATTTTTTTCAAATATTAATAAAAGAAAATTATAAACTTACCCACTTTTCTTATCCGTATATAAGACAAATGAGTGTGATCCACTCATTTGAGTAAAAAATAAAATAAGGTGGGACCACACTTAATTGTCTTATATGCGAGTAAGAAAAATGAATAAAATAAATAAATAAATGTAGAAGGATTCATTAAAAAAAAGTCGATACCACTATAAAATTGCTAGCTTAGTACGTGAGAATCCCATTAATTAAGAAATAGAGGAGCTAAGCTAGGTTAATGCTCCATCCACCAACTACAATAAAGTTTGTTTGGGGTTGAGGGGATTCGTCACTAAATTAAACCTACATGTCCAATTTTCGGCTACCTGCATTCATTCATGTTTGTTTAGGACTAATTAACCATTAATTCAATTAATATCTTTACGGGTGTTTACTATTTGAGGTATCGACCGACTCGATCCAACACCAACCCTATATACATGGATAGTTAAGGTCTTAATGATACCAAAAATAATAAATAAATTAGACAACAAAAATTGGTCAAGAAATCCATGATCCTGTTTCCACCTTACTCGTGCATGGATATTGGCGGCTAGAACTTCCGTGCATGTATGTACATATAAATACATACTAGAAGGGAAAAAAAGTTGCTTTGCGTGTTAACAAAGATATACGATTTTTAATTGCCAATTAAATTAATCTGACTTAGTTGACAAAACTATCTAGCTAGTGGAGTATATATGTATTAATGTATGTAGCACAGTTAATCAACTGCATGCATGCGTAATTATAAGGCACTTTATATTAAATTTAATTATTTTTTATATGTTATTTACAAGAAAATTTATACCTACATTCATCTTTAAAAAATAAAAAATTTACACATAAAATATATGTACTCATAGCCAGTGACGAAGCCACGTTGGAGGTTGTGGGGTCAATTGACCCCACTGATTTTTTGTTTTGTTTTATAATATATGGCAAAATTTAAAATTTTTAAATATTATATACAAATTGATCCCACTTAAATTTTATAAAATTTCTAATATATGGGGTCAAATTAAAATTTTATAATTTTATCACTTAAATCTCAATCTCATATCATTCTTACCTCCTCTATATATCATATATGTATATTCATATAATCTTCTTAAACTAATTAATAATTAATTTTATATTATTTTGTGAAGGAATTAATTTTTTATAAACAGTTTGTCTTTAGAAAAATCTATTAAGAGTCAATAGGATATATATATACATGAATATAAATATATATAGAGTTAACAATTATTATATTATCATTGTAATCAAATATATATTTTATATATATATAACTTGAAAGTATAAAATTATTCAAAAAAATTGGCTCGAGGGCGTTGCCCTCGAACCCTCACAAAACTATTTATAACCACACAAATTTTTTGACCCCAATGAGTTGAAAGTCTGACTTCACCCCTGCTATAGTAATTTTTCTATTCTTCCTTTAGTTTCCTGTATGTACGTAACCAATGAATGAAATTTAAATATTTATTAAACACTCCTTAAATTAAAATTCTCTTTATTTCTTTATTTTTTTAATTTTTTTTAAAGCCCCCATTTTTGGTGAGATACCAATACAAATATAATAAATGACAAATCAATCTCAATAATCTTTCAAGTACAACATTATAAAACCAGCTAAAAACGCAAATTATGAATTGATAAACTTGGTCGAACTCGGCTAAAAACTTAATGGAGCGACACATTATATATATATATATATATGGAGTAATTAGTTAAATATTTTATATATGTCGTCCTCATCAACTGTGTCTATGGATATGATCGATGATCAATAACTCAAGAAGCATACTTCCAACTTTTTGCATTCCAATTCAGGTCTTGCCTCCGCATGCACAACAAACAATCACAAACATATATCATAATCAGCAACTAAACATATCAGTGATCGTCATAATCGGTTGTTAATATTATTATTAGCGATCCGTACATATAAAATTTGGTCACTATTAGTATTAGCGACCGAACACGCTAATAGAATTATCTTACCAATATTTTGGCGTTGAAAAATGACGAAAATATATTATCTGTGACGAAATAGTATCAGTAACCACAGATTGGTCGTTAAAGATCTAAAATTTGTTATCACGATTGTATTCCACATCATCATTACGAATGTTAAACATTCAATAAATTTAAAAGTCAACATGAAATTAATAAAATTGTAGTATATGAAAACTAAAATGAAAAATATTTTTTTTTTAAAAATTTTAAAACGCAAAATTTTCCACTCATATGGCCATGTTCGAAAACGCAGTCATGTCTTTCCTCAATGGCTTGAGCAGCCAATTTAGACATTTCTTGGATGCTGACTAAGTGACTAGACCAGACCATTCATCCCAATATTCATCTATTTTTTTTGTCACTTATTCGAAAAAACTGCTGATGAAGTGTGTATATATGTATATATATATATATATATGGAATTAATTCACACTAACTGGAACTTAATTCACAGCAACCGGTTGATGTTGACATATTGCTATAGAGCCTCTAGCGGCAGGCAAAAAATAATAATTTAACGCCTGTTGACTTTAGCGGCAGGCGTTAATTTTTATATTTTTTGGCTTACTGCTCGTAGGGACTTTCACAGCCAAATTATTTCTGTATTGATTGCTACAACATTGCTCCTATCAACTGATTGTTGTGGATACAGTCCCATATATATACAGGGGCGGATGTACTAGCTGCACAGCATAGGCCTATGCTGGCTTTTTTTTATCTTTTAGGTATAGGGGCAGGGGCAGAAATGTAAATTAATAAACTCAGAGAGGCAGGTTAATAGAAGAGTTAAATTTGGATGGGTAAAAAGAAAAGTTTCATTCTAATTCTAAATACAAAGTACAGTCTCTGTTGCTTATTCCACTTCCTCCTTGAATTTGTTGTTGATTGGGGTCTGAAGTTCTCTTTTTCCTTCTCGGTAAGCCTTTTTTAAGCCCCTTATAATCTTTTTAATGTATAATTTTATTCTGGATTTGGAGTATATGCAGTTAGAAGTATACAATCTGCATAGTTAGACAAATAGCATCATCATATAAAAGGGTTAAATTTTAATGTTTTGAAAATGAATGGAATTGATTTGAGCTGATGACGTTTGAGCCTTTTGGTTCTTTTTATAAAAAGAAATTTTCATAATGAAGGTTCTGTACGTAGTAATGAAAATGGGCATCATAACAGGAAAGTTAATTGGCATGTTCCAGGACTTTCTCTTTGTTCACAAAATCGAGAACATAGAGCCATTGACCGCTTCTATCTTATTAGTGAGACGTGGGCAAATGAGTTAGAGGATTCTAGTAATTCTATACGAGAGAGAGAGAGAGAGAAGAGAGAGAGTATATTCCTCTATTTATTAAACTGTTATTTCCATTGATACAGTTTTGGCTTCTGCTGGCAAATATGCAGATGTCACCATAGTTTTGAATTTTGTTAGACAAAGTCTAAATAAAAGATTTGTGTCCTAAATGCTCATCAATTATTAGGGCAAGGCTGTTCCAAATTTGTTGTATTCCTTTTGCGTGCTTGTGGCGCGCTATATGACCTTTATGTTAATATATTAAAATAAGAACCGTAAATTAGCCTTTATTGATCAAATAATTAAAAAAATTCATTCCTGTTGAGAACAAATCCTGTATCCACCCCTCTCTCTCTCTCTCTCTCTCTCTCTCTCTATATATATATATATATATATATATATATATATATATATATATTTATTTATTAATTGAACAATGGGCAACAATTAAAATATTTAGATATGTTGGATTTTAGTCATACCGAAAAGCAAAGCTTGCATTTTGGTTTTACCTCCGTTGGTCAGTTACCCTTATAATAAATATATATATTGTCATTTGAGTTCATCCTAAAACCAAGAACACGGAGACACTTTTTTTTGTTAAGTAAAAAGGAAAATTCAATTTTGAATTCATTTGTATTGTTGCATGGAGGTGGAGGGCCATGGCCCCACCCAGGTTTTTAATTTTTTAACTTAGGTCCCTAAACTTTTTAATTAAATATTTTATTTAAAAAATTTCTTTTATAGTTTATATAAAAACATATATACAACTATCAAGAAATATCATACATGAGTGTGTATCTATTACTTTTTTGTTGTAATTTGTGGATTTATTAATTTATATTAGATATTTATAATAACAGACTCATAATTGACTTTATAAAAGGAGAAAATCATTAAGATTTTTACAGCAAAGTCAACTATAGATAAATTTCGTGTCTTCTCAAAGAGTTTAATCTCACTATAAAATTGTGTGAAAATATTTTTGAAACATAATTAATTAGTATATTAATATGAAAATATTTTCATGAATATTTTGATCCCTCCCAAATTCCCAATGTAGATTATTAGTGGGGTTCACACTTGGCTTGCTGACCTCGCAACTGATAAGGATTTACACTAGTCGTTACAATAATATACGCTAGTGGTTTAGTGCCTACTTTATATTATTTATATATATATGTGGGGGGGGGGGGGGGGGGGGGGGGGGGGGGGGGGGGTTACGTAGTAGTTGTTTATTTGATTGTCGTACTGAAGATTAATAACACTCGTAAATAGTTTCCACATGATAAAGGTTAGTACGATGCGGTTTGAAAATTAATACGATACGGTTTGAAAGTTAAATTATACATACAATTATTTAAATATAATTTTAAAATTGCACATAAAATTATTTATTATTGGTGTGCTTCGACTTTAAAATGTGTGGTACGATTTCATCTAATACAATTTTGGCTTTAAAATTAATTGACCATATATAAAAAATTAGGACAAGAATATAGATACTGAAATAATCACTTAATTTCTAAATGCAACCAAATGTGTATAGAATATATTAAAATAATTATTTAAGAAGAATTAATGTAAGACTATGACGAATAGTTATTTATAATTTAAAAATATATAGTGTATTGTTTATACAAGAAGACCATTAATATTTTGAATTTATTCATCTTTATTCACGTTATAATGAAATTTTGTAATTGTAAAAATGTCACTAACAATCAAACAAAAAGAAACTTCATTAGTTAAGTAAAACATGATTACAAGTTTCTAAAAGAAAAAATAAGAGAAAAGTATAATAAACACCATATAAAAAATAATCAAAACGATATCGTTTTGGCTATTATTGATGCACTGTGGTGGATTGTAGAAATTGAAATCTAACCGCAAATGAAATTTTTCAACTCTCCTAAAATCGTTATATGCATCGAAACTATTGATACAATTTTATTGATACAGTTTGGTCATTTTTTGTACAATTTCGAAACTAATTTTAATTTTTTATTCACCCTTAAAAAAAGAGGTGAGATTAATTGAGAGCCATCAACTGCTTTCAATAAATTATTTATAGCTAGCTTTCTCTCAAAGTATTAGGAGTACTTATTACTTTATATTTTTTATTATATAAGTCGTTTAAGACATAATCATATATATTAAAAAGTATCATTGATACTAATATTAATTTAAAATTTTATTACTATCCATATACTAATTAATTATTCTTTCTCCTCACTCTCTCAATTATTTCATATTTATAGGTTAAATAATAAATGATTCATTTTTATTAAATATATATAAAATGTATAAAAAAATTAAAATTAAAATTAAAACCGACGTATATAATGAAAAAAAAAAGAAGAGGGAGTAACATTAAATTGATACTACAAACACCTAATTCTCTCCCATCGATAACAAAGACGTGCAACAAGGATAAACGTTTACTTGTACAAAATAATCATTCATGGCCGGCCCCATATATGCATCTCAGCTTTCTCTTTCAAATTATTTTCTTCATATCCTAAAAAAATCAATGAGGCCTAGCTCTTTGAATGAAAGTAATCAGTGATTTGCAGTATTATTTTACTAGAATAATATATATATTTAAACATACGTAAACTTAATTAAATAAACAAACTTTAAAAGCATAACATACAATATATTATAGGTATGTATATAATATATAATAGGTAATACATATAATATATATTAGAAGACCCAATATCCATAACTAATTTCCTTATAAAAGGAAAGATAAATTTAAAATCACAAATTTATTACAAAATAAGAATAATTGAAATTGTGATTGAATTTGCATTTATCACATATAATATAGTAATTTTAGAAACTCATTCAAGATTTGTTCATTATAATTGAATTTGAATCGCCCCTGTTTTGAGACTCTTCTTGTATATTTCACTCGCACTTAGACTCGTGTTAATGACTTAAGCATGTACATGTATCTGTTTATTCTAAAAAAATATCGATTTGTTTATTTTTTATTATTCTCCGAGTGCATACTTAGACTGTATAAATATGTGTTTTATATATATATATGTATGTATGTATGTATGTATGAATGGATGTGTTTTGATGTATATATGTGTGTACTTGTCATATTTCAAGATACTTAAAGGCATTCGATGGACGAACGTTATCCCTCTGACAGCCGCTACCTTTCGATAAATCAAAAATTATGGGTGAGGGCACCAGTCGTGAAGAATAATTATGTTAAGGGTCAGAGGCGCGTCGACAGCTGAACAATACTCGTGTTCTACAGTTCTAGTAGTCATTTGACGCAGTCATTATACTAGTTGACTGTACATAATGTTGTTGATTGTGTTGCGGCCATATGCCCACCTTACACTTCTTCTTACACTTTTCGACAATCTGAAGGCTTCGAGTCCAGATGAATTAGCAGCAGCTGTAGCCACAACAACCTGATGGCAAAAGGAAAAGAATATTGATGGCAAAAGGGGGAGGAACCATGAAGGCAGGAGGGGGATGAACCTGAGAACGGGAAGGTAATCTTAGCATTTACTATAAGTTCATATTAAATCATATTGGTCAACATATATAGTATATTGAACATGTTTTTTTTTTCTTTTATTACAAGAGCGTTTAGACGATGATGCATGATGAGCTAGTTAGGATCGAGGTTTTTTTTTCTTTTGTACCACACACATTTAGATATTTATTAGATCCTATTGAATTTCAACTTTAGTTTGGTTCTTTGATTGTATATATATGTAGTCAGATTTCGTTGGATTTGATTGTATATATATGTACTTCAATTTTGATTTTTCTATTTTGTGTGATTGAGTTTGGGTTGCTATATATCTGTTGTGTTGTGTGTTGGAATAGGAATACAAGTACATTTTTTTTTTGGAAATTCATAAAAATTGAAAAAATATTTAAAAAAAAAATAGAATTAGCGACCGACAATGGTAGCTAATACCATTTAGCGACGAATTTTTCAAAATAAAATATACCCATTATCGATCGACGGTGATAGCTAATGCCATTTAGTGACGAACTTTTTAAAAAAAATCTTTGTCAATTAGCTACGGACTAAGGTAGTTAATGCCATTTAAGGACATTTTTTTTTATAAAAAAAACCCATCAGCGATGAAATGTGGTAGTTAATGTCGCTCACTAGCACGTGATGACAAGTCATTAGTCCACTAATGTGAATTAACGACAGAATTAATCGCTGATAGTGATAATTATTTTGTTCGTCACTAATTTATGAGTTTTGCTATGTACACTGATTTGATCAATGATTCATACACTTATTTTTATAAAAAAATAGTGGGATGCTATGTTCACTGATTTGATCAATTATTCATACGACATAATTCAATATCTAATACTTCAATCGTGTAATAACATTGTTAGTTGTAGTAATGGTCGCAAAAGAACAACACTTGTGGTCAACCAGGGCTGCTGAGTGATGATAACGTGACTTGATTAGATAGTTATTCACGGGAAAATGGCCCCCAAGAAATTAAGCTTAAATTAAGAGGTCAAAATACGCGGACTATATTAATAACAAATACTGAATATTATTTCAGGAGACAAAAATGTCAGAACTAACGATGCATGATGCGTGAGAGTTAAATTAAACTATAAGTATTAATTACAAATACCGAATATTATTCCAGGAGACAAAAATGTCAGATATAATCAATTAATTTAGCACTTTATTTTCCGCTAAAACCTCCACCAAAATCATACTTGTAAATGTACGTACGTACTTAAAAGATGCACGCATGATTTGGATTTTGGAACTTGGTTATGCCTTGGCCACCAACATGCATGCAAATGCTCCTTTAGGAGATGGTTCGAGAATCCTCAACATGGTGTCAGATTTGATTTATCCAGTTTGAATCAAATTTTTAATTATTGGACTATATACATACGAACAGATATAATTTTGTCTAGTTAACGTTGCGTGTAAACTTAATTATTTCAAATTATCAACATAGACGAAGCTTACTTGATCAACTTATATCACACTCTCTCCTACCTGCCCACAAAAAAATGAGAGAGCACAATTCACTAAAATTTATGTGGTATATAAATCAAGTAAATAAATTAAAAATACTAAAAGTGTTTTCAAATAATCACCAAATACTAAATAATTAAATTTTAAATTTAAAAGTGTTTTTAGTTCGGTCTAACAATCCGTTAAATGGGATATTTAACGCCATTTCCTTTTATTTTCCAAGAAAGATTCTCTCTTATATTAGTAGTTCCTAACTTAATTACCATATAGGGTTATCGATGAAATTTTATCCAAATTTCAGTTATTAAGGAATAAAATTTAAATACCCCCAGCCTTAAGTTGAAATGGGTATTACCAGACTTTGCATGTAGCAATGACTTTCTTAATAAACTACTACTATTATTATTATGAAATAAAGGGAATATTGTACACTTAATTTAGATAATTGATATTTTTATAAGTAAAAATGATAGTTTTACAAGCTCTTCTTTTATATGATTGTGGGGCCCGTTTACTGTTTATGTAAAAGAAAACTTATAAAATTATTATTTTTATTTGTGAAAATATCAATTTTCTTAGTCTACGTTTGTTTGCAAAAAAATATGTTTGGAATTAGATTATTTACATTAATTTAACATTATTTCGAACTATTTTATTCCATGATGGAGGATTAATAGTCCTTTAAATAATCATATGAACTATTTTTTATCATTCTTAAGACTATTTATGAGGAATTACATAATCCCGTGATGAATTTTGGATTAATAGTCCCCTCATTTTAAGTTATTAAATAATTTTATCGGACTAATAGTCCAATATTAAAGAATTAATAATCTCTCATCATGAGATAAAATAATTTAAAATAATATTAAATTAATATAAATAATTTAATTTTAAATATATTTTTTATAAATAAATATAGTCTTAATTTATTAAGTGGTTTCGTACTAAATTTAAATGCTTAACAAGTGCCGGGACAGACGTTAATACGACTGTTTAGTTAAATGCATATATTTCAATCACACTTGTCCACTAATTAGCCCGGCCCACCATTCGTTCAAGTTTTCAACGTACTCATCTCATTTGATGCTTTGACAACTGAAAATTTTCCAGCTCTCTCCAACCTATTATATATAAAAATCTAATTATAAGAATACATTTTATTTTAAATTTTATGGGAGAAATTCAAATATAACATGACTTTATACAGTTAAAAAAAAAAGAGCTCTACAATAAGACTATCACCTTTTCCAACCTAGAGAATTTAATATTTATTCAAATGTAAATTAATTTTATTTGGACAATTTTAGTCTGCGTTGAACCATTTATAATTAATATTTTTAACGAAGAGCAAAAAAAATTAACCACTTTTGGTGAAAATGTGTAACATCTCTCTCTCATTATTTATGCTTAATTTATCTCTTATATTTCTTCACCTATATTTTATAACTCTTATTTAAATATTTTTTTTCTTTTAATTACAGACAATATGTGTGCTACAAAGAGTAGCTATAATTAAGTTATTTAAATTGTTTTAAATTTATGTGGGTGCCGTGTAATTCGTATAATAAACTAGTCAATATGGTGTTGGCACCGCAATTTCTTTGTACCATTGTCATTGCACTGTGGTAAATTGAATCCCTTTTAGATGCACAAATAATTTTCTGACTCTTCTAAATTATAAGATAATTGTTAATTTTTAAAAATTAATTTAAAATATTTTTTTTATTTTAATTTATTACTCGTTCGAATATAACATAAAATATGCATATTAAGAATGTCATTAATACTTCATAATTAATATAAATCTCAATTTCTATATTTGTCCCTTTATGTAAAATAAGAGAGAGGAAAGAGAATAATATTTTAATAATAATAAATTTTCTTGGGAATAGGAGAGGAAATAGGGATATTATAGGAATATAAATAATTTTATATCTATCCTAAATAAAAGGAAAACAATTATTAAATTGAAACAAAAAAAAGTCCTAAAACAACTTATAATAAATTGAAATGGAGAGAGTATTTTTTAACTTAAAATTAAGATAATTCACTACAAACTATGAAATAATAAATTTTATGCTGAGTAGTATAATTTTAATAATTTATAATATGTGAATTTTATATTGATTAAAATAATAATAATTTATTATATTAATTATTAAGATAATTAATTGAATGTTAGGTAAATATTTAATTAAGATTTTGAGAAGATAGTTGTAATTATTAAATTATTAAATATTTATTTAAATAATGAATTATTGAAAAATTAAATATTTTAGGTTCCTTCGATCAATAATTAAATTAAACATTTGAATAAAAATAAAATCTATTTAGCTACGATTACGATAAAATAATTATTTAAGTTTTATAATAGAATTATATATTAGTGTTTCTATTGAAAAAAATTGCTTGAAATTCTAATCTGAATAAAACTATGAAGCTCAATCTTTAATAAATTTTAATTTAGTTATAACAATTAGTTAGTAATCAATCCGCTATAATTTTTAAACTAATTTTACAGTTATTATATTTCAAAAAAAATCACATATATTATTAATACAATCATTAGATAAAATTTTAAATTTTAATGAATTCAATTTAGTTAAAACATTAATAAATCACGTGATATGTTAAGCAATATTCTTGATATCATAATATCTTTAAAAAATTATTATACCTAAAATTTGTTAAGATTTATTATCTTACGTAAATCTGTGATAAAAAATCTTGTAATAAATTTGGTAAAATCAAGAATAAAAATTCTTTAAGAAATTATTTTTCCTATTAGAGATAAAAAAAAACATATTTTTTTTACAAACATGTTGGGATTCTTTTGAATACGTTACAAATTTAGATATTATTTAATTATTACAAATTTAGATAACACTTATATTAATCTAGCTAAGGAAAAAAAAGTTGAACCAAAATTTGTGAAATCTAGTTTTTATTTTTAATTATATAAGTGATTAGAAGAATTAATGCCAAGTTTAGGTTTAAAAATTTCTTAAATTAATTTTAATTAATTAAAAATAATATTATATTTTGAATCAAATCAAACATTAACCAATCAAATAAAACTATATAGTCATACAGGCTAAGTCAAACATCTCATTTAATTTGTATCCTACAAAATAACTTCAATTTATCATTTAATTTTGGTAATTATTAAAGAATTTCACTTGTATACAAATATCAATAAAAATAAAATTGAAATTTGGAAAATTTCAAAGATATGGTCCATCCCCACCAAAAATAATGTAAGAGTCTTTGTGGTTGGAAGAAAGTGGGCTCGGTAGCCGGAAAAATAAATATACTCCTATATTGCAATCCATACCTACACAAAATATACATCTACTAGATAGATTCCCAACTAAGCAAGGGACCATAAACTGATAGGATATGGTCAAACATTAGTTTGCCTTGGTAAATACGACAACTCTTAAGGAGTATCATATGCTCCAATAATATATATATATAATTTTCCACATATTATAATTAAATATTATATATATTTTAATTATTAAAAAATAAACTTAAACATAAATTTTTGTATTAAATTCTACTTTTTAATAATTAAAATTAAAATTTAATATTTTAAATTATATTTAGAATTCTGCAAATACACTCATTCATAATATATATACTAGTAACGAAATCACGGATTTACAAGTCACCAAAATTACCATCTTGCCATCCCCTTCTTTTATTAGTATTATTTTAATTTTATTTTTATGTTTTGTTGATTAATACTCAGTATTTAATTTCTCTACGCTCGTGCCGCTGCTGCTGATGTTTATATTCGTGAATCTCCCTCTTAAGCTTTCCTAAATCGATTTCTATCACTTACTACTCTTCTTCTACTGTTGAGACAATTTAAAAGACAGAGAGGAGGAGGAAAATGAAAAGAAACTAACCTCTATATTTTTCATCAAAAATAAAAGAAAAAATATAGAGACCAGAAAAGTATAGAAGAAGAAGAAATGGTTTACAAAAAGAAACCAAGATTTGTACATGAAAGATCTGATCTATTTGATGGATTACCTGATGATATCGTCATCTCTATTCTCTGCAAACTCAGTTCCACTGCTCGTTGCCCTTCAGATTTCGTCTCTATTCTCCTAACGTACGTGTGTGTGTGTGTGTATATATATATATATATATATATATATATATATATATATATATTGTGTGTGTGTATTTTTAAGCTCTCGTAACAAATTCATTATTGTTTCTTGTTCCTCTCACAGATGCACAAGGTTAAACCGGTTGGGTCTTCATCCTCTGGTTCTTCATAAAGCCGGTCCAAATACACTCGCCGTCCGAGCCAAAAATTGGTCTGATTCAGCCCATCGGTTCTTAAAATACTGTGTCAACTCGGGCAACATTGAAGCCTCTTACATTCTAGGCATGGTCAGTTAAGACTCATATACTAAAATTAAAATTAATTTAAAGTATTTAATTAACCGTCTACTATATATTCCTATTTTGCTTGTTTGCTTGCTTGCATGCGTCGGTGGATCTCTCAATTTGTTTGTTTGTTGCAGATTCGATTTTATTGTTTACAAAACCGAGGGGGTGGTGCGTCGCTGATGGCTAAGGCGGCGATTAAGAGTCATGCGCCGGCTCTGCACTCGCTCGCCGTGATTCAGTTCAATGGCAGCGGCGGCCTGAAGAACAAGAAGGATTTACGGGCCGGAGTTGCGTTATGTGCACGCGCCGCTTTCGTCGGGCACATCGACTCCCTGCGCGAGCTAGGTCACTGCTTCCAAGACGGTTACGGCGTTCGAAAAAACATCGACGAGGGACGCCGTCTCCTCATCCAAGCCAACGCGCGAGAGCTGGCGTCTATCATACGCACCTCTTCAAATCATCTTACGTGCCAGTCCGCGAACCAGTCGCAACGGGGTATGAGTAGAATGGATCTGGGTTCAGATACAAGTACAAACACGTGTTTGGAATCTGCTTTGTGGAGCGATTTTGGATGGCACGTCTATCCACGTGAGGTGCATCCGGCGAACCGGTTTTTGGCAGAGTGGTTCGAGTTGGATGGAGCGGGTCATGATAACGGGTTGAGAAAGTGTTCGGATTTAGGTTGCGGGCGGCCCGAGACCCGGAGGAATGAGTTCAGGAGGTGTTCTTGTTGTGGGAAGGTGAACTATTGCTCACGTGGGTGTCAGGCGCATGATTGGAAAGTGCGGCATAAGGTGGAATGCACACCTATGCCGGAGTGGGAGGATCAAGATGCCATTGATGTTGAGGATGATCAGACGGTGTAGGTTGAAGACAGAGTCAATACGGCAATGACTCGAACTCGAACTATCTTTTATCCCTTACTTTTGTATTCTCGTTGGCCGTTGCTTATTTGATTTGATTTTTCGTACTTTGTACATATGGGCAAGCGTGGTAGACTTGTGGGGTATATAATATTTTACTTTTCACTCTTGTCTTTTATGATTTTTCGTTTTTGATTGCATACTGATTTTTTTTTTTTTTTTTTGTATAATATATATCAATGACAAAGATATTAAAATGATACGTATGAGTAAAAAAATAAAACGATACGAGTCAATAGGATTTTAATATCATATTTTATTATTATTATTATACTTTTGAAATTAATTTTAAATTCAAAATTAATGCATTAGGTTTAACTAATTATTAGTTTTGTTCATGTTAATTACTACAATGGAATTCATTTATATCCAACTAAAACTAGTCGAGGCTGAGGCCGAGGATTTTACACCAAATAGGAGAATTCTTTTGTTTTTGTTTTAGGTGGAATTGGATGGATAGCATGGCACTAGTAGCACACAAGTCAAAAAATAATAAGGGACGAATCCGCGAATGCAGTAATTGTAATGGCGGCTTCCAGATGAGGGAGGGGAGGGAGGAGAGTCACAGTCTCCTCAACCCGTTCAATTGCTGCCCCTCCAATCTTAATTCATCCTTACCCTTCTGCTATGCTATGCAAATGTTTTCTTATGGTCTCTCCAATTTGTTATTCATTCATTATTCGTCTATAGGTCTATGTATAGTTGGTAAATCTCAAACGCATTCTACTAAAAATAATAATACAACGTACAAACAAATTTAGACCTGACAAACGGACTGATATGTAAATAGCTACAACAGAATTAAACATTGATAAAGCGTGAACTTTTAATTAACAAAGACTAAATCATTACAGAAATTACTATTGAAGCAAAGAGAAAATCAAGCATTAAAGACATAAATTTAATATTGTCTTTCTAATTATGAATTTGTCAATGTTTGGTGCATAATAAGAACTTAAAACAAATCCAAATGCATCAAAAAGAGTCGTCATATTGCGAGATACTAGTTGGAAACAAAAAGAAAAAGAAAATAAAACGTTCAGGAAGATCAAAAAGAAAATTTTCACTGATCACAGGAAAATACAACCAAAAAGAGAATACTGACACAGGAAGATCATTTCTACAGAATTGCCACGTCCAAGTAATCTCCAATCTGCAAATTGCGAGATACAAGTTGGAAACAAAATTTTGAAAATATTGGGTTTATATAAATCAAAACGGTAGATTGTATATAAGGTGACTACAAAATATTTAATTGAAATATTTTTTGTAAACACTTTTTAGAATTAACTAGATCTAAGTTTAACAATATAAGACTTGAGAAATGTTTTACAAAAATCGGTAACTTAGGCAAAGGCTTTCTTATGAAGAACTTGTGTTTTGAGATTTAAACAAGCCTACCCGAGCAAATTCATCCTTAACAGTATAATTTGCTTGCTAAACCAGACTCTAACCCAGTTGAGCTCGAGCACCTTGATGTTTTATATAGTTGTAGCTTATGGAGTGGAGCTTGATAAATAAATGAGCTTAGGAAGGACCAATCTTGAAACAGATCAACTATTTAGTTTCAGAGCTATTTAGTGTACTGTTGAGTGCATTTATTTCTCTTCTAATTTTGACTTACTAGTGACTAGGACCTTTTAAGTGATTTTTTGGCGTTTCTAGATCTTTGTCCTGAATTCAAGAAACTTGGGGAGGTTGGCTAATTCCTTTTCTAAAACCCATTTTTTAAGGCCATATTTTTCTATTATTTCTGATCACTTCGCCATGTTCTCTTGGGATTCCTTTATCTTTACCCTTCCATCTAATCCGTTTATTTGGATATGATTAAATCATCATTTGACTTTTGAATGACTTACCCTTTATGTTCTCAATTGCTACCCCTACCAAAGCATATGAATTATGTTCTGATTAGATTTTCTTACATTGTGCCTTGTGCTTAAAATTCATGGTGGATTCATTTCCCTCAATATTTTTTTGGGTTTGTAGTTAACATATGTATAATAATAACTACTCATGTGGAATGTCATCATTCCCATTGTTATAATAAAAAAGCGTAATTTTGTTAATTAGGAAATGCCATGGAAAGACAGTTTGATGCTTAATTCTATAGATAGATGTTGACCAGATCTTATAGCTAATCTTTGTGCTTCATTCAAAATCTAATATTAATGGTTATATAGAGAAGGTGACTTCAATTGAGGAGATGAATCTTATGTTTTTGACATGACAGCAGGTTTCATAGTCTCAACTGAACAAAAAATATAAACGATGATTTTGAGGCTTCCCTATGGGGTGAATCAGAGGTGGGGGGAGGAGAGGGGGTCACATTATAAATGGGATGCAAGAATTCCCGTCACTAGGATTGTTAAAAGGGCTTTAAGTTGTATTATTTACTGTAAGCATTGATATTATGATAACCTTTTAGCATATTATATGATCAGATGATTATGGCAATGCGTACAGTATATCAGAAGTGCAAGCTGGTGCACGGAGACCTCAGCGAATATAACATACTTCATTATGAGGTGAGCCTCTATATGATTTACATGATTTATTGCACTTCAGATTGGGAACAATCTTACAAAAATCTAATTCGCCTTTTTGCCAGGGTCACTTGTATATTATTGATGTATCACAATCAGTTGATCTCGACCACCCTCATGCCCTTGATTTCCTTCGTGAGGATTGTGTTCATGTTTCTGTGAGTTTTTCCACAAGGATTCTTGGTTTTGTTTTGAATTAGATAAGAGAAGGAAATAAAATAGTTACTTGCAATTAATAATGATAGTTCATTTGAGGGAGTGATGCCATGCAGGATTTCTTTAAGAAACATGGCGTAGCCGTAATGACAATTCGAGAACTGTTTGATTTCATAGTTGATCCATCTATCAATGATGAGTCTGTGGACAGTTATTTGGAAAAGGTATGAGCCATATGTAGATATATTCATTTCCAAGTCATTAGGTTATGCAGTTTTCCAGAATATTGGAGTGATTTATTTGAAAAATGTTCAGGCTCAACAAAAAGTTTTGGCAAGAGGAGATGTGATTTCTGCAGAGGATGAAATTGCGGACTGTGTGTTTGTGCAGGTAATCTTATCATGTTTATTATTATTATATATAAAACATTATTTCCTGAATTATTCAAATGTTACTGATTTGTTACCATATGTTCAATTTGTGATGCGTTTTGACCTGAATCTATTTGATCAGTAAGCAAATACGCCCAAAGAATTCTCTTTATTCCAGGGCAAAAATCTCGAAGTCTGATGGGTCCTGCATGAGATTAATATTTGTTTAATTTGCAAAATTATTGATTGTTCAAAGTTTTCTTTATATTTTGTAGTCATATATTCCGAAAACACTAGATGATGTGAAGCATGCTGAGGAGGATGTACAACGAATTACTAGTGGCAAGGACACTGGAGATATGTACTACCAGACTATCACAGGACTCAAGCAGGCTCTTGCAATGGCTCAACCTTCACAAGAAAAGGGGCAGCTGCAGCTGGAAGGAGATCTTTTCCCAGAGCCACCCACTGCTCCAGCTGGGCATTCTAACTCACAGGAAACTGAATCAGAGGATGAAACAGATGAAGGTGAAGATAATTTAACTGACTCAGAGGAAGAGGAGTCTTCGTCTGAAAATGAGACAAAGGCACCGATAGATATAAAAGCAGTCAGGAAAGAAAACAAGAAGAAAGTTAAAGAAGAGAAAAGGGAGGCTCGTAAGACTAAAGTACCAAAAGCTGTGAAGAAGAAGAAGAAAAAGTTGGCAAAAGCAAAGAAATATAGGTAGTAGTTAGCTAGTCATGAAAGCTACCACAACATCAAGAATTTCTTGAAATCACGCCTATTAATGATTGCGAGATTAGATAGAACACACTTACAGATTGTAAGGCTTTTTTTTTTTTTAAATCCGAGTAACCATTTTTGTGCATTTGTTTTTGTAATCCAAGCAACTACTTTTGCTAACTAATTTATTTTAAGTTCGGTTTCAATGCCGATAAATGATAAATTGGTAGTGAAATTTTTGTCATCATTTACAATATGCAGGTTATGTATTGAAATGAGTCGAGTTTACATTGAAAATTAGGGTGCAATACCTAATGAGGACTTCTGAAACGGAGCAACTTATTTCAGCAGAAGGGTATATGCTGTGCACACAGGTCTCTTTACCTATGGAAAGATTTAATGGGTGCTTATCCTATAATGACCAACTAATGGCCTAGTTAAAGTGTATCTATATATGCATAGGCAGGGGCGGAATTGGTCCCAAAGTTCAGTGGGGTCAAAAAAATTTAAAAAAAAAAATTCAGAATAAAAAATTAATAAAATAAAATACAAAATTAAATAATTATCAAATATTGTTTATAATAATATTTTTCAAGATTTTATTTATTAAAATTGTTATATGATAGACTCATTTTTAATTTAATTTAATTAATTCTAAAGTCAGTCAAGTAATTTTTTAAATTTATCATCCATGTAGATTGTACGCGAATGATAATCAATAATTATATATAACAAGATATTAAGGGATTTTATCTAATAATTATATAAATCTGACAATTAGTTTTCTAAGTAGCAATAAATAAAAATAAAACTACACTACTATTTTTTTTAAATAGAGATACGAAGTATCAAAAAAACACAAAAATAAAATCTTTATCTTTTCACACATTTGATCCGCTTTGATAATCTTGAAAAGTAAAAAAAAAATAGTAGAGTTAAAAACTAATTTGAATAAATAAAAATTAAGGAATGAAAAAAATAATCCTAGTTCCCGTTAACGGCGCAAAAAAACTTGATATGATAAAAATGAGTAGCTATAAGTGACATAGCAAAAAACAAGATCAATTTTTAAATATATCCTTAATTTATATTTCAAACAAATTAGAAATAGATAGAGCGTAGGTGATTAACTAACTAAAATATGCAAACTAATAAATAATAACGAAAATTATTAATGAGAAAAACTATTTAGGAATTCGAATACACTAAATACTAACATAATAAATATTTCTTATTTTTTGAATTAATGCCTAACTTTATTCTCCCTCCCCTTTTAAAAAAATAATGATTTCTATAATTAATATGGGCAATTATAGATTATAAAAAATTTACAAATCAACTATAATTTATCAAAATCTCTTCATTAATATAAGAATCACATAAAAAATTTACACAAAGGTAAATATGAAAGAAAAAACAATTAAGCATTAATATCGAAATGAAAAAAAATTAATTAGTATGAAATACTTAGTATCATCATCCAAGGTATAAAAATTTAGTTAGTCATGCAAATTAAAATAAAAACAAATAAAATTACTACTACTATTAACTACATAAAATAAAATAAGACTATTTTTATGAGTATTAAATAAAACGAAAAAAATTATTAAACTATCGGCTACTAATATAGTAATATGTAAAGATTAAATTATTAAATAAATATGCAACTACTAACTTTGAATATGCAATAAAGTGATGACGGAAAAGTATCGTAGATGAAATAAACAATAAAAATAAAAATATGAAAATAATTTTTTCAAATCAAATACTGCCGCAACTTAATATTGTAGCAATTTAAAAACTCAGTAGGGTCAATTGATCCCACTGCCCCTTAATAGATCCGTCGTTGTGCATAGGCTAGGCTCGATCTTGCTAATCTTGTGTGCTCCTTTGAATTAGGAGTTTCTCATTTGAATTTTAAGATTTATTTTACTCACAAGAAATTGCCAGAACATATTTGAGAAATACTGGCAAAACACGTTAAATAATCATTATTATGAGATTTTAGTTGTTATATATGTACTCTTTGATTTGCAAATTTAATACTGTATATTCAGAGTCGAGTAAAAATGACAGTTTTACAAAAAAAAATTCACATGAATAATAAATAAAATTTACACTTATTTAAAAAAGAACTTATAAAATTATCATTTTTATTTATAAAAATATAAATTCTCTAACAAATACGATTTTAAACAAATACGATGCTGCTTTAGGGAGTGGAAGGCTGTAAAAGCAAAAACAGTAGAACGAGAAGGAAAAAGATTCATCCACCCGCTCAAATGTCGAATTCACTCGATCTCCAAAACCAAACCCTAATAAACCCTAACCATCACACTCCCGTAACCCAGCAATGGGAAATAATGGCTCGAGATTGGCTCTCTACGCTTCCCGAGGGCAGAATCGTAACCCCTGCCGATGTCGAAGCTTGGCTCCAATCGAACCATGCCTATCTACCAGACCAAATCAAATCTATGCCTCGACCGGATCTATGTCAACTATTCACCTCCATTCACACTAACATTGAACCACACACTGGGGTAATTCACTAAACCATTCTCTTTCTCTCTCTATTATTTATATTTATGGCTTTATTTATAAGCTACTGTGGCATATGAACTTGTAGAATTTATGTTTGGAGTTGAAATTCATTTACTGTACATGACTTGCTTAGTTATTTGGGGATCTTAGGCATTAAATGCTCGAACTAGTTATAGGCACTAGCAAGAAACACGCAATAAAAAATTATGTTCTGTGGTTGGAATGATATGTGATTTTTTGGTTTCAATATCCAAGAATCATGATTTGGTGTACAAATTGCATATTCATGTCAATATAATTGCGTCCAACGTTACAAAATATATTGAGTAGGGCTGTACAAGTTCAAATTACTGAATTGTAGGGATTACACACAAGGATTAAATATGTGGGCTAGGAACGTTTTGTAGTGAGTTACAAACTCTGGTCACGTCCTCTAAAAGTAGCAGTTTGAAATAGTGCATATGTATGGGGGTATATGCAGTGGCGGAAGGAAGGGGGGGGCGGGGGGCGGGGGGGGGGGGGGGGGGTCAACTGACCCCTGTAACTCCTGCCGGCGAGGAAGACATGCCCGTTCTTGACCCTGGTAAGTGGTAACTGGTAACTCCGGGCGGCAGCCACAGAGCCACTGGTTGGGACATTGGGTACTTGGGTTCTTCAATTCTCCTTCCGGCAGCCACAGAGCACTGGTTGGGAGCGCCTCTATCTCCTTGGGTTCTTCAATACTCCTGAAGAAAATTTACAGGGTGGCCATGATTTTTGTGGTTCAAGTGCAAGAATACTATAAACAGGAAAAAGATTAAAGGTAAGAGTCTTGTGACCCACAAACGGTCTCTTCAAAAAAGTTGACAGTGGAAAACTTGAGATGTTGGAGCCCGGAAAAGTCTATTATGGAGTTGTTGGTTGGACTTCAGTTCAAAAAGCTCTACCGGCGGAATTTGGGCTTAGCCAGTTAGCCTTGAACCAACCCAATTTGAATTTTTAAAGTCAATTATGATACTTTTTAAAATTCTTATTTATTTAAATTTTGTAATTATTAATTTTCTTTAAATAATTTACAATATTTATTATCCATTTATTGACTAAATTTGAGTAAAACTATGTTCATTTTGAATTTAAAACTTTGTCAAATTGACCTTAAAAAAATTAAACTTGATGTTAGATTTTGGAGCATAGGGAGTATAGTATTAAGTTTGAGTTTTCAAAGTTAATATGAAATATTTTTAAATTTAAAATTGATTTGATTTTTTGACTTTTGTCCCTTTAAAAAAAATTGTAATTAGTAATAACTTTTAATTTTTTTTATAATTGTGTAATTATCTTAAATAAAATCAACTCATATCAATTTTAAATTTAATCCTATATTTTTTGGAACTAAAGAAGAACTAGTTACCAAACTTGTTTTCAGCACTTATATAAATTTATATGAAGATATATTAATTTTAAATTTCAAAATTTTGTGAATTTAGTTAAGAAGTCAAAAATATATCTTTTAACTTTAATTAGGATGGAGGAAGTATATGAGCGGGTGGGAGTAGAACGTAGATATGAATCCTTAATACATTTATGCTATCTTTGATTTGAGATGACATAAAAATAAAAAAATAAAAAATAAAAATAAAAAAGACAAAAGACAAAAAGAAAAGGTTATATTTTCAACTAATCGGTCCAAATAACTTTTGATTCAATATCACATCGCAGAAGACATGCATACATAAATAAAAGTGAAATTGAATTCAAAAAGAATAACTACACACAAATTAAACACATCATCTTCTTTATTAAAAAATGTTAGGTGACACGAATCTCAATATAAAAAATATATTTTTTAATGATAAAAATAATATTGTGTTTGGTTTGTGTATATGTATACTTATCCAGTTGAATATATGATAGTTTAATTTTAAGTGAAATAGTTCATATTCAAAACTCATTTTAAAGACTCATGAAACGAGTCGAGTATTTGCAAGTCGAATAGGTCCGAGTAATCTTTTGATTCGAATTTGGTGTACAATTAAAAATTCTTTATCGAATCCGAATTTAAAGGCATGCGGAATTGCCAATACTTAAACACAACATACTTGATGTCTTTTATTATAAACCAAACGATGGCCGGACATGGGAAATAAAAGAAAAACAAGGCAAACTGGTGGAGCTTATTCAACTAAGCCCTATGCTTGGCAACTCAATTCCATGCTTCAAATTGGAACTGAAAGCACAGATTTCATAGAACTGTTGACTATGGAAAGAAAGCAAGTCGCCGTCGCCGCTGCAGCCTGCAAGTCGCCGCTCCGAACCTCCGGTAATCGCCTTCAAATTTTGACCCCCCTCAAATTTTGTTCTGGTTCCGCCACTGGGTATATGCATGTGAGTAATTACGATACGTCAATCTCAGTGAACAATACTTTACTCAATGTGTTTGTGGCATTCATCGATTTCTATGAATTTAATATTTTTGGACTCCATTGGGTCCCAACATTTGTTAACAGTACTCTAGCATTTCTTCCCCAAGTTCCCATCTTTTTAAAACCAGTATACCTTCTAAATGTTTTATTTCCTCTCTTTTTGATTTAGACATTCAAATTTCGATCAATGTGTTTTTTTATGTGTGGTTTGACTACAATCTTATCATGGCTCATTATCTGATGAAATCAAATCAGCATATTTATCAGAGCTCTATCAAAGGATTGCTTTGATTCACTCTAGCATAGCACCTCCCATTAAGGTAACAGTGTTATCACAATAACAATTATAGGCTAAACTATTTATTCTCGATCCTCCCCATCTCTCTCTCTCTCTCTCTCTCTCTCTATATATATATATATATATATATATATATATATATATATATATAAGCAGTGAACTGATAAAACACAATGTTCTAAAAGGCGCTCGGGGCGGGCGGCTGGGGGGGGGGGGGGGGGGGGGGCTAGCGCCTAGGAGGCCTAGGCGGAATATTTTATTTTAAGCTAATTTTAATATTTTATCTTACATTTATCCAAACAAAATAATAATATAAAGCAAAACAATCTATAATAAAGATAATAAATGCATTTGTTTAAAGTTCAAACACATATCCATATTGCCAATGTCAAAGTTCAAACACAAACATGCAACTGTTCAAAGTTTAAATACAAACATGCAACTGTTCAAAGTTCAAACACAAACATGCAATTGTTCAAAGTTCAAACACAAAGAAATAATAAAAAATATAAATTAATAGTCTTCATCTCCATATCCCTATATATCTCTAACTCTTCTTCTTCATATCCCTCCAAGATAATGTTACCATCGGACTCACATCTCATACTCCTCATCTCTCTCTTCCTCTTTGTCATCATTAGATAAAAAATATTCTTTATGGAGTTCTTTGACTCCAACATTTTTACTACTTCTCCTAGGCTCTAGCATGTTATCTGCTCCGAAAGCTTCACCAACCGCTTCCCAAGTAAGGCCCGAATAGCCCACAACTTCATCATCCACTATCACGATGTCGTTTAGTAGCTTAGTTATTAAAATAAAATAAAAACAATTGCATGCCTAATTTCTCTGCCTTACCCGCCTAGGCCCATCTAACTTCTTGGAGGTATTTTTTTTCCGCCTTGGGCCTAGGTGAGACATCGGTTACAAGTTATAAGCTGCATTGCATGTTACTTTTTTGGATTTTGAATTGCGCAATGAGCCTTTTAAATGACAATACATACATACTGGCCACTTTAGATCAAATTGAATGATAATGATTGAAACATGAAATCGCGGGGAACATATAATTAGTACTGTTAAAATCTATATTTGCTTATGAAAATAATGCATGCTTTGTCCGCTCTTCTATACTATAACAATAATAATTAGTGACTATGGATTTAATTGTAAAAAGGTCACACGAGAAACTTATTCTGGCACCAACATTTTTAGATGGCAAATGACTCAATGAGATGAAAGTACTTAAAATATGCTTCACCTCATGAGTTAGTTCAAAATGGATTGTGAAGAAAATGCCAAATTTTGCAATTCCTTGCTCCTTTTATGTCTGTATTTGTATTTTGCACGTGGTAGATTACTGTGTGATAGTGGATTTTTTCTTGTGGCAGGAAAAAGATGTTAATCAGATTGATCATTCACAAGCTCGATTTCAGCGCACTGATCAATGGTTGCCAGTTTATTCTTGGTTAGAGTCGGTGGATACAGAGGAGGTAGTCAAGTCAAAAGATATTTTGGACTGGCTTTCCGAGAACCCAGAGGTCAAAAATGATTTGTACTCGAGACATTCCCGTTACCATCTGATGCACTACATCAAAAAGTGTCATGTCAAAATTCTGAAGAGAAAGGAGAGGAAGAAGGTAAAATTCATTTCTCATTGATGCT
Organism: Hedera helix; assembly: GCA_947179155.2. Lineage (NCBI taxonomy): Eukaryota > Viridiplantae > Streptophyta > Magnoliopsida > Apiales > Araliaceae > Hedera > Hedera helix. The sequence goes on along the minus strand of OX359269.1, from coordinate 52,626,526 downwards.
TGAATCTCTATTTGTGTTGTAGTTGCAAGTTTTTATCGAGTGTTGTTTTTAACTGCTATAGCTGTTATACTAATGGTATATGTATTTGACTTGGACAGGGATTGCAGATCACTGACAAAATAAACACTGCAGTTGCTCTCAAAAATGTGGAAAGAAAAAGACCAGCTCCCCTTTCATGTATGTATCTAACTGTATTAACGATTTGCTTTATTTCACGTATAACATTCAGCAGAATGTGAATCCTACCTGTGTGTGGGAATACATAAAATATCTAATATTGTGTACAAAAGAATAGCTGAGATAAAATGTCACCATTAATATTTGCCTTAGTGTTTATGAGATTTCTCTATACCCAGCTTTTCTACATTAAACATGCTAATGAGTGGACTTATTTAGAAGGAACATATTTAACTGCGATCAGAGAGGATTGGTCAGTGAACGGTTTTCTCAGGTCTTAATGGCAGGCCAACCCAATTGTATGGCTGGCAGACATTTGAGGCTGGAGACTCCTCACCTCAGTTTCTATATTTGGTCTGATTCTCCGTCATGTTTAGAAGGAATACTATAATCTCTTGATTAGGTCGACTTCTATGTATATACATGAAAAATCAATTATGGGCTAGTATTTCTTCTTATCACAAGTATATTATCACTTTCGTTTAGAATTAAATTATTGAGAATATATGTAAACCAAAGGCTTCAAATTTTACTTTGCTCTAATAAAGTTTTTGTTTCAATAACAATCTACTATTCTCTTCAAATTTGCAGGCAGTATGTTGAATAATCTACCTACCGATAGTGACATGTACTTGGCAAAACGGAATGAAGCCTTACGCAAATACGAGATGTACGTTAATTGTTGATCTCCCATCATATATGCTATATGTGGTGTTATGTAGTTTTCTCACCATTTACTTTAATGGTTTTTCAGTTTGTTAGAGTTGGAGTCGCAACTTTCCACCCTCTTCCCAAAGCCTGAAAGTGTGAAGTTTCTTAAGGATTCGTGATTCTGCAAATCTCCACGAAACAAATATATGCAAATTAGTATGGATAGTGCAAATGCGGCCAAGTTATAATCTATTTGGTCGGCTAAACATCTCCCTCTCTCTTCCTCCTTCTAGTTAACCATAGTACATATTTAATGGAAATTATTATATTTAAATAAAATTTGAAGTTAATCTTGGATCATTGAAGACTATGTTAACGTCAATTTGTTCTTGGACATGTTGAATTTTAATTTTTGAGATGGGTTAGGATAAATGAAACACTAACGGGTCAATTTGTTCTTGGACATGTTGAATTTTAATTTTTGAGATGGGTTAGGATAAATGAAACACTAACGGAATCTAGTTTCGCATCCTCAAATTGAAGATTTTGGTTGCACAATTTCAAATGAAGGTGTTATAAACTAGAACAATGTTTTAACTCGTGCAACAATTGCTTCATAGTTCCGAGGCCCATATTAACGATCATCTCCTTTATTCCTTTCTATTACTAATAACCACTGTAAAATGAAAATAGTAGTTTTTACTATTCCAATTGCCAAGTCAAAGAGTTAGATTTATTGCTTGGCCTATGCCAGGTGTGTTTTCGGTTAAGCAGCAGTGTAAGGAGTATTTCTCTATCAGTAAAATAATTTATACTTGGTATATGTTGCTGAGCTAACTATGAAGTCTGAACTGATTGTTAGGGCTTAAGTATTTTCATAACTGATAAATCAATGAAGAATTTATATGGAGGACGACTTTAGCTTAGCTTTGATGGCTACAGCAGAAAACAAGGAGCTGGCTCAGTTTCTGTCCAAGTCCAGTCTACCCTGCTTTACTTGGACATGGCAACGGAGAAAATCCAATGCTTCTTGAAACTGAAATGGACCAGCCTCCTCCTAAAGCATTACGCAATTTGCAAAATGATACTTGCAATCCGACTGAAACTGCATTCCTTCAGACATTTCTTCCGGTGGTAAATAGAAGAAATCTCGGTGTGGATGCTAAAATATATTGGCAATGCCAAATCATCGTACCGGACTCTTTTGGTTATGCAAGTCGGTGGAACTAATTTTGTAATGTGTAATTTCTCTCCGCTGCAACAACATTAAAGCTCTGAAGCGCAGAGCATTATTATAATGTAGTTTTAAAGTAGAGTGTTACTAAATGCTTTAAAGAAATCCTTAAATGTTACTAAAACTCAAATGGGGTATAACACCTGAAATCTTGATCCGACATCGGACATCGGTTAACGAATTATTTAAAAGACAGGTAGGCAACGTGGTGTTTCGACCTGTATGTTTCATCATTTTTGGATTGTATTATGGAGTACTAAATAAATAATGTGGCCAATATGGATTAAAATTGGAACATAATAGTTTCAAAAAGAAGATGACAAACTGTGGCCATCTGATCGTCTAGTCCTAGGCCAAGGTTCCAATTGATAACAGGTGTCTGCAGTGAGTATGGCTTTAATCTCGGCCACTCCCAACTGAAGGAAAGTAAAGAGAGGCAGAGACAGAAGGCCTTGGCAGGCATAACTCAAACATGGTTGAAACTTTCTTCTGCTCCATTATGGTTAATGGTTAAGTAAACTGAGTGCAGGCTCAGAAATAAATTTTGTTTGGTGGATTTTAAAAATGGCTGCTACTACTAGACATTTCCCCTCCTTGAAACTATTGTTCATCTTACTGCTGCTTCAGCACTTGTACTGTTGTCATTAGAGCTCACAAACATGGAGTTGGGGGTGATCAGCCATTGTCCAAGATTGCAATCCACGTTGCAGTTTTTGCTCTTCAAGACTCTGCATCCATTAAAGTTTCCCCCCACCTTCTTGGCACCAAGATATTTTTTCCCCTTCTAATTAACCACCATCGATGTATGACACGATGCAGGGCGAAGATGCCCAGTGGATAACTGTGGAGCTAACTACCCCTCATCCATCGGAAGATGATTGGTTTGGAATCTTCTCTCCTGCAAAATTAAAGAAAACTCCAACCTTACCATATGAAAAGCTTTGATGAATACTGAACAAGTTATTTTGGGGCAGGAGGTCTAACTTTTTTAGGTGGATACTTGAAAATTAATTTGCTTGGCCTGCAACTTTTGCAATGCTAAAACAGTTTATGGACAAACCCAATTTATATTTTTCTCAACTATGGCTTATTGAGGTGTTTTCTCTGTAGTTTATGGTTTAAGACATTTTTTTTCTAATGGCAGCTCATCGGAGTGCCTGGATTCAGATGAATCAAGAGAGAGGCTCCATACATATGCTCTGTTCCAATAAAGGTACGCATTGCTGTAGTGTAGTTTGTTTTACTAGAGTCCAGAAAGTTAATTATGGCACCTAATAACTATCAATTCTCTCATTATTATTTCAGTACAAGTGTGCCAATGACTCGAGTTCCGAAATATACAAAGACAGGCAATGGATCTTTGAGATTTCGATTGATCAATCAGCGGGCTGACTTTTCTTTTGCATTGTTTTCAGGCAGGTTGTCAAATGTGAGTTCTTGTTTTTTGGTTCTGCTCCAGTTTAATTCCATCGACAACCTACATGTATTTCCAATTTTTTTTAGCTAATTTCTAGTGCTACTTTAATTGTCATCCTATTCATTATTAGAAGTACATTTGGCACTGTTGAAGACGTATATAAAAGTCCTCTGCAATCCCAGAAATAATTCTGTTTGTGCATGCTGCAGCCAAAATTGGTGACCGTTTCAGATATTCTGAAGTTTGCAAATCGTAAGGCACCCCTTTATCCACGACCTTCTCAAGGGAAATCTTGGGATGAAGTGAGTTTCTTTGCCTTCATTATTATTAGGCTCTCCAAAACATTGAAGTTTTCTTTTGTTATGTCATGGTCAGTCTTTTTTGGTGCCAGATCAACGATATTAACATAAATTCGTCGAACCATATTTACACAGATGACAGTAACCTGGACAAGTGGCTACAACATTTAAGAAGCTGTTCCTTTTGTTGAGTTGGGTCTAAGAGGAGAGTATCAAACTTGGTCACCAGCAGGGACGTTGACATTTAATCGAAACAGCATGTGTGGTAAGACCAATCTTTTGATGAGCTACTCTACTCGTTGCTGATTAGTTTTGAGTTGGATGCTTCAACAATATTGTACTAGTATTTTACTGAACTTTATGAGCACAGCTTATAGAGCCCCTTGTTAACATTCTGTAAAGAGAAACTATACCGAAACAATCACGGGCCAGGTAGAGTGTGAATAGCAGTGCCTCTAAAAGAGTACGTGGAACAATGGAGGGAGCCTAAACAAGCTCAAAGAAATATTCTCTTAGTTATATATATTTTTGAAGTTAAGACTTGCTTAAACTTTTAACAAAAACATATATGTAAGAGAAAAATATAATAATTATTATCCAGGGATGTGTGAAACTTGAAGCATGAGAGTGACAAACTGTCTTTTCAGTATGTGTCCACCTGCGAGAACGGTTGGCTGGCGTGATCCTGGTTTCATACATACAAGTTTCTTAAAAGTTTTGTGGCCAAATTCAGTGTACGCGTCATAAGGATTGATCTTCATGCTAGGTAGAAGAAATAATTATGCATGCTCTTAAATTTATACCGACGGTTTGTTTGTTCAGGTACACTTACAAGCTTGGTCATAGATTTTCTAATGATTCCTCTATATATGGAGCAAGACGTATTCTTTCAGATCATCACCATATTCAGGGCAGGACTCGTTGCAGCGGGTTACAATAATTGGTGACATGGGCAAGGTAATACCATAACTACAGTATATATCCACCATAAACTCTATCTCAACAAGCAAAATTGATACACACTTCTATGTATAAATATGTCAATAAAAGTATATTTTAATTTCCTTTCATATTTTTCAGGCGGAGCGTGAACACAATGATTATCAGCCAGGCTCACTCAATACTACAGACCAACTCATTGAAGACAGATAATATTGACATAGTTTTCCATATTGGAGATATTACATATGCAAATGGATACATTTCACAGTGGGACCAGTTCACGTCACAGATGTACCCTATTGCATCGACCGTACCATATATGATTGCAAGGTTTGCATACTTTATATCTGCTTGCTCTAATGAATATGTAGATATATTATCTCTTCATCCTGCTGCTCACTAAAACATGCATTTTAATATCTCCTCCGTTGGTAATCATGAACGCGATACACCCGGGACAGGATCCTTCTATGACACTGATGATTCAGGAGGTGTTCGTCATGGGGTTTTCTTACCTGACCAATAAGCAAAATTCATTCTGTTGCCTTCGGGTATTCTACAGATTATGGCATGTTCCAGAAAATTGCTTTGCATCAGCAGACAGTAAGAAACAGCCATGGTTGATCTTTGCAGCTCATCGGCCTGTCGGGTATTTCCTCAGGTAGTTATTATGGTTCGCAAGGCTCGTACGAGGAGCCCATGGGAAGAGAGAGTTTGCAGAAGCTTTGGCAGAAGTTCAAGGTTGACATAGCATTTTATGGTCATGTCCACAAATATGAACGAACCTGCCCCATTTACCAGGTAAAAATAACAAAATCTATACTGTTCCACTTTTGATTCCGTCAAGTAGTCATTGGAGCCAAAACATCAAATACTACTAAAGTATAAACTTTGATATCTCTGTCCCGCGTCGGATCATGTGGGTTAGATAAGACTTGTATAAAATAGTAAGAATTTGTGGTGGGCCGAGACGACCCAAGACAACGTATTTTTGGTTCCTCAGCTTTTGATCCCAAACTTTGTAGCAGATTCAAGAAATGCATTTACTGAGTTGAATTTTGGCCAGTTTTGGCATGGTGCAGAATCAATGCGTGAAAAAAGAAAAATATAATTACTCGGGCATTGTGAACGGAACAATCCATGTGGGGGTGGGTGGAGGAGGTAGCCACCTATCAGAGTTGAGTTCAGTGCAGGCATATTGGAGTCTTCATAAAGACTATGACTATGGATTTGTGAATTTGACAGCTTTTAATCACTCATCGCTTCTCTTCGAATACAAGAGAGCAGCGATGGAGATGTATATGATTCATTCACAATCTGAAGAGACTATAAAGATGTTCTGGCCTGCGTACGCGATGGCTAGATCCAATAGCTTTAAGAAAAAATTGTAATTTTATTTAATTTTCCTATAGTTTGTTTCCTCTGTTTTTAAAACTTAAACCCACGTTGTAAATGTGACGCTAAGACTTTCCGAAAAAACCTGCTACGAAACTACCAAAAAGTGGAAGTATTCTTTTTACCCCTTTTCTCTCCTTGGTACACTTTTAAGATTTGTATTTCTATACAAGGAAAACAATTTTTGTAGTAAATGTAATACTCTTTAAAAGTCTTGATTGACTTTTTATGCATATTAAAAAATATAATAAAATGATAAAATTGTCTATATTTAAATTGAGTATCATTTAATTGTATAGTTTTTTGCGTATAACTAGTTATCATACTCCATAAATATATATAGAGAATATAAATATGACAATTAATACAAATTATTATAAAAAATAAATTATCTAATATAAATAAATATTTAAATTGTGACTACCTAAAATAGTACTAAATTTTTTTATCTTAAAATAAAAGGAGTACTAAACTTTGTATTACCTATGAATTTATTTTTATATTTTTTGATAAACATGGGCGTAGTAATTAGTTATTAATAGTAGTACAACATTATAATTCTAAACAAATTTCAATTGGAAAAAGGTTAAAGATGGCACAATATTAGTTCGGGGATGATTAATTTTAAAATGACTTATAAGTTAGAATTTATATATTTTATAAATTATTTTAAGTAATAATTTATAAATAAAAGTGTTTGCGGCATTTAACTTATAAGTCAAAAGTTAAATTAAAATAAAATAAAAAGTGTTTGACTAAAATGACTTATAAATTAAAATAAGATATAAAGACTATTAAAATAAGGATGAAAGAATATTTAGATTTGGTCAAATTTACTTATTTTAAAATAACTTATAAGTTTTTTTTGAGAAGCAAGAAATTGTTAGTACTCAAAAAATACTTATAAGTCAATTTATAAGTTAAAAAATAATTCACAACCAATCTCTTGAATAGTAAAAAAAACTTATAAGTTAGTTTGAACAACTTATAAGTTCGGGCTAAAAACCCCCTTAAAACCTATTCGAGAGTGACTTATAAATTGGTCAAATTAACTTATAAGTAATTTTATTGTTTTGGTGTTTGTATGTTACTTATTTTTTAATTTAGATATTGACTTATAAGTATTTTTTTGAGAAGTACTAATTTTTTACTTGAGAAATAACTTATAAGTTATTATAAAATCAGTAAGTTTGACCAAATGAAAATACTTTTTTATTTTCATTTTAACAATCTTTATAACATATTTTAACTTAATTTTAATTCATAAATTAAAATAATGTCAAATATATTTATTCATAAATTATAATTTAAAATGATTTATAATTTATTTAAAATTTAATATTTTAATTGATTTTAAAACAAGTTCATGCTGAACAGGCCGTAGAGTTGGCCCATTAAAGATGTCTTATTATTTTTTCTAGGCCTAAATATAAATTAGTACCCTGAACTTTTAACGTTTTTTCACTTTGGGGATTGAACTCTCAATTTTTTCAATTGAGTGATTAAACTTTTAATTTTTTCCACTTTGGGGATTGACTTATCTGTTTTTTCAATTAGGGGATTGAACTTTTAATTTTTTCCACTTTGGGGATTGTCTTCTCAATTTTTTTTAATAATAATAATAATAATAACAACAATAATAATAATAATAATAATAATAATAATAATAATAATAATAATAATAATAATAATAATAATAATAATAATAATAATAATAATTATTATTATTATTATTATTATTATTATTATTATTACTACTATTATTATTAATATTATTATTACTATTACTATTATTGTTATTACTATTATTATTATTACTATTATTATTATTATTGTTATTAGTATTATTGTTATTATTATTATTATTATTATTATTATTATTATTATTATTATTATTATTATTAATATTATTGTTATAATTATTATTATAATTACTATTATTATTATTATTATTATTATTATTATTATTATAATAATTATTATTATTATTACTATTACTATTACTATTATTATTATTAACTTTTTTATTATTATTACTATTATTATAATTATTATTGTTATTATTATTATTGTTATTATTATTATTACTATATTATTATTATTATTATTATTATTATTATTAAAAAAAAATTGAGAAGACAATCCCCAAAGTGAAAAAAATTAAAAGTTCAATCCCCTAATTGAAAAAACAGATAAGTCAATCTCCAAAGTGAAAAAAATTAAAAGTTTAATCACTCAATTGAAAAAATTGAGAGTTCAATCCCCAAAGTGGAAAAACGTTAAAAGTTCATGATACTAATTTATATTTAGGCCTTTTTTCTAATAAAAGGACAAAACGGGATACATCCTTCGATGAAAAAGGGCCTCAATTTCCACGTTTGGTCCGGATCCGTCGGTGATTTTGGATATTTTCGATAGATTTAGATAGAGAAAATAGAGAGAGAGAGGCGGCTCTGGGTTGGTTGTATTGAGCTGACCTCATTCTCTTTCCTCGATGATTCAAAAGTTTATTCGACCATCATCGTCTCAACCCCAAGTCTATAACTCCAATATTTTGAGGAATCTTTACGGCATTGTCCTTTCTATTCTATACTTCTATATACATACATATTACTCCATATATTTCTCTCTCTATCTCTCTCTCTCTCTCTGTGGTCAATAAAAAGATTATTACTATTATTATGTGCGATTAAGCTGTTTGTGAAAATTCCGTGATGAAGATGTTGAATCTGGTCATCATCTTAGTATTTTTCTTCACTTCTACTTCAGCATCTCAGACTAGTATAATTGGCGAACAACCGCTATCCAAAATTGCTATCCACAAGGCCGTTTATGCCTTGTCTGATTCTTCTTCCATTAAAGCTTACCCTTCTCTTCTTGGTTTTAAGGTAATCCTTCATTATTTCACTTGGATTTCATTTCCAAAATTTCACATACATGTTCCTGCTTATAGTTTTGTTTCTTCTATAACTAGTATATGACTATGCTTTTCTCGATTCTGCAGTTTTATCTATTCTTCACTTTTTAATTTATATACTCAAGTACCCAATAACTTTTAGGAAATTTGACTCTTGGTGAATATAATATTGGATGGATGGACAAACTTTTTAGTATAGAAAAAGCGATTTGCTCCGTATAACACCTCAGTCCATGGGTTACTATGGGATATTTGGGTGAGCACGTGGTGGGTCAAGATTATCCAAAAAGATATTATTGAGATAGCACATGTACCTCATTTTACTATAATTTCGTTACCCTCCGAGTCTTTATACTTTTTATTCACAACATCATAGTTGTGTAAAGTATGAACATTGTTTTATCACCTTTCAATTATAACCTTGAGGAATAACCTTCAGTTGCTGGTTCCAATGGGACTAAACTTACCTATCAATTAAATAAAAATGACAACACCATTGATAGCTTTTGTCCATAACCGCATCAATTATCAAGTAAGGATGGGATGGTCATTGCTTGAAGGACTAATTGGTGCATCAAGTAGATCATAACTTAATCAATTCTTGTTTGTATGTCTAATAAAGTCGATCTATTTGGATGAGCTGAGACTCGGTCTTTTTTCTTTCTTTTAATAAGTAGCTGGGAGCATAGTCTTAATAGTTTTTAATGTGTCATGATGGCAGGGTGAGGATACTCAATGGGTTAATGTGGACCTTGATCACATAGAACCATCTGAGGACGACTGGGTTGGAGTTTTTTCTCCTGCAAAGTTCAAGTAATTTCCATCTTTGTGACCCTATAATTTAGATATCTTTTTATACCAACAATGGATTGGAAATAGTGGATATTATTCACTAAACTTAGGCAATAACTACTGTTTTCCTATCTTTTTCCTTTGCTTCCGGATTATATTCATTCTCAGGAACTAACTACATACAACACATTACACTTTCAAATGTTTAAATGTGGCAGTGGGTCAACTTGTTATTTTGAAAATGACCCTAAGGAACAGCTTCCCTACATATGCTCTGCCCCCATAAAGGTCTGTATACTTTATTTTCTTTATTTTTATAAGTTAATCCTATGAAGGTATACTTTTAGTTTTGATTATTATACATCAAATAATTTGGTAAATCATGTGGGCGGTTTCCTAGTAATTAGTGTCTGATATGAAAGATTGAAGTGTTCCTTTTATAAAATTTGTAAAACATGAAATAATGAAATGTCTTTTATTGCAGTACAAATATGCAAACTACTCCAATTCCAATTATACAAAGACAGGCAGGGCTTCAATAAAATTCCAGTTAATAAATCAGCGGGCAGATTTCTCATTTGCATTATTTTCAGGTGGCTTGTCAAATGTGAGTTTATTTCTCTTCTTGTTACCACATGCTTCATCTACAATCTTGTAATTTACCTTCAAAGTAAGATATTTATTTTTTCTCTTTCTAATTGTATACCGCTGACTGTGTGATGGATGTAGTTGTATTTTCAGCTTCCCTAGTTCAAAATCTTTCAGTGAGTGGTTATGATGACGTCTTGGACTAATTACATGCTTCAATATTGCAGCCAAAATTGGTGGCAATTTCAAATCCCATAACATTTTCTAACCCGAAAGCTCCCCTTTATCCACGCCTTGCTCAAGGGAAGTCTTGGGATGAAGTAAGTTTATGTCGATTATTGTTTAGGCATATTTTGTTTTCAGGGACATCCTGGTGCTTGTGCAAGCCTAATGACTTGCAACAAGCACCATTCTGATAGTTGGCCTTGATCTAACTTAAGGCTGCCTATAGAAGTTCCCTCCCTATAACATCATAAATTGCTCCAAAAAAAAAATGTACTGCTTAATTTGTACTCTGTAATGTTTTTTTTATTCATATTTTGGATGTTATCTTATATAAACTTTAAGTCTTACATCATTTTTCCTATTGCTATGCAGATGACAGTAACATGGACAAGTGGCTATAACATAGATGAAGCTGTTGCTTTTGTTGAGTGGGGTATGAAAGGACACTTGCAAAGGCTCTCACCAGCAGGAACGTTAACTTTCCATCGAAACAGCATGTGTGGTATGATTTATTTTTAGTATCACACAGTTGTGATTGTGTATAATAAATACCATTTGTTAGAATGAATTAACTAGTTACTCTGGACCTTGAGAGTCATAAGATGGGGCATTATGTTTGATTGTAAACAGGAAATTGTAGTGACGTTGGAAACTTTATGAAAACTTTAGGCGCAACTCTTTTTTTATTTATTTGTTAGAATCTAAAAGAAGGGTAATTTTGTCCATCTATTAACAGTGTAAAACAGTTCTAGTGTAATAAATTAAACTCCTAAATACTTTTATATTAGTACTAGACTTATTACATTTACTGTGAATCGACCGAGGAATTGGTAGTTCTTTAGCTAATACAGTCCCTTAGTTGCTTGCAGGCTCACCTGCACGGACAGTTGGTTGGCGTGATCCTGGTTTCATACATACAAGTTTCTTAAAGGATTTGTGGCCAAACACTATGTAATGAATCTGAATCCATTTGCCCCTGTCATAAAGATGTTAAGAGCTTCAGTCATATATCTCTGTGTTTAATGTTTTGACTACTATTTCAGGTACACGTACAGGATGGGCCACTTATTATTTAATGGTTCATATATATGGAGCAAGATTTATTCATTCAAATCATCCCCATATCCCGGGCAGGACTCCTTGCAACAAATTATAATATTCGGAGACATGGGGAAGGTAGTATAAACGTAGAATGAGTATATACTTTCATACCTACTAACAGATTACCACTATTTGGGCATCTAATAATAAACAAGCTTCCCAAAAGGAGTATATGCCGAAGCCCTGGACCCTGTTTTGTTGCATATAACTTTTTATTGACGTGCCAACATCAAGCTGAAGAACATTGTGATCTTGATTCAGTTTATCATATAGAAATCTTTTCTAAATTTATTATCATTTTCTATCCCATTATTGCATATATGGTATACCTGAGATCAGTGTCTAACATTTTAAGAGTGGCTCCTCAAACAGTATACCGGAACATTAAAATTATTGTGTTGTTATTGTTGCCCTTACAGTCGACCATCTTTTTGTTGTATCGGTTTTCTGTCAAAACTTGATAATGCACATTTCTGTTTTTCTTGGTCAATAGTTAATAGATTTGAATGCTTGTGACCACTATTCAAGGAAGATTCTACAAAATTATCATTAGCCATTCTGCTTCTTGGCTTGTCATGTCCGTCGTCTTTAAATCAAACAGAAGAAAGATAAGAAGATCAATTAGATTTATGGACCCATTCTAGGTTTCTATTCTTGACCTTTACCCTCATCTAAAGGAAATCTTTACCATGTAAAACTAGATAAAGTTTATATATATCATAGAATATAATTTTATTGCAATGCAATGCACTGCTCTCAAAGAGAGATTTACGTATCTTTTGCATCTTCCAGGCAGAGCGTGATGGTTCAAACGAATATAGTAATTATCAACCGGGATCACTTAATACAACCGACCAACTGATCAAAGACCTTAAGAACATTGACATAGTTTTCCATATTGGAGATTTAGCTTATGCAAATGGATACATCTCACAATGGGACCAATTCACATCACAGGTGGAACCCATTGCATCAACTGTGCCATATATGGTTGCTAGGTTTGTGTTTCTTAACTAACTGGTAACTTGTCAACATAGTTCTAGTTTAGTGTTTTTATGAAAATATATGAATATTTTCTGCAGTGGTAATCATGAGCGTGACTGGCCTGGGACAGGATCCTTCTATGACACTGTAGATTCAGGTGGGGAATGTGGCGTGTTAGCTGAGACCATGTTCTATGTTCCTGCAGAAAACAGAGCAAAATTTTGGTAATGGATCAGTGTTTGTTAAATAAATTTTACTCTTAGATTTTTAGAAGAGGAAGCAGTTGTAAGCTTTTCTTCTCTTCTTTTGCACTGATCAACACTAAGAATGTTTTGAGTTACTTGAACCTATTTCGGCTTATTATTATGGTATACAATCACAAGTGCCGATCCATATGACATTTTAATATTCCCAACTATAGTCGAATTATATGCATAACTGAGAAATGTCTATCTTGCACGATTGCACCAGATGAAAAGTGGGAATATTTTGTCGTAGTAATTCAAAATATGTGAAGCATTGATTGCACTTGTAGGCATCCCAAATTGGAGCGTGGTACAGAACTTGTCAATATATGCCATTTTTAAAAACATTGAGAATTTGTTGGCCCTTATTAATATCTGTAGATAACTTTCTAAAAATGCTTTTTTTTATATTAATAAATTTTTCAGTTTTTCCCGTTGGATTACTAACAAAGGAATCCCATCTATGCCCACCAAAGTTTTATTGGCACCGCTTCATGTTATATGTTGTAGCTAAGGTGTTTTTATTTAACTATAACACAGATTTTGACTAAAATTGTGTCCGGTTTTACTTAAAAGGTACTCAACGGATTACGGGATGTTTCACTTCTGCATAGCTGATACTGAGCATGATTGGAGGGAGGGTTCTGAACAGTATAGGTTCATTGAGCAATGCCTTGCATCAGCAAACAGAGAAAAGCAGCCATGGCTGATCTTTGCTGCTCATCGTGTCCTTGGGTACTCATCGGACAAATGGTATGGTATGGAGGGCTCATTTGAAGAACCCATGGGAAGGGAAAGCTTGCAGAGGCTCTGGCAGAAATATAAGGTGGACATTGCGTTTTATGGACATGTTCATAACTATGAAAGAACTTGCCCCATTTACCAGGTACAAATTTTCTCTTCTGCTTATATTTTTCTCTGCTTAGGAATGTTGAAAGCCTTATTAGTATTTTTATCAGTTAGAGAATATTCTTGGAATATTTATTTTTTATGTTATCTCGAAAATCAAACCATGTATTTTGCATGTTGATTAAGTCTGTCTTGGTTCATGTATCTCTCTCTTATAATATATATATATATATATATATATATATATATATATATATATATATAGGGACTGATCCATGAACAATGTTATAAAAATAGAACTATCATTACAATAGATCTCAGTTGTCCAGGTTAAGATCTGACGGTTTAAATGGTTCTCGTCCGCAGTATAATATTCAGGTATCCGCAGTATTATATTGCGGATGGTATTAAATGTCCAAAATATCCCCAATATCTAAATGAATAAACTCATTGTCCGCAGTATAATACTGCAGACGATAGGATTTTGATTTTTCCCGCCGTCCGCAGTATTATATTGCGGACAATAAGATTTTGACTTTCCCCCAAATTGCGTCGTTTTTTGATCTAGGTATACTGCGGACGACTTTATTCTCTAAAAATGACATACTTTCTCATTCTCCACACTACGTTTTCTTCATTTACCTTTTATAATGTATTGGTAATCTCTCTCTAAATCTCACACATATATTCATACATGTGCGTCAGATGATGAAGAAACATTCATAGCCATATCTAACCATATGTTAAGCCATCTTTGTCTAATAATATATGGTCTTAGCCACTGGATTGTAAGTTTGAGGGAGCTCACTGCAAGAAATTATGTCAACCTTATAATTTATGAATCCATTTTGTTAAAAATAAACTAGTATTATGTTGTGACAATCCAAATCATATGACATTACGTTTTTGGTTTGGGTTTGGCCAATTTTTTGCAATCCACGGACTGCGGACGGTAGAAATATTGTCGATGTGGATGGTAGAAATATTGCCGATGGCATTTTTGCAATTTCTACCGTCTTAAACTGCCAAACCCAAACCCAAACCAAGCCCAAAAACGTCTGTCATATGAATGAATGGATTGTGATGATACAATACTGGTTTATTTTTAACAAAATGGATTCATAAATTATAAGGTTGACATAATTTTTGGAAGTGAGCCCCCTCAAGCTTACAATCCAGTGGCTAAGGCCATATGTATCAGATAGACAGATCCAGTGGCTAAGGCCATATGTATCAGATAGACAGAGATGAGAAAGAGAAAGTAGGTCATTTTTAGAGAATAAATTCGTCCGCAGTATTATATTGCGAACGGTATCAAGACAGTTTGGGAGAAAGTCAAAATCCTATTGTCCGTATTATAATATTCTAAAGTAAAAAACGACGCAGTTTGAGGAAAAGTCAAAATCCTATCGTCCGTAATATTATACTACGGACGATGAGTTTATTCATTTAGATATTGAAGGTATTTTGGACATTTAATACTATCCACAGTATAATACTGTGGATACTTGGATATTATATTGCGGACGAGGGCCATTTAAACCTTCAAATCTCAAGTCTAGACGGTTGAGATATGTTGTAAAGATATTTTTATTTTTACAACGGATCAATCCCATATATATATATATATGTATATAATGTGAGACACTTGAATATTTTATAGCTTATCTAGAAGTTCGGGTCAAAATACATAATTTTGAAATTATTGAAAAAAAAATTGTATGTTAAATTAAGGAAATTGATATTTTCACAAGGTTCTTCTCACATGGATAGTAAGTGGGACCCACCTCATGTGAGTGAGATCTTGTGAAAATATCAATTTCCATTGTGGAAATATCAATTCCCATAATTAAGCATAATATTTTTTACCCTAAATCTCAATAAACGTATAAATTTTTTAACTTTTTACATCTCACTCCTCTCTCTCTCTCTCTCTCTATGAAGTGTTAAATCTATTTGTTAGCATAGATGACGGTCAATTAAAACTTCAAAATCGTCTTAGATCTATGTAGTTTCCATTGAATAATAACAATCCAATAGAATTTCTTTTGCCAATGAAGGGTTCTGATTGTGTATCGCCAAAGAGTGAATAGTTTTGCAAATTTTTTGTGGAACATGGCATATTCTCTCTCTCTCTCTTCTGACTTCTGAACTGTTGAATCTTTTTGTTAGAGAAGTTAAATGTAAAATAAAACTTCAACCCCTCTTCGATCTACGTAGTTTCCATTAGAATTCAACAATCTTATAGAATCTCTTTTGCCAATAAAGGGTTATGTTTGAGCTGTGGATCACCAAAGAATGATTAGTTTTGCAATATTCTGCTGAATGTGGTGTATTCCACCTTAAAAGATAAACTCAATTCAGAAGTGGAGGTAGGAGCAAATAAACCATGATTTGATTGCTTCAACCATCTGATTAGTAGTTTTCTAGTGAAAAAGGATAGATCTATGGCATGAAATTTAAGGTATAAAATATCAAGTTCTAACATATTTGCAAAAATGTCACCAATTAAGTTCTAACTAGTTGAACCTTTAGATAATTTGTCTAGTGTGTCAAGTAGATGTCATTTCCCCCATATATAGTTGGGGAATGAATTGTTTTGATTTTGGATTTTCTGTTGAGTACTAGGATCCCAAAGTTTGGGTGCATCAAATAGGTTCCTAAATGATGCATCACTCTTAGCCATAAGTGTACTACATCACTTGTGATTGGCCTTGTGATAAAAAAAAAAAGTAGATAAAAGAAGAATTTAATTTAATTTGATTTGTTTCCCATACTTGGGACCAAATTTACCTATCAAAAATGAAAAACACAGCCTCATTTTAATATATATGCATGAGTGGCTATCTTGCTACATATGGAAGTACGATTCATTGTTCCACTATTTTGAATTTATGTGCAATATGGCATTATGATCAGTTGTTGCCTACTTGCCTTTGCTTTTCCTTGAAGGATTTCTTTACACTTTTGTATGGAAAGTGTCAACTGGCTACAACTTTATAATTGGTGAACTGCCTTTGTATTTTTCTTTTTCTTAGTCTACAATTTTTGGAAGAGTGAAAAAGGAGTTGTGATATAAAATAGATGGCATGGATAGGATAGCAGTTTACAGTGATTTGCCAGAATATTGATCGTGTTTCAGTTATAGTGGTAAACGTTGAAAAATGTATAAAGTTAGTATTTCACATAATTTTGAAAGAAGAATCTACTTAAACCAAGACAACCATGGAACCCGTTTTCTTGTTTTTGATTTATTGCCAATAGCAGTACATTTGAGAGCAACATCATCCACAACTTGTATATATATATATATATGGTAGATCCGTTCTAGTTTTGACTTCTGAATCTACTGATTTTTTGGTGCGTAGCAAGATTTGATATTTGCTCTTAGCCTGATCCTTTTTGCCTCTGCTGGTGGTGCAGCATCAATGCGTGAACTCAGAAAAATACAACTATTCCGGCACTGTGAATGGTACAATTCACGTGGTTGTTGGCGGAGGGGGGAGCCACTTGTCTGCTTTTAGTGAAGTTAACACCAGTTGGAGTCTGTACAAAGATTATGACTATGGATTTGTCAAATTAACTGCCTTTAATCACTCCTCTCTGCTGTTTGAGTACAAGAAGAGCAGCAACGGAATGGTCTATGATTCGTTCACCATATCAAGAGATTATAGAGATGCCTTGGCCTGTGTGCATGATGGTTGTGAAGCGACCACTTCAGCTTCTTGAAACTTATGTTTAAATTCCTTAAATCATTGTGATCATGGCATTAGTTTCTCATTGTATCAGGTTGCGATGGACTATTGTCAAAATAATTCTAGAGTACCTATCCCGGTGAAGCAAGGATTTGTATCTATTTGTCGTTGCAATTGTATTCAATCTTCTTGTTTCATTCCCCGTTCCTATTCATCATGCTGCATGGTCTCACATTTGCCTGTCCCAAAAATAAGCTGTTTTGTGATTTAGTTATTTAATTTTTTCTAATAAGCTTTTCTACATTTACTTTATGAAATTAACCAATAGGATTTATATACATATACACTTTTATATAATTGTAGATGACTATATGTTCAACAACTTAATGGTCGTTTGGCCTGTATTGTATTACGCAACCAAAATTGAAGGTTTCTGTTTCTCGATGTGTTGCCATCTGGTATAGTGGTATGCTGCGCCTTGCACGTGCTTGACCAGTGTTGTCCATTTTTAAGAAAAAACGTTAAGAATAAAATGCAAGCTTAGTATTTGTAAATTTTACAAATAAAACTCTTTTTTTCCCAAGTCATGTCAGTACACTCAAACTGCTCACTTGAGACACCACGTGACAATGCCCAAAACCAACACGTGACAAAAATAGATTTTTAAATCTTCGAGATGCCACTATGGCCAAACCAGTCTGAGTCACTATAAAACTAGGGTATGGAGAAAGGAGCATTAATAATGAAAAAGAACATTAATTCATGAGCTAAATTAACAGTGCATTACCATAATAAGAATACCTTTCTCATCCTTGATACATATATGCTCTAAGCATATGCTAGAATTATCATTCCCCAAATACAATTATGTTAATACACAACTATGACATGAAAAATAACAACTGCTGGGTTTTGCCAGTAAAAGATTACGTGTATTCTCTGGTTAATATAATCATATACAAGATTCATCTACTGCAAGAAGCCAAGAAATTGTCAAAATCACTTTATCAGGACTAGCTGGAGCTTGAACTCATCCGGAGATATGCACAGTGATCATTGATCCCAGAAAAGCAGTAAGACAGATGGGCAAAAATTACATAACCTCCTTTTATTGTCAATAACAGCCATCATCAAACAACCATTTCCTCATCACAAGCCCCAATTACTTGTTCAGATGATGAGCTGATGGATGCAAACAGATGCTCTATCCTTAAAGGAGAATGTCGAACCATGTTCTGGAACATTATCTGAAAGCATAGAGCACAAGAAGGTTTGTATCTGCTCAGCAAGCTTTTTCATTCACATAGGCCAGTAAATAGATGTAATAAATAAATAACTGAAACAAAAAGTTTTTTTAAATGTTCCCAAAAACAAATTACAAGGTCAACTAAAACTATCCCTTAAACAGTACCTAAGCGTTCCCAAAAGACATTAAAACAAACAGTAAAATCAAGATTCATAACAAAGGCAAACAAGAGATTGGGATACCCAAGGAAAAATAAAAAATTGATTGGATTGAATCCTTTGGTATCTGAAGCTTTTGATGGGCTGGTGCTTTAGTCATGGACACAGTGGAAGAATTAAGCTAAGAACTGTTTTGAGAGTTTGTGGTATAGTTTTCAAGTCTTGCGTGATGAGGTGGAAGGGGTTTGTCATCATGGTTGTGACTCATAGATCTTCTGTGATAGGCATTGAATCTGGTTTTAAAATACAAAAAATACAGCTCCATGTAACCACTGCTGTTGTAAATACTCGCATACATTTACTATTTACATGTGTGAATGTTATAGGTACAATTACAAATTATCTGGTGATAAAACATAAGCTTCGTTATTGCAAATCATTAAACTCTGTCAAGTTAACAGTATTTAGAACTAACGAAAAAGCAACCAGTACTTAAATCGCCTGAAAAAGTTGCCAGTAGTTAAAAGTTTAAGCAATAGATCAACTGTTGAGTGTTGACTTAACATAATAATATCAAAACGTTGATTATGCAAACCTTTGTACCTGCATGTATCTGCATATCTTGATGGGTTTATTTGGTAAATCTTCTTGACAGATTTTTAACTATTTCACGCATACATATTGACCTATATACCATATAGAAAATTCCAAATTACCTATAGCTTTGTTCACACAATGACAAAGCATTTTTACTAATAAAAAAACAAAGTTGGTTGGACATATTATAAAGTCAGCTTTTGCCAGAATCGTTTTGGCCTCATTCATTGGACTCTCTTAAACAGGAAATCAATCACTGTACCATAGGAGGTTGGTGTACCCAATATAATGAACAACCAATCAAATCAAACCATTTTTCACCTAAAAGGCAGTCAATCATTTATCAGATTATTAACAATACCCTGATGTGTATATTGTTGAATTGAGTTGATAACAATAACACCCAGAGTAGGGCATAAATCTATATTTATCTACTAACCTTGGAGTAGCTATCTGCAAAAGCACGTGCACGATTGACTTTGCCAAGGTATTGCAAATCATCCTTCTCCAGTTTCCCATCCAAAAAATTCAATCCTCCTTCACTAACAGTAAACCGTATAAGATTTCCAGGATGCAGTTCTGTCTGA
The DNA here is from genome assembly GCA_947179155.2 of Hedera helix. NCBI lineage: Eukaryota > Viridiplantae > Streptophyta > Magnoliopsida > Apiales > Araliaceae > Hedera > Hedera helix. Next base: position 52,606,427 of record OX359269.1, on the reverse strand, counting down.
AAGTTGAAAGATCATAAGTTCTATAAATTGAATCATGATATGGAAAGTGTTGTTCATAACTTGACATCATCATGAAGAAGAAAAAAAATGAACATTCTGAAAAAAAAGATCAAAAGTTGTATGAGCAGTATATGAATTTACCGTTGTGACCCTTAGAAAAAGCTTATGGACCAAAGTTTGAGTAACTGGTCCCTTTTCTGGGTTAGAAGCTTATTTGGCAAATAATTTCATTAAAAAAAAAAGGCAAAATTTTATTTGGAGAAATACAATGAAGTTTGAGTACTTTGTGTATTTTTCACAATTATTGATGATTCTTATCTAATGTCGTAATAATAGGATTCCAATCCTCGGCCTTTATAGGCTTTTTTTTTTTTTGGAAACATTTCACGTTTCATAAAACAGACAATATAGTTTGAAGGAGTAAAAAACAATTGGGCCATAATCATCTATAGAGGTAAAAGTTAAAACTATTCCCTAATCCCTACTGCATAAAACATACTTGTAGTTTTTGGAAACAAAATCACTTAAATACAGAGCGTTTCATTTAAAATGTATTACTTATTCACATCTTGTGATATTGCAAGTTCTGAGTTCTACAATGGTCAAACCTTTTGAATGAAGTCCCCGCTCAAAAAATCAAATACAAAGGGAGGATCATCAGATGTAGTCAGTTTACCATCACCTTGTAGCTCCAAAACAACCTGATCATCCAATAACAAGAAATAGTAAACTAATTATAATACTTTGTTGAGCCCCTCACAATATGAACACGTCTTGCATGTTAAAATTGGCAGGTTATCAATTGATAAAATGAGTTCTCGGGTTTCAAATTAACCATGAAAATCTGCATTTCAATTTTTATTTTATTTTTTGGGGTGAGGGGGAGACAGGGAGAACAGCAAAACAAATACTTATTAATTTTCAATGCTTTGCTGTGTACAACTACAAAGTAAGAAACAATATAATTGGATTAGTATCAGTTAACTCAACAGATAATATACCTCAAATCAAGGAGAGTATCACCCCTTGAGAAAAAGAAAAGCAAAAATTAATAATTTACTCTATCCCAAATGGAAGCGACCAAAGTTTGAAAATTTGTACGAGATTATGATGTGGCTTACATAACCTTTATGAGCCCATACAAGCAATATTTTATTGTCCATAATTTCAAACTTGACTAAACACTGAATGCTGAACATAGCACCTCTAAGAGGGTCAAAGGATTCCATGTGGAAAGCTATAGAGTGCCTTCAGCTGAAAATATTGATCCAACTCAAAAGCAACACTAATGTTGAGTTAGTAGAAGGTAGCTATCCAGTGAGCTCAAGAGCAAATCAATCCTAAGGCTCCTGGATAAGGATTTCAAATAATGTCTAAGAATCCTGGATAAATATTTCAAATAATTAACAATAAACCATCTTTCAGTGATTAGTTATGCTAATTGTTCCAGAGGTAATATTTGAACCATGAGCTGCTTAGCAAAAGGTGTTTCAACAATACAATTCATATCTGCTATATTGGTTATCATAATTGAGTCCTGGGAATCCATAACCTCCGCAAGTAAAGAAAATTAGTGTAGCAATAGAAATTGTCTCAAATAAGGATTCTTTAATTGGTTTGAACTTTGAACCAACTTAAACAAAAGCATAGGTATTGAAACTTGAAATCAAGCACTGAAATAGTACCTGTTGTTGATGTGGAACCAGTCCTTTACTGTCTGTATCAATGACATATTGACTACAATTCTCATCCTTCCAGACTAACGCCAATGGTGTATTTCCTGTTTGATAATGTGCATTCCTATGGATAGGAACGCAAGTATTGTCAGGACAAAAGAGAGATTAATCAAAGATGAAGCCATAAGTTAGATCTCATACAAAGTACTGGTCAATATTTGAAGTCAGATTACGTAATTGCACTCTGATGCCAATTTTAAACATTGATGTAAATAACCACTAAAATGCATGCTCTGCAAGTTAGATTTGGGGAACAACCCGCCCCCACTCATGATTATTTGGATAAGATGCTATTTTTAGCTTTTCAATTCCAAAGCAAGAGAGAATAGTCTAACTCTCAAAGTTGAACCAAGCAGAGCCTAGTACTTCGTTAAATGTTGATATTTGATAACAGTTCTGAGCTAAAGCTCAATAATCTCCTATTCCTAAAGAACATAAAATGGAAAAATGCATATTTCAATTAAAAGTAAAATATTTCAAGAAATCATAATATAAAACTGACAAGGTCTTGTTATGACAGTACCTGAGGCCTACCTTCCTATAGTTGCAACTATCCCATTTAAGTGCAACTTATCAAAAAACCCAAAGAGAAAAAAACAAGGAGGGGGGGGGGGGGGGGGGGGGGGGAGGGGGAGTAGATTACAAGTATGCAGGTCCAGGAAAATGAATTACGATTTTCCAATTTTAAAAATCAAGATCACTGAATTTAAATTAACATTCAGCTTGAAATAAAGCACTTCCAAGAGCATACTCTATGACATCACCCAAGTTGATAATCTTTAAAGAATGGAAACATACTTGTTATAAAATGATAGTCCATCCTTAACATAAGGAACTGCTCCTGTATAAGCTGTGTGTAGCCCTTCCTGATCACAATTGTACACGGAAAGCAGACTGAATCTGTATTTATGATAAAGTGAGGGAGGTTCACAAGCCCCTGTCTCAAGAAGCTTGTTGTTCAACCAGAAAAATCTGAACTCAGCAGTACATTCGTAAAACGAGACTCCCGCCCAACACAACATATCAATCACATAGTATGTTTGATCCAACTGCAAATCGTGACAATGCTACACAAATTGTAGTTGACAAACAATAAAACCAAATAAGAAAGAACACAAACAAAAAGTTTACCTCATGAAATATGCAGTCAAGTATACAATATGATTGACCAGATCGAGGCGCATCTTTATTCCTAGAGCCATTGGGTAAAGCCGAAGGAAATCGATGCAAGAGGGAGCCATTCCTTAGTCTACTAATTGTAGTTCCATCGGAAGATACGACAAAGCATCTTTTTCCAGAAGGCCTTGCAAATACATACCTACAGTAATGCAATTCACCATTACAAGAAATTGAATTCTCCAAAGCACAATACATTCAAAAAAATTCCAAATTCTTACCGTTTTAAACAATATTAATTAGCAATAAAGCATGTCATATCAATAAAAAAGACCGGTAGAATCAAACTACAACTCGTTTCCTACGAAAATTGGGTTCCATCAACATAATAAAGCTTAAATGCTCAGTGCAGGAATATTATATTATAACTTAAAATTTAAATGATCGAAACAAACCAGTCGAAATTTAGGCGATCAGGGACGTCGATCATCCACTCAGGAAGCATAAGCTGTTTCGCGAACCACAACCGAACTTCGGGTCCACGGAGCTTCGAGGCTTCACGGATATCAATATACCTACTCGGACTTTCTACCTCCGTAATCTCGGGTACGGGTAAAAGTTCGAGGTCTTCTGGGGCAGGTTCTGTGTTTTGGTTGGGGAAAGAGAGGACGGTGGATGCTAAACGGCGGACTTGGCGCTGAGCGTCGCGACGGTTCTGAGTCTGACGGAGTAGAGAAAGGTCACGGCGTTTTTGTTGGTCAGAGATCGCCGCCAGTTTGAAAGGACGGCGAAGATCGTGGGGCGCCATTATTTATCCTGCGCACCGGGCGTTTATTGTAGCTTCGTTCTCTTCGCCGGAGTCGGAATGGAGTCCCCTTTTCAAACCTTTTTTAGTACGAGTTTGCACATCCCGCTCGGAGTAGTTCTCCTTTTCACTACCTTTTACACCTCTTCCATTGTGTCTGAGTTTTTAAAGAAAAATTATTCACGTGGTGTCAATGAAATTTCTATTTTAATGATATTTTATTATTTAAAGTTATAATATTTTAATGGAGAGATAATTACTTAAAATTGCTGATTTCCAATTTTAAAATTTCGGAGAAAAGAAAATAAAGTTGCACGTTGTTTGGGTTTGAGTTTAAGACCAGAAAAAATAAAAAAAAATTATATATTTCTCTAACATTTATAAAAAAATGAATAATAATAAATAAATAAAAATGTGTATTAGAGTTTAAGCAGAGAAGTAAAAAAAAAAAAAAAAATTGGGAAAAATAATCTTCCACAGACCTTTTTTGTAATTAAATGTTTAAATCCTAATCCAAAAAATTATACGAGTACCGTAGGGCACTGAATTAACTGCCATAGAATTTTAAACCCGAGTATAGCCAGCCATAGAATTGTAAACCCTAGTTTTAATGGAGGTGAGTAGTTTATGGGGTCATTTACCACTACTGGTGAGAGCGAATTCGAAAGAATCCATAGAATACATTCTTCAAGCCCTCTGGAGAACTCGCAATAACGGTCTCGATACCACGGACCGCGAACTCGTCCGCCAAATGCTCCAACTCCCCAACGATTCGGACCTTGATCCGGTATGTACATGCACATATACACTCCCTACCTGTATACATGTATATACATAAACACAGACATGTATCATATGCCCTGCTTTTTTCGATGCGACTAAATTTTGGTAATATATGTTGGTCTAAAGAAGATACTGTTGAATACACTGCGTTAAAGGAAAATTAGATTTTATTATGAAACTTCTACAATAAACTATCTAACCATTTTCGGATCTAGGAGGAAGGTAGGGGTGGGGTTTTTCTTTTTCCATTATATTTGGAGGTCCCAGAACTTGATGTGATTTAAATTTTATAAGTATATCTCAGTTTTAGGAGGGTATAAGAAGTTCTTTTTTTCTTCTTCTTTTCTATACAGAAAAGAGTAACTCGACTGTAAAAATATAAATGGCCCCGGTTCTTATTGTTATTTATGAAAGAAATGGTAGGGATTATCTTATGTAGGGCATACGTAATTTGTTTATTAAAAGCCAGTAAATAGATTGTGGATATATTGTCATGAAGGGAATGGATTGAACTTTAGCTTCACGTATAATTCCTGAGTTTTTATACAAAGTTTGAGTCAATATCTGTAGTCCTACTTGACGGAGGTAACAGAATACTCTGAACTTTTGTATTATCCAGCTTTTGGTATGCCTTCGCATGTTGATCCGGCGGTGTGTTTATGAAAATATTAGTAAGGATGAGATTCAGAAGTTGTTTCCCGCTGAAGTCTTGCCTGAAATACAAAGACTATTGACACTTCTGCTGCAAAAGTTTCACAGGGAGTGGCGGGAAGATATATTGAGGGATCAGGTTAGGAATTGCATTAGGATAGCGATGACCATCTTGATTTACTCTGTTGGAAACGAGGGACTGAATTTCAGTTTTTCTTTGAGGTGTTTTCAGGATACCTTGCCTCGCTTGAAGGCAATGACCTGGAACATGGCAAACCAGGACGCCGAATTGACAGACCCTGTTGCAGTTATCAATTTGAAGGTACGCGAAACCAGAAGTTGAATGATTTGTAAGCAATAGTAATTTTATTTTTTCCCTTTAATCGAGACCAATATGGAACTGAATGGAAGTTTAGATAAAATTAGTTGGAAGTATATAAGAGCACAACAGCTAATTGGCCGTGTGTTTGTGTGTCCAGATCAACAATTAATGTACTTTTTTTTTGCAGCTTCAAAGTGATGCACAATTGAAAACGGGAGAAACGGATGTGAAGTTTCAGCTGGGTAAAGATACTATAGAGACAATGTTGAAGTCAATGTACTGTATAAGAGACCAGTTGTCTGCTGACACTGTTAGTTCTACACTAGTTTTTTTTCATTTGTTATGACTTTAGAGTTCAGGCTATTATTCACTTATTTTGCTTCATTGTTACTTGTCTCACTATGGCTTACCATTACATTATCAGGGTGGAGCATCAGACAGACCTCTACACCAGGATACAAATATGGCTTAGTTCTCCATTACACTGTACGTCATAGGTATATCGCGTACATAACTTTAGCTTCAGGATTTCTCGATTGAAATAGGAACGCATCATCCCTGTATAAAACTGCCTTGATTATATTTATTTGATCAGCTTGGGCACTGTTCATTGAGAGGCCATCTATGACTTAATTGTTTCTGTACTGTATTTAGTTAGTCATTGAAGTCCGTTGAACTACGGATTTTTTCCCAAGTTGACCCACTTCCTTGATACGAAGTAAGGAACTAAGGATAGGGAATACTCGCGGTTCTACCAATGATACCGCGGGGTGGGTTGTGCTAAATGCACCAATGAGGCAACGACTCTTTCTGGAACTTTAGATGAAAATGAATGTGTCCTGCTGATCAGTTGAATTGAATCACCCAGGATCACCATAAGCATCACACTAATGGCCATTGCTTGTGAAGTTTGATGAGCCTTACATCATCAGGCCCTCAACACTTTACACTCCTAAGTGGCTGCTTGAACAACTAAAAGAAAAGAATACATTTTAAATGTGTTATTTTCTTAATCTGAAATGGTCTGTTTTTTTTCTTCTTTTGTTTTCAAAGGTTTTTAGCTGATCAACATGTGTAAGAGATTTGTCACTTGGTCCCAGAGACGGTAAAAGCTCTTATTGTGCACCTTCCCCCTCTTTTTCTTGTATATTAATTTCCTTCATGGAAGTGGACTTGGTTTCTTTACTCGTGCACCACTTCTAATCCTTTCAACTATCTTTCTCAAACTTTTAGCCAATTAACAGCCACTCCACTTCCTGTTCCAAACTTTGGTTAGAATTATGCCATGGACGAAAGTTCCTCTGACGTCATGGTTGACCTGACACCCACTGGTAATCAGTTTAATGAAATGCAATTTTGGTTGTATAGCATTGGTGTTTGGATATCCAATGAGATTTCAAACAAGTACTTTTTGGTTTAGTGTTCATTGTGCTCTCAAAGCAGATGGATATCAAGCTATCCCTATTTTTAATCTTTCTCTTCGCACGTACTCCGTCAATTCCACAAGTCTCGTTTGCAAATATTAAGAAAATATATTTATTCCGTGTATACCCCTAAAATAATAACTTGTTAGTTTAGCAATAGTGGTATGATAATTAAATTACGTGGCCAAGCTTGAGGACGTTGTGTTATTTTAATATTTTATACTACTATCAAATCAAAAGAGGACTCTTTTTTGAAAAAGCGGGAGTAAAATGTATGACCTAATTCATGTTGTATCTATTGATTGAGGTATCCATGTGTTTGGTCTAGAGACCGCCAACCTTTGTCGTTAGATTCACTCAACTCGCCAGCTAGACATTTTTGTTTCTTCTCCATTTAAATAGAAAAGATAAAATTGTTGAGGACTTAAGAGTAGGCTGCACACCATTATTCTTTACATTCTCGTTTTAATTTCTGTAATCTTGTGATGTGAAGGCAGAAGATGTGATCGTCTTCTCACACCCCATCGGCAACTTTGAAGCTTACACATGTATCTGTCTGTGGCAGGTGGTTCCTGCTCAGCTCATCTCAATCTCTTCATGTGATAGCAAGGTTTATGTGATTGTCTCAACTAGTAAGTTCTTACATTTTGGACTATAAATTTTCAACAAGGCTTGCATCCTGGAACAGTGTTCTGTTGGAAGATGTTCCGCCCAGTGGGAAGAACCTCCTTTAGTGATGCATAAAGGACAACATATATAAGTAAATTAGAACCCTCACTGTACTAGTTTCCAGAATTTTGGGGAGCCATAGATGTTTAAAGGGATTTAGAAGTTTTTAAGCAATTGAAGGGCGTGGAAGGAAAATACTGGGAGCAAGTTTGTGTATGGAGTTCGTCCAGAAATCTCTCTATCGTGTTCGCAAATATTCTTTTGCCTTATTTTCATTAGCCTGGGAATTGCATCCTCCTTTTGTTTCCGAAGATGTGTATAGAAAATTATCCAGCGAGTTCACTAGTTGATCCAATGAAGGTAGTAGGATATTACATTTGTCTGATTTCCAAACATGTTTTAAAGTCGAGTATATTGGTCTCACACGCACATAATATATATATATATGGGCATGATTAGAATATAAAAATTGAGGTATGTTATTATTACTAGCGGACGTTTAAATTTTTTTAAAATGTCAGTTATTAATAGTAACAAATGTCGATCAAAAATCTTAAATCTTAAAAAATAAATCATATTTCTCTTAATTAGTATTGTAATTGGATTGTTGAATTTTCTGATTTAATATTTAGGATTTGACTTTTTGATCGATGTTCGTTACCATTAGTACAGTTTTTAATATTGGTCGTTACTTTTTATTTTTAATGGTACAGATAGTATTTGTTTATTTTTAATCTATAGTAAATATTTGTTACGAATGATTCATCATATATATACATATATATATATATATATATATATATATATATATATATATATTAGAGATGCACAAAAAGCCTACGGCCTACAGGCCGGCCTGGCCTGGCTTGAGCCTGGCCTGGTCAAAGCTCAGGCCGGGCCGGTCCGGCCTACAGTCTTTGAACATGCTACTATTTTTACGTAAAAGCTCGGCATGGCCTGACTTAAGAAAAAGCCCGGCCTGGCCCGGCCCAGCATACGTGAAATTGTACATTCATGAATATTGAAGATATATTTTTTTTTGAAAATTGAAGATATATTTTTTGAAGATATAATGAAGAGATAGTTTTTGAAGTTAGGAAGATACATTTTTTGAAGATATTTTTAAAATATTTTGAAGCAAAATATTTATAATCGACTCATTATTTATTATTGATTAGTTACTCATTTTTAATTTTTTGTCAATACATTTAATTAATATAGTAGTTAGCTTATTTAATATTTATATTTCACATTAAAAATTAGTTGATTATATTTTTAGGTCTGGCCCGGCCCGGCCCAAGACCTGGCCCGGCCTAGCCTACAGGCCTAAAAAGGCCAGACTTTTATCTAGAAGTCCGGTCTGGCCCGGCCTAAAGGCCAAAAAGTCAAAGTCTGGTCCGGCATGATCAACGGTCAAAGCCTACCAGACCCAGACCGACCTACTGTGTATGTCTAATATATATATATATATATATATATATATATATTCTCTTTTCCAAGACTGATTTTAGGAGAAGTAGAACATTCGGTCAAAGTAAGTATGTGGATTTGGGTTGACAATTACGAATCTGACCTGTTCCAAATTCCCAATATCCAAACAAGTTGATAGGTTTCCGCTGGGAAAAATTAAAGGTCAACCGCACCCATGCCCGTTCGCATGCCCTTTTCAGAGTGGATCCGCTTAATATCTACTTTAAGGGTACACATTAACCGCGAAAAATAAAAGATGAGACCTATTAAAAAATATTTTTTTATATAGTTGTACTGAATTTAATACATAGAGTCCACTATTATATTATTTTTTTATACATTGAATTCAATACGCTTACATAAACAAATACTAATATTATATATCGTTTTGTACGCTTAGTGTGTACCCTAAAGGCGCACATTAAGAAAATCTTTTCAGAATTATCAGAAATCACGAAGGGAAAAACAAATCGACTTACATCACAAGGCTGACGACAGAAGAAGGGATGTCAAAATGAAATTTAATGCCAATATTGGAATGAGTCTACTCAAACTTGTTAAAAAAAAACATTATCAAACCAGATTACTAAACTAATAAAAAAATACTTTTAAGAATATACACGTATCAAAATAAATATATATATATATATATATATATATATATATATATATATATCTTTGATATATGTTTTTTGCAAATACCGTTTTTCATTTCAACGACCACCACTTTTGATTGAGATCTTTTTGTTTTGTTGTGGTCACGGCCACCACGTTATAATGCTCTGTGGCCCATGGGTAAGCCAAGGCTTCGTTTTGACCCATATATAATTAATTATATATATCCACCAAGTACTTGGTCTAAATCAATCATCACCCTACCTCTCTATTATATATTACTAAAATCAATAATTATATATCAAGAGATTTTATTTAATAATTTTATTAAATTATTTTAATTAATTATAAATTAATATTAACTTAAAATTAAGTTAATTTTTTTAATATAATATATTAAATTTTTCGTATAACATAAAATATATATATATACATGAGTTGCGTTAAATATTAGAGTACACAATAGTCGTTTTGATTAATTTTTTATCTTAAAAAATAATCAAATTATTTAAAGTGGTATGTGAGTTAAGGATATACCATTAAAGTACAATAATTTTGATCCTATTGCTATTTATACATTAACAAACTGTATTTTGTATCTGTAGCTTTTGTTGGTAATACAATTATTTTCAGCTACGTTTATTTTGTTTTGACAAAGCATCCATCATTTTTAACTCCCTTTGTATCACGACTCTTGTTGGTTTCCTGCGATGCAAAAATGGGTAAAGTTTGTATCCAATGGTTATTTTTGTGGGTATGTTTTGCATGACTGACTTAGTAAAGTATTTATATTTTATAATATATAATTATTAGTAAAGTATATAATTATATTATAATATTAAAAATTCAGTCGGTGTCGATTTTTTTAAAAAACGAAACCAAAATCTACTGATCAAACTTCAATTTTTTTTACCAATTGTTGATTTATTGATTTTATAATTTATTGTTCAACCCTAGTTAAATATATAAAGTTTTCATCTACTGTAAAATAGATATAATTATCTTTAACATTATATATATATATTATATTAATAAAAAATAATAAATATAATAATAAAAAATAATTAAATATTTATAATAAAAATGATATAATATAACTCGCACGATCTATAAAAATTGTGAATAATACATCAAATTTTATTCATACCCCTCAGTCATACAAACCAAACCAAAGTCTAATTGATTGAAACACTATAGTACTTAATAATATAAATAAGAAATAATAAATAAAATATTTAATATAAAAAATTATAAGTAAAATACTTATAGCATTTATTAGGATATTTTTTTAATATTTATTATCTTTTCCCTTCCTTGCGTTTAAAAGAATCTAATTAGATTTTCTCACCCTAACCCAAAATCTCAAACTCAATCCCCATTATTTGTTTGTTTATTTTTATTTTAAAAAAATATTTAATCGTGGGTTTATATAGCCAAGTCAAGCCCAAAATCCGCGTTACGTCGCAAGCAGTCGTTCATGCAAGCCGGCCAGATAAAAGCAGAACACCATTTGTCGTTGGAAACCCAAACATTGCCTTCTTCCCACACAGACAGACAGAGAATTAGGGTGAAACACAGTGGAATAAGAAATTGATACGCCATTGAATTCAGTGTTTTCCCCTCCTCTCTCCGCAAGCCCTAATTTTACACCAGACCTACGCAACGCACATCTATACAACCCTCCCTCTGTATCTCTTCCTCCCTCTGAACACTAACATATATACGTTGTTAATGGCGGCGACGATAGAAGGACAAGATAGGGTATTGGCAACAGCTCAGAAAATCATGAAGAGCCTCAACACCTCCAAAGCATCGACAGATGACATGCTCTTAATCTTCTCAAGCTTTGATAATAGATTATCAAATATTACTAATTTGATCTCCAATCCCGATTCTGCCGATTGTGAAGTTGATGCTCAATTCGAAGCCGCAGAGAAGGTAATTCTCCGATGGAACTCCAGCAGCGAGCCTGGCCGTCCCTGGGAAGAATCGCCGAATGAGTCTACCGAATATCTGGCTTCCGTGGATGTAGTTATTCAGTTAACGGAAGATTTAGCTATCCAATCATCGGAAAACAATGTCGAGATAACCGATCGTGCTGAAACCGCGCTTCAATTGGCGATGTGCAGACTGGAGGACGAGTTTCGACAAATTCTGATTCGGAACACAGTCTCCTTTAACTCCGAGAGACTCCATGGTTCTATCCGTAGGGTTTCTCTCTCGTTCCCCTCTAATGAAAGTGAAATTGAAGGTTTTGAGAGCTTTAAGGATGATGATCAGGCTAGTAGTTACGGCCATGAGCGAGGGGTGAGTTTGGGCGATGATTTATCTTTTGATCTGATTCAACCTAACGCTGTGGTAGTATTAAGGGAGATTGCGGATCGAATGATTAGGTCTGGATATGAGAAAGAATGTTGCCAGGTATATTGCAGTGTTCGCCGCGATGTTTTGGACGAGTGTATGTCGGTTCTGGGTGTTGAGAGGCTGAGTATTGAGGAGGTTCAGAGGATTGAGTGGAGGACCTTGGATGAGAAGATGAAAAGGTGGGTTCAAGCTATTAAGATTGTAGTTAGGGTTCTTTTATCCAGTGAGAAACGGCTTCTTGAACAGATTTTTTGTGAGTCTGAACTTATTAAAGAGGTTTGCTTTGTTGAGACAGGAAAAGGGTGTGTGATGCAGTTGTTGAATTTTGGTGATGCTATTGTGATTGCCAGGAGGACCTCAGAGAAGCTATTTCGTATACTTGATATGTATGATGCTCTCGCAGATGTTTCACCAGATTTGGAAGTGTTGTTTTGCGACATATCTGGGGAATTAGTTTGCAGTGAGGCAAAGGGAGTATTGACTGGACTGGGGGAGGCAGCAATTGGCACATTTGTGGAATTTGAAAATGCTGTGCAGGGGGAAACATCTAGGAAACCGATTCAAGGTGGAGAGATTCACCCATTGTCTCGTTATGTGATGAATTATATGAAGTTACTTGTGGATTACAGTGATTTGATGAATGTGCTTCTAGGAAATAATAATGAGGACGAATCAGGTCTTGCACAAAATGATGATGATAATTTGTACTCAGAAAACATGTCTCCAATTGCACGCCGATTGCTGTTGTTGATTACCACTCTGGAATCGAACCTTGAGGAAAAGTCTAGATTGTACGAGGATAATGCAATGCGATATGTATTCCTCATGAACAATATTCTTTATATAGTTCAGAAAGTGAAGGAGTCAGAGATTAAAACTGTTTTGGGAGATCAGTGGATTCGGAAGCATAGTGGTCAGATTCGCCAGTACGCCACAAGCTATCTTAGAGCTGCATGGAGCAAGGCTTTGTCTTGTTTGAAGGATGAAGGGATTGGTGGCGGTAGCACAAGTAATGCCTCCAAGATGGCTGTGAAGGAAAGGTTCAAAATTTTTAATGCATGTTTCGAAGATATTTATAGGATCCAGTCGGCTTGGAAGGTCCCTGATGCTCAACTTCGAGAAGAACTTCGAATATCAATTTCAGAAAAAGTTATTCCAGCGTACCGGTTCTTTATGGGAAGGTTCGGGAATCAATTAGAGAGTGGCAGGCATGCTGGGAAATACATAAAGTACACTCCAGATGATGTAGAGAATTACTTGTTGGATTTATTTGAAGGTACACCTGCCATTCTGAATCATGTGAGAAGAAAAAGTACGTAGGTTATGGGGCTTTAACTGTTATGCATCCTGCTCTCATCAAGGACTAGACGGAAATGCTGACCTCCTAAATCCATCTTAGCGAGGTGCTGCTTATTTTGTTGTTTGTAATCACAGGTTTTTGTGAAAATAGCCATACCCTCGTCTATATATTGTAGTAAATTGTACATGTAATAGAGATCTCCTGTGTGAAACTTATCATGGTTCGTATATTTTTTGTCATGAATTGCATAAGAGATATACTGACATTTATCCCATTTGAGGGGCTACTTCATAAACTAATTGTTGGGCTGGCATGTTCCTATGTTCACTGCTCAATTCTGTGGTATTGTTTATGAGAGAGGGGTAGAGGACTAAATTCTTATGAAACTATCATGTTCCGAAAGAAACTGACACCTTTGACATTTTGTATTCTTCCTCATTCTTTTTTGGTATAAATTTATTCATTGTTCTTGTTCTTGCGTAATATCCCTCTAGTTGAATATTGTGCATTTAGGATGACGAATGTATTAGTGAGAGAATCTCAACATTTTAATTGTGCAGCCACTCTTTTTCCTATCGGGACATCAGTTGATATGTTACTAAGTGGTGCAGTATGCTAAAGATATGGACAACATTGGCTTTTATTTGGATTACCTTAGTAGTAGGAATAACTTTGTTCTTAGGGTTAGGTATGAAGGAAGGTTTTTCCTGCCATATATACTTTTCCATGATATGAAATCCTTACATAACTTGCTTCCTTAGGCAGGCTTTGTATGAATACTTCTTTGAAGTGGGAAAAACTGCTTACGTGTCTTTAACTATCTATTAAGCTGGGACCGGCTTCTCACCTGTTTAAAATCAGTTCCTTCATGCCCCACCTTTGAAGAAGTTTTCTTTTAGACTAGTTGCTATTTACAAAAAAAAAATGAAAAACAAAAGAGTCACTTTCTACTCTTCTGCCCTCAACAGATTATTCTTGGTTGACCCCTTTCTGTTTCCTTAATATTTGCTGAGACTGACTGGACCAACTGTTGTTTTTTTAATTGTTTCACAATTAGGCCCTTCATGCTGTGATATTTGAAAGATACTTTACTGTGCAAAATTTTCCCTCTTTGGTGCTTTAGTCTTCTAACACTTGTTGGAATATCATCTGTTAATCCATTTTCTGGGTTCCCAATAATACAGTTCCTCAATGCATTCTTGAAGTTAAAACATGTGTGAATTGGTTTTCGGAATATTTAAATGACTGTTGAGAATGTACCTGTTTAAAATCTTATAATTAACCAAAAACAGAGAAGATGGTAGTGGGCAATCTGATGTGGTGTTAGATAGAAGATTCATTTAGCAATGTGTTCTTCATGATTTTTATATCGCAATAGCTGAGGATAAGACGAGGTGAAGTTATGAAATGATATAGTCACGAGTTATAACTTGTAGTTTACACATTCTTGCTCCACTATAAACTTGATTTACATTAAAGGCTTTAGTGGCAGTTGTTCTAACATAGTTTACAGGGTAGAAAAATGTATAGTATGTTGATTGTATTAGAATACAAGAAATTCTATAGGATTTCTCTCGGCGAAGTTTAATTTTACGTATTAGAACTTTGCCTAGTGGACCTGCTTACAGCATGTCAGCTAGATTACATCTTAGAGGTTAGGGATATCTTTCTTCACAACACAGCTTATTAAGTTGCTTGCAGACATGTAGTATATATTTGCCTTTCATGTTTCCTTACTACCAGGTGTTTTATCTTTTGAAACAAAGAACACTAACAGCTTGTTGGAGTGGTACTCTCCTCAACAATGCGCGAGTTAAACTGCCTGTGCCTAAATTTGACACGAAAAAAGAAGTTGAATGTTGCCAATAATTCATTTTCTTCAATGGAGAAAGTGGACCAAGTGATAAATACTTTTACTTGCTACAATTAAATTATGCTACAGGAATAGAATGCAGTGTGAGCGGACAGTGCTACCAGAAGACAGCACAAAAACTCTCAGAGAAACTTGGCTCAATAGCAGTTGCTATGACTGATGGTGCTTTTGGTTCTTGTGACTAGCTAATTATCATCCAAAATTGTACTGTTGCCTGCTCGGTTTATTAGAAACTTTCGGAGGAGGATCCAACTTCATGATAAATACTTGCGCAGAAGTTTATACGACTTCTGTTTATAGTTTATATTTGCGCAGATTGGGTTGTTGGAGAACTGTAGTATCTTGATCTGACCGTCCTCCGTATCCTCTACTCCAGTCTCAGAATCTTTCCTCACTTGAGTTCTCTTCTACTGACTTGGATACCTCCAAAATCAGTCCAATGGAACAACATATTTTACTAAACCTCGAGTAATCAACAATCAGATAAAATATTAGTTAGATATTAGCAGCAAGAGTTCTCTCTCCCATGCAGAGTAAAGTCTCATTTCCCGCGTTTTGTAACTAATTTTTAAGAGAACCAAGTCTCATTTTCCTCTTTTCATGACCCAAAATGCATGGGAATCCTCTTTACGAAAAATCAAAGAAGTGACATGGTCCATCGATGCTCCAAACGTGCTCTTATTGAAAAGTGATTAGCCTAATTGTAGCTTAGAAGTGTCATTTTTGTCATTTAATTTTGAGTTAAAGAGATTAAATAGGAATTGACCAACATTGTTTCCTAAAAACGTAGGGAGTATTATCAACTTCTCCCATGCCAAATAAATTCAAAATAATATGTTTATATGTATAATAAAATGAGAGACCAATTATCAGAAAAATCTTTTTCCATTTATTTTATATTATATTCCTCATGGCAGATCCTGATGGAGAGAGTTCATGGGGTTTGTCAATCGTTACAAGAAGTTCGCCCTAATTACATCAACTCCAATAACCAGTCTCATAGTTAAAACAAAGGATATAGAAACTGAAATCCCATCAGCTGGATATAGAACAACTAAAATAGTAATAAGTTTTGCATACTTTTAGACCCTGCTGTTAGCTGGCAGCGGTAAAACACCATCAAAGAAGTCCCCAAAGTAACCGTGAGGTTCATGTACTAGCTTTGAGATGATATCTCTTAGTGTGATCATGCTCTCTAGATTTCCCACATCATCCACAACATAAATCCGATGGATCTTCTTGGAATCAAGCTTCGTAATGACTTCTTCAAGTGTATCGTCTCTTCTGCATGTAACCATTCCACTCAACAACGGTGATGCCTGTTGGTTTCCTTCAAGATAGCTTCTAACTGCTGCGAGGAAGTTCTTAGCTGTGATAGATCTGCAATGCATGCAAAAATATGTGCCTTGAGATGTCATCTGTAGTGGAGATCACTGATATAAACTATCAATGAGAGTTGATTCATGCCGGGGAATTTTCAACAGATTCATTTTGTAAGGACAATGTAACAAGAGACTGCAGTTGAACAGACGCCATGATTCACAAGGCCATTGAATGGTACCATCTAGATCTCAGAGAGATTAAACTGCCTATTTATGAAGAGAGAGGATTCTTCATATAGGGGTGTTTGTTCATTTCAATGTTTTTTATTGTTATTATTATTATCATCAACAAATCCTCTCTTCCTCTCAATTTTTTTCCTTCTCATATATAGGCCAAGAATTCACAGGATTGGTTGCATCAATCACTCCATCAAATCAGCTCTCCCAAAAAAAATTAAAATTATTATTAATATGGTTGTATTTAATCCTAAAATAAAGGTACACATGAAAATAATAAGGGAATGCAGTCTGTTCACTTTTTCGTGAATGTAGGCATGATGACTCAACAACAACTTTATTATCTTCTCGTTTCTCTTTTTTCCTTCTACTATACTCTCTCTCCTTTAAACTTACAACTAAAACAGGAAAGCAATATGCTTTAAGCCAAAAAGAGATCCTGTAGATGTACTGATTCACTTGATCCTCAACCTTTGATGCCTCATATAATGGAAATAATACTAAAATTGGGCCATTTTGACCAGATTAACAATAATATCCCCAGTAGTATGTAAAGGATCTTGTGTAACATTTGTTTAGTTGCTTCTAGAATTGGTTTGCTTCTAGTTCTGGATTTGGTAGTTGAAACTGGTTATCATGCCCATGATCTGGATAGATTCAGGGAATTGAAAGAGGGATATTGAAGCTGTGTGCAAAACACTGGTGGCCTAACCTGAGACAATGTTATCATGGCATCTATGTTGGGATCCACATATTCTAGTCCTGTTTCTCAAATATTTAAAGAAATGCTATATATACCTAAATTGTGCACTCACTGATGTGTCAAGGGTAAGAGTGGGTGTATGAATTAATAACCACAGATATGAAAATTCTAGATTTATATTAGAGCAAATGCTGAAAGGTGTAGTAACAAACCTGTGATCCTTATAGATCGCAGGTGCAAGTAGAAGGAACTGAATGTCTCTGATGCTAATATTACCAACTGCCTTTCTTCCACCACTTTCGACCACTGGTACCCCACCAACTCCCTTTTGCCTCATCAGTTTAAATGCCTGCAGCACTGGTTCATCCTCGCTCACCTTAGAAAGAAAAGGAAAGGATTAAAAGGAAATCAGGTAACAGCAAACTAATGTGCAAGCCTTTACTTGGAAAATAATGTCGCCAATCATGTCAAGTTCCAAGCATAGTTTGGCTAGGATTACGAGCCATGTGACCAACCTATAAGCTTGTGTCTGCGACACCAAACTTTCTAGTATACTGCACTGATCTATTCTTTGATTTTAGATGCCATAAAGACAAAGTTTTTGAGAATAGGAAACTAAACATGTCAAATAACATAAGCATGTGTGAGTACAAAGAGAGGGGGCCAATTAAGTACAATACAAGATCCCCTGCCTCAACGTTCAAATCAAGTTTTCAGAGGCATACAATATAATGGAAAAAGTTTTCAGGCAATGGAATCCCACAAAAACTTGAACTCAGAAAGACATTAGGGACCAAGTGCTTGACGTAATCAACACAATATTCTTTCAACATATAGCTCTTCGTAAGAACACATCCTCCATCACATCATAATCAATCATCTCTCTTTTCACCCTGGTTTCAGACTTACTTTCAAGTTTCATCCTCGTGAGAGCTTTAACTTGATATAAACCAGCCCACCTTATATGTGCAATTACTACCCTTCATTAAACCAGAGAACTAACAATATGGAGATTTCCGATAAATTTTTATTGCAACTGAATTCAACCATGCACCCGGAGCTATCAAAGTGAGACAATACGTAAGAGTAAATTAATAATTGGTAATCTAATAAACAATAGAGCCAGAAGCAAAAACAGACTATTGAAGAATCAGAGCTTTTTCAAGGGCTTAATACAATACATGGATTCAAATGGGCAGGATTAATATATGTGAGCAAAGACATATCTAAACATGAAACTACAAGGCATCAATATTATCATTGGACGATGGATATCCCGGACTGCCTGAAACCTTCTCCAGAAACAACTCCATAAAACAAATAGTAGAAGATGCAATTGTTAGTTCTAGATTAGTGTCAATTCATCCATGATTGATATGATTGATAGGGCAATATATAGAACATGAATGTATCATAGATTGCTACAATGATTATTTGAAAGATGAATCCTTATGAAGGATCACATAAACTAAAACAATCAAAATACCTTTATGACACAATTGGTCTTCATTAGGGGAAGACCGAGTTCAGAAAGTTTCTTGGAACCCCAGCTTTCAAACCAATGAAGACCCACACATTCCGCTAACATGTGAATAACAGCAGATTGGGTAATGATGGTTTCAATTTTTCCTTCCCCAAGATCAAGCACAGGGACACTCTTCATTCTGTATTTTGATAGCAGCAGAAGCATGGTCGGAAAGGAATTCGATGACTGCAAAGCAAGAAATGGAGCCCACCGAAATGAGCCGGAGATGTCTCGAACCTGTGTAGTCATGAGTTAGTAGACTGTTTGATGTAGAAGAATTTTTTTGTAAGTTTTAAAGCAACCTTTGTATTCTTATAAAATTCAGAGGAAGTCAGAGACTCAAAAAAGTTTCCAGAGGCTGACGCAACAGAAAAAGGGTTTGAGCTTCTATATCTTGGAGAACCCATTCCATTAGCTGCTGCTGCTGCTGCAACAGCAGGGCCCACAGTTTCCTTGTATCCATTGGCATCTAACTCCAAGCCTACAGATTCTTCTTTCTTTTCCGACTGCAAAAATTAAAATGCAAACTCATGTATTTTGATTATCTTCACATGGTGAAAAGGTTTAATTTAACGATTGAAGTCCACCCCCACCCCCACCCCCACCCCCACCCCCATCCCCATCCCCATCCCCATCCCCATCCCCATCCCCGTACAGGGGCACATGCTCACATAACCTACATGCATCCAGTCAGCAGAGCCCAGAGTGAATCAAGCAAATGGAAATCCTGATAATTATTTCATATATGGAAGGACAATTTCTTCCTTAATTAGGCTGTATATATCTCCTAAAAAATAATATAAAAGGTTTCCACTCACTAGTAAATTTGTTCAAGGTTACCCTCTCACTGGTCATTGGGTATTGCTAAAGAAAAGGAAAAGAAAGTGCACGCCTTAAAGATTAAGGACTTCTATCAAAGAGTACATATGCTTGTATGTTGATACAAAGGAACATATGCTCTCAAATCGGAAATATAGAATGTGTTAAAACTTTTGCTCTCACTTTCCCTCAGTCCGTCATTCATGAATTGGTTTTAATTAGCAGTCCTACAGATTCAATATGTTTGCACTCAACACCAGTAAAAGCTGTACCTTTCTGAGAAAGAAAAACATACATATATAACGGATATCTTTTGCCCAAGTTGGAACTGAGAAAAAAGAATCTTCTCCCTTTTTTCCACCCATGAAATAATCTATTTTCTTCCATTTTCAATAACAAGTCTTGGTTTACAAACCTGATGCAGAATCCATACAACAATTCCTGCGAACTCAATAATTCCAATGTATCTGTCGATCCAAGTAGCGTCTTCTGGTGCATCAATGTCCACAACAGGAACACTGAGAATTTTATGTAGGGCCATTAACTGGACAGCTTCAGCCACACTGGTATCCGAATTGATCTCAATTACTGGGAGTAGTATGCAGAATGATTTTAGGACAATTAGGTAAGAAGACAACATAGTAATATCAAGGAAGTCTTAGTAATCATATGTAGAATCTAGCAGTGCCATGTAGGTACTGCAACTTAATATATACATACTATTATGCTTAAGCAAGGGCGTCAACACCTACAGAAGGCATTTAGGTGTGCAAAACACATTTTTGTTCTACTCTCATTTAAATCAAGATATCCCACTTCAATCCTATCTAGTATCGATCCCTACTTGCAAATTATTTCTGTTTACTTGCCAACCTTTCATTTAAAATAACTCCAAATTATTTATGCCTCAAAAACCAAAACTTAATATTCTAGGTAAAATTCCTTTCTTCTTTACCAAAATTCCCACCATGAGCAAATAAATTATGGATCAGGGAGTCACAATCATCCCGATTCTGAGCGGTGATCTCCAGTCTTGACACAATTTTTTTTGCATTTTTCTCAATCCTCTTATATGCATTCAAATGTATGATCAACTGGAAAAGATTTTCCTATTCAACAGCACAAAAGGTACAGGATACAAGGAAGACGATGGGATTTGTTCAATTAAATATCACACATTCCTCTCTAGCACCCCAACATAATTTGCAACAGATCAGAGTCCAAGGACACTGTTCATATAAATAAATAAAGAAAGAAAGAAAGAAAGACATTCAATTAAAGGGTTAGATCATTTCCAATTATCCAGAGAAATTTATGTGATATATCAACGATCACAAGAAGAAAAAAAACTAATGAGAACAAAAGTACATATATGCAACACCCATCCATGATATATGTATACACACATAAATGATGCATAACATATAAAATAAAAAAAGTAGATATATATATATATATATAAGAGTAGTACGTACCTTGAGAAGAAGGAGCAGGAGGGAAGGAAGAAACAGGGATGCTTTCAAAGCAAGCATTTAGCTTATCAGTAGGGCTGAGCTGAGGCTCTTGCACATCCCACAAATCTTCTACTCTCATCCCCAATTTTGCTTCCGGGCTTGACATCCCACTCTTTGGACTACTTTCTCCCTCTTCCATTCTCTCTCTATATACATATATATCTACTCTGCAACTTCCCAAAATATGAAGCTCAAAACAAAACTCTACTCCCTTCCTTGGTGAGACGGGGGTGGAGTATTATTAGTATACA
Organism: Hedera helix; assembly: GCA_947179155.2. NCBI lineage: Eukaryota > Viridiplantae > Streptophyta > Magnoliopsida > Apiales > Araliaceae > Hedera > Hedera helix. The sequence goes on along the minus strand of OX359269.1, from coordinate 52,584,928 downwards.
GTAAACTGCTAACTATGTTTACTCGCAAAAAATACGCTTAAAATTAGATTATTTATATTAATTTAATATTATTTATTAATAATTTTAAAAATAATTAAAAAATATAAATAATTTAATTTTTAAATATATTTTTTATAAATAAATATAGTCATAATACAGATATACTATTAATCTGTATCTTAATCGTGGGATCTTATATTCTAGACTGATTATTGACGGCTAAGATGCAGGGGCTGTATCAGTTGTGATACAGTTGCGTGGTCCAAGTTGTCACTCTCTGCTTATCCGATCCATTATGTTAACTACGTGGATTTTATAATCAGAGGGCAAAGACTTATCCGCTTTTTAGTCATGCCCGTTGCTGGTAAGAATACATCTTACACTAACATGCGCTGGGGTGTCGTTTACGTTAGTCTGTTCGATGCTGACTGACAGGTCTAAAATTGTGTGTGCATGAGTTTGGCTTGCACAAAGCTTGGGCTGGGCTTGGCCGTTGTGGGGCTGGTCTTCGATAGGTCTGGTTTGATCAAGTAAAACTCGTTGCCTTTCCCTTTTTTCTCCTTTTTATTAGTTTTAATAAATTTATACTCTTATTTTACTTTAAAATATATAAAATTAACATTAAAGTAAAGTCCAAATAACATTATTTCGAGCTTAAAAATATATATTACATAAATTGAAGAAAAAATCAAAATTGCAATACAAATAAAAATATAAATTGATTGATTAAGTTATAACGAAATGTGCAAAATGTAATACAAATAAACCTTTAAAATATAATTACATGAATAAGTTTACGTGTCATACAAATAAATTAAAATTACAAGGAATGGAATTTGAAAATTAACTACTAATAAACGACGCGTCATTACATTCGTATATTTCTTGCAGCAAATGCAAACCTCCAAATGTATTATATTAATTATACTCATCTTTTCGTCTAACGATCTACTTATAAAAGAAAAACAAGAATTTAAAACTATTGTATTAGCTTAGACAATTAGTATATCACAAGCTATTGCAAGTCAAAATATGATAATTGTACTGGTGGAGAAATACCAAGTTAATAAATCAAGATTCTAATATCACCCTTGGTCTAAATGGGCAAAATTATTTTTTCTTGAAAGTGATTCCAAAGATAAAAGGCAATCTTAGAGGACGAAGAAGTACTAACAATGTTAGTTTCATGTCCAAAAGACTGAAAATGGCTCCTAGGATAGGCCGGTTCCAACAACAACACCACAACATGCCCGGTCCAGTCCCAATATTCTCTTTTAAATCCTCAAATCCATTCCTGATCAGAGTTTTTCAAGCTTTTATCGGGCCGATTCAATTCGAACTTTCGGCCTTTACGCTTTAAATGCATGCCTAATATTATTTTTTTAATTATATAAATCGTTTTAAAAAAAAAATTATTCATAATTTAAGACGTTTTATATACATATATATAAGAAAAAAAATTAACCATTTCATGTTTTGCCATTAAAATTTTCATCAAGATGGAGTACTTGAGATAGAGGGAAAGATAAATAATTAATTAATTTATATATAAGTAGTAATAAAATTGTAAATCAATGTTAATTATCTAACATTAGTATTAATAGAATTTTTTAATATGTATGATTATGTCTAATACGACTTATATAATGAAAAAGAAAGAATATAATAAGTACACAAAATTAGTGAAAATTTGATTGTCCCCGCAATAAATGGATACGAAACCTGAGGGGTTCAATTGTATTAGTCTTAACTATACTTTTAGGATCTTATTAACTAATAAAATTAGCAAGTATTTTTTAAATTTTTGTTAAAATGATTTTTTTATATTAAAAATAAAAAGCCAAGGACTGTAGAAATATATATATATATATAAATAAATTTGTAAAGGGAATTGATTTATAATTAAATTCCATTAACGGTCCGATCCCACGTACTATTACATAACTGACAAACAACGTGAGGAGTGTCTTAAAATTAGTTTCTGCTAATCAGGATGAAATTTGCTGTTATTAAACTCTGTTTTATATTTCTTTACATATATATACAAATTTATATTTATAATATATATATATGTTTCATGTATCTTGCAACAGCTACATAGAAGAGAGTATTTGAGCCCCTGCTAATCAACCAGCAGCAGAGTCATTTTGACTATTCACATTCTCTCTATATTCAGGGGTTAATTAGGCGCCAAACCATGGAAGACTCTTCCCCTCCGCCGTCTGATTCCAATTCAACGGTTGGCGGCGCCTCCAAATTCCTTTCCAACCTTCCCAATCGCGGCCTCCTCACATCCACTATTCCCTCTTCTAATTCGGTGATCCCTATCTTCCTCTCTCTCTTTCATCCCCAAAACCCTAGTTTCCATATCATATGAATGTGTCTAGGTTATAATTTTACTTACATTGTTGTAAACTTTATGTCTTCTCTAACTTCTATGTGAATTTTTGGGGTGTTTTTGGAAGTAAAATCAATAGCAATTAATTACTTTTAGAAGGTAATCAATTATGTTTGAAGCGTTTTTTGTGCTCCTTCAGAAGATTCAGAAACGCTTGATATATTCTAATTGTTAATTCATTATTGTTTCCAATGTAGATACCCTGTCTGTAATATTGATATGCAACATGTAATTGGACGATCATATCTGCATGTTGCTTTAATTAATATTTCCAGTCTTCAGTCATGAAGGATTTAGTATTTCCTGTAATCGTGCTGGGAGTGGTGGCATAATTTTTTTGGGGATAAATTAATGTAAAGGAATAGAATTGCATGGAAAGTGTAATTATTTCATCTGTTGTGGTATATTTTATGCTATAACTTGATGAAAAAAGCGCATAGGTAGTAGATAAACACACACACAAAGGCATGAGTAGATGGATTCCAAATGCCTGAATTCCCAGATTCCTTAGGAGATTGTACCAGGGTAGGGCATAAATGAGGATGATTTGATTGCAACATGGAGCAACTTGAGCAAGATGGATAAACTGAAGATCCATATGAAATTTCCCAGAATCCTTTGGTTGTATGATCATATTATGATTATTAACTTGAAATCATGCTTAAGATCCACTTAAGAAACGAACTTTTATGAACATAGAATAGAGGTTTGGTGCCCTCATATATTTGTTCTCCAGTCTATACCACATTAACCAGTCATCTTCTCGCGGATCTAATGGAAAGATATGTACATTTATAGATCTTCCATAAGTAAAAAGAGCAAGAAAAAAATCGATAAGAGGTTGTTTATGAATTGTTAAATTATTCTGCATCAAAATATACATTCCTCCTCCCTTCTGAAGGATATAAAGTTCTTATTTAGGCTGGTAGTTGAGTATCGTATTGGAGGCCTTACAAGCATTTAATCATTGAATCATCTTTGATGTTGATTGCCACCAATATTTTAGCTCACATTTTGGATCTTCTACAAATGGGAAGTGTATTGTATGGCTGAAAAGGATCTGATTCAGCCTAAAGTCATGAATTCTATAACTTGTGATGCAGGTTAAAGAGTCTCTCTCTCTCTCTCTCTCTATATATATATATATATATATATGTGTGTGTGTGTGTGTACTTTGGCAGATCAACCCTGGAACCAGATTTCCATCTTTGAATGGTTTTTGTTTCTCATGCCTCCAGGTTCCAATTATAGGGTTTGTACATATCAATATATTCTTGATGGCAAGTTTTTTGCAGTGCATCTCCCCCCCCCCCCCCCCCCCCCCCCCTCTCTCTCTCTTTGGGTGCTTAAACTGGTTAGCAGAAGAGGATTTGGAATCAGCTGTTGGTACTACCATAGGGTTAAACTGATTGATAGTGCCATATGAGCAGAACAAAAATCTAGTCACTTCAATTTGGGCAAAAAAACAGTGACTACTTTGAGTTCTTGATCGTTACCCTTCTGCAATTTGGGCTTCTGAATGTGGTTTTCTGTTTCTTAAATATTGATGAGTTTTTTTTTTCGTTAAAGCTTTGACTTGTAGATTCTTGGAGTTGCATTCTTTGTAGATTGTCAATAGAAGTATACTCATGTTACTGGTTGTCTTTGCATGTACGAATATGCAAATACATACTAATTAAAAGCTTATGCTATAAGAAATTGAATGTGAGTATCAAGATTTATGTGCAACCCTACGTACATGAGGACCGACATACATGGGTAATTGCAGCAGTTGCATTTATAGGGAATTGTTTAAGAACACTAAAGGAGGGTACAAAGGGCTTCCTGATAACATTATAGTATCATCTCATACATAAGATTTAGTTGTTGAACAGTTGGTAGTAAACAGAAATTGCAATGATATTTGAATGCAAACTCTTGTTTTCAGTAATTACAGCATGTACAATCGGCAGGAAACCTTTGGGATATCATGCATGTACAAGCACAAAAAATTTACTTGATTTATTGATTTGAATGAACCTGTTTTCATATATCTGTTTATTTACAATCGTGTTTCGACAGGGTGGTATGCGAGTTTATATATGTGATCACGATACATCGCCGCCAGGTCCTTTTCTACATTTTAGCTTTTTACTTATGTTTTCAGATTTTGAAAATTCCTATAGAACATTATGGTCACCTGCTTTATATTTTGTCTTTATACAGAAGTGCATTTAGCAATTCCTTTATGCAGTTAGTTCTGGAAAAATTTCAATTCACAAGAAAATAAATTTAGGTCTAAATTTTTTGAATAATGGGAAAATATAGATATAAATCTTATTTACTTTTCTGATAAGGGTTCTTAAGTAGTATATTGTATTCGAAATAGGTTTCTTAAGTCTTTCAGTTAGTACTTTGCAATTTGCATAACCCTTGGTTTGCAATTAGTGTGCATTTATTGGAGGATCTTATTGTACTTTATTTATATGTCCAGAGGACCAGCTGATAAAGACAAATCAAATGAACATACTGATTAGGTCGCTTGTGCTTAAGAAGCAGAAGGGAGAATCAAGTTCAAATGATGCAAAGCGTGTTGCTATAAATGAGGGTTCTAGAAAGAGGTACGTTTCCATTTCTTTACTGGAATCATTGTTTGGCTTCTTTCCATATTGTCTTCATGTGTATGCATCGGTTTGGAATTTCTTATGTAAACCTTATGCAACTGGGTCTTGATTGGATCTTGATTTTGTCATGTATGAATAGTTTATAAATTATAATATTAATTCTTTCTTGCTACCATTATGTTCTTTTCTTTTATTGATTAGTTTATCTTTCAGGGTGGCGGAAACAGCTTTAGATGGCAGAGCTTCATCTAAGAGGGCCTTGTCTAATGCTCAAAATAGTTCTCGACAAGGTGAGTTTTTTAGTTGTTTACATGCTTTTCATTATGCATATTGAGACAGGATTTGCAGATAGATAATTCTAGAGTATTATAGTGAGGTTGCTGGTCTTGGGAAGGCAATCTCATGTTTGTGGGAGTACTTGGTAATTAATATTGTTGGGATAATTGTAGAGATAATATTCTGTTGGAGCATTTCATTGTGTTTTTTATCTGCAATTGTTCCCCCGTCTTCTGTTTAATACATATGCACTCTATTCATGTTATTTTTTTTCTTTAAATGCTACCAATTCATCGTCTATGATCTGTATATAATGTTAATTACGTTTATCATCTCTCAAGTTTTTAATGGATTTTTGAGCTTGTTTGCAGAGGGATCTAAATCGCATGCACCTGACAAGGATTTCCAGAGTTTGACGGTGGAGAGACTCCGCACACTTTTAAAAGAAAAAGGTCTTTCACTGAGAGGAAAAAAGGCAAGTATCATTGTACAGAAACTTTGTTATTCAGCTTCTGCATCTTTTGACTTATAGTTCGCAAGTGGTTTAGAAGTTCTTGTCCTTTTTCTGCCAATATGATGAATACATATAGTTCAGAAGCATGAACCAGGCAAGGCTCTGTGTCTTATGGGACATGTGTCCGGCACTTGTCAATGTGCCATCATATTAGTACAAATTGTTGCATTTTTTATATATGTTTTGCATCTCTTGGACACCCACCAAAAATATCAAAAATTGGTGAATTTTGATATATGTCGTCCTTAGCAAGCCAAGATAGTAGTATAGCTGGCAAGAAACAATCTAAAGTGATTTCAGCTTTCCCAAAGTTATGTCACCTTAGCTCTATGAGACGTAAATGTTCATAAAGTATATTCTTTCCTATATTTTGGCTTGCATAATATGGTGATTATTGGTTATCATTATTCGTAGGTTGCTAGTTTTATGTTGAAGCAATATTTTAGCTTTGAATCACTTGTTTATATATATATATATATATATATATATATATATATATATATATATTGTAGACTCAAATATTTAATAGATATATATTTCATTTCATATTTTTTTTTTCATAATAATTTTCATAGGAGTGCAACACGAGTACTTCCCAAATATTTCTTATTTATACAGTACATATTTAGATATTTGTGTCCTTGTATTAAGTCTTTTAGTGTTTGTTGGTGTCTGCATGCGCATTCTTGTTGCAACCATGTTAGTTAGCACTATGGATAAATGGTTCCCAGAATGAGTATTAAGTATGAAAGACGTTTGCCCTTTTCACTCACTTTATATTATCTCCGTTGACTGATATTGAATTAAATATACAGGATGAACTGATTGCGCGGCTGAGAAGTGTAAATGGCTAAAGCATAGTTCAAGAGGTGGGAAGAAAGTTGATCTGATCAAATACTAACTATGAAATTTGTCCATTACTGATTTTTTTTCTGAATCTCTGTTGACTGATCAGCTGGGCAGGTTGAACTGGTTACGTGCCTCGGATTCAAATCTTTGCATAACTCAGGAGTGGGGAGAAAGCTGATCTGCTCTCAAGATTTGTCCAACATCAACATCAGAAAGTAGGGTTATCTTGTTTGTTTGATGTAAGTTAGTGATCGTGTGCTTTGGAACTGGTCTAAAGTGGAAATGAACACTTCGTTTTGCATGATTATTTGTTTCAAGTTTATTAGTGTCTGTGGTTAACTACCATACATGTAATCTTATTGACTAATATAGTAGGGTGTGAGGGAAGTGTAATTAAAAGTTAATAATAGAAACTCTGGCCAAGGAGACCTTCTTCTCAAGAGTGCATTTGATTTTCAATTCTTGTACTATGGGCGTCAACCTTTCAAATGACCGGCCATAATGTCTTTTGTTACATCCTCAATAGAAGATTTATTACTTGTTTTAAAGGAACAAAGTTTCAAGTCTAATTCAGGCTTGTTCATATACTATCATTTATACATATCAGTGTAAGAATTATTATGGATGTTAAATTTACCAAGTGTCCTCCAATCTATTTGTGGTTCCACTGGCTTTAAGTTTTAACTAGGATAATATGTTACAATATTGGTTTTTTGTAGGGCGTTTGGAACGACGGTGGAATAGTTGTCGAAATTTGTTTTATGGGCTTGGTCATTTGTCAACTGACTTGCTTGTAGATAATGAGTTTCAGTTTTAATATCGGAGAAGATATATTATGTTAAATAGTGTATTTCTTTTGAAACAGAATTTAATAGATTAAAGTTTTGGTTTTCAAAAGTAATCAATTATTTTGGGATGTTTTTTAGAAGAAAGGGTAGCATAGGTTTTAGATAATTAATAGTTGGAGCGTTGGACTGTTTTTAGATAGCATACTTTTATTAGCCTATATTATTGTTGGATGTGACTGCTGCCCTTTTCTGATACACACATTAAATTAAGAGTAATACAGTGTCTTGTTTTGAGGCTATGAGATCTTCTCCTTGTTAACACTCATGACAGGGTGATTTTTAAGATTTATGATAAAGATACGTATTATCATTATAAATTTTTTTTAATAGAATTATGTTAACGGGATTTACGGTCATTATAAATTTTGGTACAGAGATATAAAAAAAAATCGTTACAAAGAATCTAAAGCCTGTTTTGAGAGAGAGAGAGTGACAGAATTATTAAAAATAGATAAGTTTACACACACAATAACTAAATACGATATTAAACACTATATCTATCTACAATATTAAAAAGTAGAACATGATATAAATTTTAATGTTATATTTTATTTTTTAATTATATAAATAGATGTAATGTTTGATTGTTATGTATTTATAATTATTCGTTAAAAATTGTTCATTTCAGAGGAGGGGATAATTTAATCTGACTTATCCATAATTATATCACCTCCGTGTATCTTTGAAGTGAATATGATCTCGATCATATGGATAAACATCTAAAAAATTAAATATCTACTTTTCCTTCAATTTTTGAGTGAAAACGTAAAGGAAAAAGGGGATTTATAAAAATATTAGTCTACAAATTGAAAAGGCGCTGGATTTTCTCTTGATTGGAACGATATTTGTCCTCCATTCATTTGGGAAAGATGTTTGTAATGAGGCTGGCCAATATCTGTTTGCTCCCCATAATGGTGTCCTATTATCATCATATATATATATATATATATATATATATAATCGCTGCTGCAGGTAGACCCGAGAAAGAAACCCATAAAAATTAATAACACGTGAGATGTGTTATTAGAAAGAAGACGGACGGTGGGTCCATTTGGATCGGGACCATTTTAGGTGTTTGGACGGTGAAGGGATCTCTTAGGTAGGTAGTACCGTAGTAGGTATTGTTTTCCTTTTGATGGCCGGCCGCCGTTGGAGCCTTCACTATATATATATATATATAGGAGAAATTACAGAATACTACTTTGTTGACATTTCGTACTTTACTGCATACTTTTCAGTTGATACGGGGGAAGGGAAGATATTGTTGGCGTCGACATCAAATCTCTAGTACAAGTAACGGCCTATCTCTTGATTACACAATTATTAACCCCTCCTCTTTCTTTCTCTCTCTCTCTATACACCCACACTAGTGTTCGTGAAGCACATGGATAAGAGGTCAAATGTGTCATACCTTTATGAGTTGGTTATTTTTCTCTTTTTTTATGTTTTACTCTCTCCCTTGCATAAATAAAAAGAGTTTTATTGGACTTTGATCTTAATTAATTTGGAAAATTCTAAAATTTATACTGTGATGTAAATTTATTTTAAATTATAAAATAATAATTTTATACTTAGTAATACTTTTTATGTAATTTACAATAGTAATTCTTGTATTAATCAATATCAAATAAATTCACATTAATTTTAAAAGTTAAAATTTTACAAATTAATTAAAAAGGAACTAAATAGAAAATTATTTTATTTTATATAAAAAGAGTCTTATTCATTAAATTTATACTATTTTTTTTTTTTGTAAGAGGGATGAAGTATATTTTTATTAAACTTCACTTTACAATGAGATAGAATAACCAAATTGCAAAAAATAATTATAAGTACACAACATTCAAATATTATATTTATAATAATTATTAAAAAATAAGACATGACATTAAAATTCGTATTATACTTTATTTTTTTAATTAAGATAAATAAAATATTTAATTTTATATTTAAATATTATATATATAAATTTGTCTAATCGTAAAAGAAATAGTGTCCGGTCACTTTTATGGGTTAAATAGAACGTGCTAATAAATTTCATCATATTTCTCTTTTGTCGTGTTTGTCTCAAAAGGACGGGCATGTGTATAAATAGATGGTTAAGTACATCTTGTATTGCCTTGAGAGAGACTATTATCTCAGTCTCAAATTAAATATTTAATTTTCATTATTTTTTATTAAATTTAGTATTTAAAAAATTAAATTTTCTATTATTTTTTGATAAAATATAAATGAAAGGATTATAATGATGAGAAATTATATACAATGTATGACTTATTTTAATTTTAAACTTACATTTATTTATGCTTAATTATTATTATTTTTTTGTTGCTAATTTTTTTTATTAATTTTAAAATTAGTTAAATTCACCAAAAAAAAATCAAAATTGAACAATTATTTTGGGACATGGGAGTCTAGTTTGCGTAATGGGCGTCAGAATTCAAGCAAAGGCATGTACATTATTATAAAATTCTCCTCCTTTTACTCCCTGTTTCCGTTTGAATATCTATTACATTATCTACTAAAATATCTAAGCAAAATGAAGTTTGTAAATACAACTATGAATTAATTATATATATGGATTAAAACATATTCAATTCCTTCCAGCCTAAATACAAAGAGTATTTATTACTCCTTTAATTTTATTGTACAAAATAAATAATATAACTTAGTGATTTTTTAATTCAATAAGTCCTCTTTTTCATTAATGTGTATAAATGAGACGATATATTCAAGTTGTGTGTGTACGCATGTGTGTATATATATTAATTAAATTTATTAAATATTTTGTCACGTATATATTAGTGCCAGATGTACAGAAAAAATTTATAAAATAAAAATATTAATAAGTGACGTATATATTGGTTTCAATAATGTGGTCCACGTGTATAATATATCTCGTCGAGTCATTTTGTAAGTTAAAATTTTGTTTTTAGTAACTATAACAATAATTATTAAAAAATAAAAAAGTACCTAGCTAGTTAAAAGTTTGTAAATATATGGTTAAAAGTCTCAAATACATATATTATTATTGCACGTAAACCCCGCAAATGAACAGGTGTAAACGAATATAAATGAAATTGAGTTTAGAGTTAAAAATTAAATAGCTATAGATAAACAATCATAAATGAATATGAGTGGATATAAGTGAACTCGTATCAAATTTGAATATAAATATAGAATTAATATTTTCACAAGTTAATTTAATATTTTTAACTTGTAAAAATATAAATTGATATAAAAATTGATATATTCACAAATTAATTTTATATTTTCACAAGTGAATCACATTTGATCTTGTAAAAATATATCAAATTAGCTTGTAAAAATATTAATTCCCAAACTAAAAAATTTAATTAATGTATATATAGATTTCTCACATTCTTTATAACAAAAATTCATTTTCTTTAATTTCTCTCTCTAAAATATTATTTCTCTAAAACTTTATCTCTCTAAAATTTCGTACTACTTTCTGCCTCTAATTCCTCTCTCTCCCTCTCTCCAAAACATAAACAGATGAAAAGTGTACAGTAACCATCAGATTCACAATATTCTTGATGAATAAAATGATTAATGAATAACCAAAGTCAAAGTAAAGTACCCAGTGGATGTTAACTACAGTGTTTGTCGGACATTAATTAATTAGGCTGAACTCTATTATTAAAAAAAGACATTCTTAAATTTCTTATACTATGTTTTAGTCCCTATGTATGTTTATTAGTATTATAAGTATTTTTTAGTCACACTAAAGCCATCCTGTAAGATTGAATTAATATGGGAAATAACAATATTTTTTTCTTTTAATTTTTTTTTTTTGGCTTCAACATGAGCATTTCTTCCAAATATTAACTAACTGAGGATCGTCACGCATGCTTGTGTGGAACTAGCTTCGGTTTTGTATTTATGCCATCGTGATTGCAAATAGCAAATGTTTAGTATATTTTTCTGAAACAATCAGGAATGATTGATTAAATAACCATGTTACGGAATCAGATTTTAACATATATAGATCGATATACATAATGGAATGGTGATTAATTAATTATCTTATTATATATTTTGCAGTATTGAAACTTTCAAGAACACTCTTATATTAATTCATTAAAAGTTTTAATTTAGAGAAGGAAAAATAAATACTTTAGAAAGAGAAAATATAAAATTTTAAAGAGAAAGAGAAAGTGAAATCATTTAGAAATATAATACTCTCTTCGTCATAAGATAAAAGTCTTGGTTGATTTTTTGCACATATTGAGAAAGAAGATAAAATGATAAAATTATTCATATTTAAATTCTCATTTAATTGTATAGTTTTCTATACATGACTAATGATGCTATATAAATATACATAGAGAATAAAAATATTACAATTAATACCAAAGATATTATAAACAAATTAATGTAAAAAATATATTATTTAAAATAAATAGATATTTAACTTAATACTACTTAAAATAGTAATAAGGACTTTTATCCTGAAACAAAAAAAAAATAAAATTAAAATGAATTAACTTTGAAAGATAAATGGGGTATATAATTGGGATCCAATGGTCCACTCCCTTATTATGTCAGTGAATGTAGGTAAAATAATTATAACTTTCATTAGATACCCATCAACCAAAATCTATTTAATGAAAGTGGGCCCGTTTTGCTTGATCTAAATTTGCACATATTTGCTAAGAACCCGCCATAATATTAAACGCTACTACTAATATCTAAAACTGAATCGCAAGTGGTATAGTGTGCGACCACTTTTGGGCCGGGGAACAAAAACATGCTCTTTAATTTCATCACATTTGTCTCATATGCATTTCAGTTGCATGGAGAGATGGTTAAACCATCATGTATTGACTTTATTGAGATGTTCTAATCAAAGCAACAAAATTCAAACAACTAACTACTAATTTATATATCACTTTTAAATTTTAAAATTTTGCAACTTTATTAAAAAGAGAAAAGGAAATGGAACACATGGAGAAAATATTAACATTAATTAATACTCTTTCTGTGTCAAATTATATCATTATAATTGATTTTTAAAAGTCAATTTAAGACATTTTTAAATTTAAAATTGAGACGACTTGTTAAAAATTATAAAATAATAAAATTTATAATAAATAATATTTTTTAGATAGTTTATATTATTCATTATTATGTTGATTAAAATTTAAATAATTTATATCAAATTTGAGCTTTAAAATCTCTTACATTAACTTTAAGAAAAAACAATAATCAAATAATAATTTAAAATTGAGAGAGTATTATCATCTCTAAATCATGTATTGGAAGATAACTTTGTAATTAAGATTCGCCATCGGTCATTTCATCCGTTACCACAATGAAAGTAAACAAATTACTTATGAGTGGAGTGTTACTGAGGTTGTAAATTGAATTAAATGGTTTGAACTCGATTCAGGTTTGACTCAAAAAAATATAAGTGGGATTAGAATTCGTTAATAATATAATCAAAATCTGAGTACAGAAAATAGTTCGAATAAAAATACAAGTAGATTATGAGTAATGTTATACTCGACCCGTATACAATTCAAACTACTCGAATGTTTAATCATGATTCGATACATACTCAATTGATATATCTTTGAATAGATACTCAATACATTCTCTTGTAATATATACACAATTAAACAAAATTTGAATAATTAGTTATTATTATTTTATTTTATTTGTAATTTTAATTATAACTTTATATTTGTAAAGTGTAATTATAATTATATTTTTTCATTTCTAAGAAAAATAATAAGTTCAATTAATAATTATATGTATTATAAAGCTAGTTACTATGTGGAGATTCGAATTTGAATTCGAATTTGAAATTCGCATGTAGTTTGAATATAATTCTATCTAAGTTGGATTGAATTCAAGTAACAAAAATTAGAGTCAAGTCGAATTTGAGCAATTTTTTTCAAATATGCTCAAATTCAAGTCGTATTCGAGTAAGAAATCAACTTTACGAGTCGAATCCAAGTAACATAGAATACAAATCAATTCGACTCCTTTGCAGCCTCAAATGTTATTACTTAATGTTGAAGTGCGTAGTGACGTAATGCAGTAAGTGATTGAAGACATTATCGGGCCTGTCATTTAATTTTCGTGTGTGCATATTGCCGTGCAAAATTGTATTCCCTCCGTTCAAGGATAAAAGTTCTAGTCGACTGTTTGAGCATATTAAGAAATAGAAAAAAAATTACAAAATTGTCTATATTTAAATTCTCATTTAATTATATAGTTTTCTGCACATAACCAGTGATATTTTATAAATATGCATAAAGAATATAAATATGATAATAAATACTACTAAAGATATATTATTATAAAAAATATATTATTTAAAATAAATAGATATTTAACTTAAGATTACTTAAAATAATAATAAGGACTTTTATCCATAAACGAGGAAATGTTACTCCACGTAGCGAAATAATTGTATTTGTCTACATTACGAAAATTCATAATAATGGGCAACCACCACCATATATCAGTTCGGCTGGATATTAATTTACATTTATAATATACCTTAGTTTTAAATTATAAAATAAATTTTTGAAAGTAATCTTATATTTTATAATTATTATTGTATCCAAATGCACTTATTTTATCTTTATTATACATAGAATTAGATATTATTCTCTCTCTCTATATATAGAGAGAGAGTTGAAAATATACTTATATTTTCAACTCATGCAGATTCGAAAGGAAAGGGAGATAAGAAAATTTATTCCCGGCATAATAAATAAACAATTAATATTCCAACTCCGCCCGGCCGTTATTTTTTTCTGTTTCTTAGTTTGCCTGTTAATATTTTATTAATTTAAAAATAAACTTACCACGAAATTAGTAACCGGATGCGATCAAAATGAATATCTCCCTCTCCTCTAATTATTAATTGCCCATCTTTCTCAACTTATTCCCAACCTCATCTCTCCTCTCTAGACAGACAAGTACACAAAAACATGTACTAGAGAAACCGCCCTCGTCATATATATATATATATAACCACCAACTCCATTGCTCTCGCTCACCGCTCACCGCTCACTACTCAATCAATCAAAAAAAAGAAAACACAAATACTCCAGCTATCTAGTTTTTACTCTCAAACAATAATGCCCATGTTTATCTGTCACCTCATCTTTCTGATCTCTCTATGGTTTATGCTACTCATCTCCTCCTTGTCATTCATCCTGCACTACCTTTACTTTTTTTGCAAAAAGTACCATTCAAATGCCCCAGCACCTAAATCTTACCCTCTCATTGGCAGCCTCATCTCTTTCTACCAAAACCGGCACCGACTCATCCATTGGTACACCCACCTCTTATCCCACTCCCCCACTCAAACCATCGTCCTCCAACTCCTCGGCCCAGGTCGAACCATTATCACCGCCAACCCGGATAATGTCCAATACATTCTCAATTCCAACTTCCATAACTATCCAAAAGGCAAGCCCTTCACTCAAATCCTAGGCGATTTTCTCGGCTTTGGTATTTTCAATGTGGACGGTCAACTTTGGAACGCGCAAAGAAAGCTTGCCAGTCACGAGTTCAGCACCAAATCCTTGCGAGATTTTGTTGTCAAAGTGCTCCAAGAAGAGGTCCAAACCAGACTAATCCCGCTGCTAGAAATGGCTTCCGACAATGGCGACGTTTTGGACTTTCAACAAGTTTTGAGGAGTTTTGCATTCGACACAATATGTAAAGTTTCATTAGGTATCGACCCTTGTTGTTTGGACTTTTCTAGGCCACCGCCACAACTCGTTAAGGCCTTTGACACCGCATCGGAAATAAGCGCCATGCGCGGCGTGGCGCCTGTTTTCGCCGTGTGGACAAGCAAGAGATGGTTGAATGTTGGGTCAGAAAAGCTGCTCCGAGAAGCGGTTGAGGTGGTCCACGGGTCGGTTCTCGAGATTATTCGAGCTAAGAGAGAGATGCACCAAACTAAGGGTACTAGTGGTGAAGAAGATTGCCAAAACAACCTTTTATCGAGGTTGTTATCGGGTGGGAATGACGATATATTGGTGAGAGATATGGTGATTAGTTTTTTAATGGCCGGACGAGACACTACGTCGGCGGCGATGACGTGGCTCTTTTGGTTGCTGTCGGAGAATGAGAGTGTAGAGAAAGAACTGATAAATGAAATAATGTTGCTAAAAAATGGCGGAAAGGCATTAGAGCTTGAGGAACTGAAAGAAATGAAGTATATGAAGGCGTGTTTGTGCGAGTCCATGAGGCTTTATCCGCCGGTGGTGTGGGACTCGAAGCATGCCGCCGGTGATGACGTGTTGCCGGACGGGACGCCGGTGTATAAGGGGAATAGGGTGACTTATTTTCCGTATGGGATGGGGAGGATGGAGGAGTTGTGGGGGAAGGATAAGCTGGAGTTTAGACCGGACCGGTGGTTTGAAGAACCGGGAGTGCTGAAAGTGGTGAGTCCTTACAAGTTTCCGGTTTTTCAAGCGGGTCCGAGAGTGTGTTTGGGGAAAGAGATGGCATTTATACAGATGGAGTATGTGGTGACTTCGGTGTTGAAGCGGTTTGAGATTAAACCGGTTTGTTTGGAGGAGCCGGTTTTTGTTCCTCTATTGACAGCTCATATGGCTGGTGGGTTCAAAGTTAGGGTTTGTAGGAGGAGTGGCTGAGTTATTCAGATATGACTGGCCACCGTCACTACTAACATTTGTTTGTATGTTTTTGCCCTTTTCGTTTATATATATTTAATGAGAGAAAATAATAAATAAGTCTTATCTTAATTAATAAATAAATTTAATAAATTACCATTTGAATATATTATTAATAAATTTAATTAATGAGAACATTAAATAAGATAAACGATATCCGCCTCGTCCTACTAAAAGATGACAAAAAAATAATTTTGACACAAATTATGATAATAAAAAAAAAGGAGAGAATTAACTTTTCTTTCTAATCTATCCTCCCTGAATTTTGGGTTTGGAAAGAGAAAAAAATTAATGTGAACCATTCGTTCAATAGTTAATATTGTTACATTACGACCTATTAGTATGACTCATTTGTATTAATATAGAGGTCGAGATTTTGACTCTTATTAATAAATTGCAGGACTTTTAAAAAGAAAGAAGGGATAATATTACCTTATTTGATACACTATTTGTAAATAAAAAGTTGAGAGTCGTAAATCGCCCTGAAATTATTCATTTTGAAATAAGAATCCTAAAATAGATATTCTGTCTTTAACATCAACGTATGGGAAACTAAGGACGTCAACTAGCTATTTACATTTTTCATATTTGTATTTAATTTGTGCATTGTATCCCAATTGCATCATCATGCACGGATTCTCGAGTAATCCTTTTTACACCTGACTTCCTATTCATATATGAAGAGAAAGATTTTATTTATTTTTTTTGTGTGTTTTATGTTGATATATATATATATATATATATATATATATATATATATATATATATATATATATATATCAAAAGGTGTTGAATTAATTATTCTTTTTATGATCTTATGCTTATGATCCTCACATGTAAAAGTTTTATGCAGTTGCATTTAATAAAAAGATAAAAGAGTGTTCAAGTGCATGCGCGACATGCATAATATATATGTGAACAAACAATTAAAGCATTGGTATATAGGCAACCGATTCACAAAGGTAGGATCAAGGATTGATACCAGCTACCATCTCAATACTTAAAAAAATACACAATGATTTAGATTTCAATATAGTTCTTAATTCAACTCTTTATTGCACATGCGAGAAAAATAATACATGGCATATTGAAAATATATCACACAGTTAACAAGCTATTAAAAAAAAATCTCACAAATGGAAAGCATAAGCTCTGAGTATTAAAAAGTTTGGAAAATGATGATGCACCTGCACTACTTTTCATTGGGATGGATATACACGGTGATAAAATTAATGACACTGAAGTAGAAAATATTTTCGGAATGTTATTATGTCTAATCAGAAGATGCAATATTCCATGTAACAGGACTCAAATAGAAGAGAGGGAGGTAGACTTTTGAATGTTAAAAAAGGGTGGTCAGTTCAAAAACCCAAGTTCATTGTTATTTCTCATATTCTTGCGTACACCTAAGCTTTAAAACTTCTCATTTGCTATTTTGATGAATAAAACCTTACAGAACTAATATACTTCACAAACAAACTAAAGATCTTTTGTTTTTCAAAGGGTGGACTAAAAGTTTGGGAGTATCTACACTGCCCAACAGTAAATTGTCCGAGAACGTGCTGGCCTGTGGTTGCCCCTGCTTGTTGTAACATAAGATTTTTCAGAAAACAATTCATATTGAAAGGCCAGGTACTCCAATCGCATGTAATCTTAGCTTTCTCTCAACATTAAAATAAAATGTCTTCGAGTCGTACATAGTACAGAACAAACATAAATTGGCATATTTTTATGTATGTATCCATTTCCAATTTCATGCTCAAGAAACCAATAGCTTAACATATAGAAAAGGATGTATAAAGAGGTAACCCACCCAGTCCAGATTACGAGCAGTTTATGTTTCTTGCTCTCTAAAAGAGTACATCACTCCATCCACCAATCAAAGCTGAACAAGTTTGATTAATATTTTCCCGTCTCTTGTTCTCTAAAAGATCAAGATCACTACGAGCCTCAAGCCACTAAAAATATCTTGTACCAATTACAAATTGTACTGGGTTTAGGATACAAAAGACAAATTCATAGATATGCATACCGGCCCAATAAAATTTCAAAAACCTGCTAACTATGTACTTCCAGGAGCGTCATTTCCTGCGGCAGGCTTGCGGTTTAGATAACGAATAACAGCATCTTCAAGCCTGTAAAAAGTGCGCACATGATTCATTAGATTATCATGAATTCTTCTATCACAAAGGTTTCAAATGACGACCCACATCAATTTTTTTTGTGTTACAACAAGTTCTTTATGGCGGGAACTTTTCTCCTCACAATTAACAAAATCATCTTTTACTAAAAAATAGTAGTCATCCATACTCCACACAGCAACAAAATAAATCAAATCAGGTTTCCCTGTCAACAGAAACTAAAAGACAGTTATATGATAAGAGAAAGTAAGCAAGACCTCCTCTAAATATGGCATATATTCTACAGGAACCATATGGAATCGTATTAGCATGCAAAACTATCAAATCACCTGACATTTTCAAAATTATCAAAGTATTGATGCATAACTTCATTCGGAGAATCCCTTTTCAGTTTTTTGGAAAGCATTATTAACAAACTCCAATGTCAGCATCAACATAAGATTGAGAGCCATCAAATGATGGCTCCAAGTTAACCACACAAATTCATATTAATTGCAAGAAGAATGGTACACATACACACATGCAATCATACACAAAAGTGTGAAGTGTACAAAACGAACAAGTTTCTAATGAATTGTAAACATGCAGGTGCACGTTTAAGTTGCCTCTGTGCACAGCCAAATCGTAGATTCAATTAAAATTGATAGGTGAATTACTTACCATGGTTGGTTATAGAAGTCGGAGCGGCACTCTTTCTCTGCATTACGACCGCCATCTCCGGCAAGAAGTTTTAAGTCCTTGCTTTGAGAAGCAATCAGGGCATTGACAAACTCAGCTGGGGACTGACTGAATCCGAGAAAGAAAGCCCACCTCCGCCGATGTTCATGGATCTTCTTTAAGGCAGAAGAGATGGCATCATCGCAAGCATCAATCTCCTTGTGCTTCTCTAGGTTCCCCAAGAAATTAGATATCTCCTTATCCAATGATAAAGGAACATCAACTAGTACATCATAACAAGTATTTCCAGCTGGACAGTTCCCAGAAAGTTTTAACTTATGCTCCAAATGTACAGGTTGAGGAGGAGTCAAATGTTGTGATATTTTATGAGGAACCATACCAAATTTCAACTTGTCTTCCCCAAATACTTTCTTAAGAGGTGGATCGCACATGAAGAAAGTAGGGTCACTTGTAATTTGTAATTTCCTAGCCTTCACATAGTGCCAAATAGCAGCTATAATTCTTGGGCGGGTCTCAACTTCAATTCCAAGAACTTCTGTTAGAGCTGGTGAAAGCTTAAATTTATCGGGCACATAATTCATTTCTAGTCTAATAATTGCAGTGAATTCCTTTTCACCTTTTCTCTTCACCTCAAATCCCTCGTGAAGGGCAGGCGATCGAGAACTGTCCCACAAAATCACATGGTTATCTGGATAGAGACTCTGGTCCAAGTATATAGTAATTTTCTTGAAGAAAGATGAAAACTTTGGATATGGAGCACTTGAGCTCTGTACCATCCCTGCTGCACCAGGATCCGTTGCATCATCCAATATCCTCCCAATCATCTTGAGTGACCATGAAGCTGACTCGGCATTTGGTTTCTCAGGTACCTCTGTGTCTGGTTGGCGTAAGTGTTAAAAACATAAATTCGAAGGATTCTCTGAACACATGGCGTGCTCTTAAGCGATTCCTGGATGTCAATCTTCTTTCTTGCAAGGGCAGCATCTACACGAGACTCAAATTCAAGCAACTGAGTATAAAGAGTTGATTCTGGTAGAAGCGCAGCAACTTTATCTGGAATTTGTTTCTCAGGAAGTTTTTGCTTCTTTCTACGAGCTGCAGTGGCTAGTTCCATAGTTTTCAAAGGGGAAGCAGACCCAGGACCAGAAGAACTGGGAGGACGAGAAGACTGTTTCTGAGGAACCCTTTTGGCATTTGCTGTGCCAGGAGTCGAAATCAAGGGTGAAGAACCTCCCACATTGTTAATCCCAGGGCTTTGCATTTGGGTAAGAGATTGGCCTTGAACTTGGAACGGAGCTTGAAATTGGGTATGAGGTGCTTGAACCCGAGCTTGATGAAGCTGGGCATACTGAGCCTGGGTTAACACTTGGGCATGTGGCTCGGACAATTGAAAATGACCCGGGAAGTGAGACCCACTTTGTGTTTGAGAATTTGACTGACCTAGAAGATGGGGTGGAATTTGATGGTTCATGGACACAGATTGAGGTAATGCCCCTGAATTGCCAAAAACTGTTGGAACCCCAGCATTCTTCATCGGGTTATTGCTAATTGACGACATACTAATATCACACACTTTATAGTCCAAATATTCAATTAATTGATTCCCATGAAGCTTTCTAGAGCCCTGGTTGACGGCAAAAAATTCATCTTTAGGTCTCTGATTTGCTGCTTCAACAAATTCATACAAATTGCTATTTAAAAAGTTTTCCAACAGTTAATATATATCAATTGAAAGATGAAGAAGTGGCAACTTCATACTCTAACAGCTCAAACTAATCACATGTATGAATTTCAAAAAACCCTAGATTCAGTAAGATAAAAGTGTACAATATTCTGAAAAGAATTAAGATTGAGGGGATAATTTAGTTAATCTTAAGGAAAAAGCTCAACCCATGTACCTTTGCTTTTGAGCTTTTGATTCCTCTTGCATACGAAGATCAGCAATGGAGCTCTGGTAGTAATAGGATCATTTCTCTCTCTTTCCCATATTTTGTCTTCGTCTCGGATTCGTACTCGGTGTCTTGTGGCCTGAAATGTTAAAATATTCCTCTTGTTTGTCCATCTTTTGTAAAATTTACCTTCTAACTTTTATTTTTACAAAACTCTTTCTTTAAGATGTATAAATTATACAAAACTCACCTTTATATACATTTTTGTTAAATATACTCACATTATTTCATTTTAATTCATCATTTAAGAATCTTACTGTTAGAATAGTCATTTTATTTCACTTGAGCAACTTTTAGTTAGCAAAATAATTCTCACAATATCAAGTACCAACAAATATATTTACAACATTAAATTGCCTAACTCATTCATTTTACTCTCTAACTTTGTTATATGTTAATCAACTATTATTTTATTTTGAGTTTATTTCCTTTGATGCATTTTCTTGTAGTGTTAATAATGAAAAAAATTGATAGGCACGTGTTTATATAATCCATTTTCTTGTGGTGTTTGTATTTAATGATGACGACACATGTAAAGATCGATAATAAAATTGACATTTTAATATGAATTTTGTGTGTGAGATATTTATTAAAATAAAATATTAATCAATTGGCATTTAAAAATATAAATGATAACATATATGCATTAAGCAATCTAAGATCCTAAATCTGATGGTATTGTGATTTTTTTTTGCTAATTGAAAGTCGTTGGAGTAAAATAAAAGGAGTATTCTAAAGTTAAAATTTTAAGTGTTGAATAAGATGAAATAATTTGAATATGTGAGAATTTTTAACAAAAAAAAATATATGAAAGATGAGTTTTGCATAATTAATACATCTTAAAGAAGAATTTTGCAAAAAACAAAAGTTAAAAAGTGAATTTTACAAAAATAATATAAAATAAGGGTCACTCTTGCACTTCAGTCATCTTGTGGGTCTTATGATGTTAAAGTTACGGATGTGCCCTTCAGACGAAATTATTCCTTTAAACTTGATTTTCAATATTATTTTCTTATATATATATAAATATAATTTATATATCCTTTAAACTTGATTTTCAATATTATTTTCTTATATATATATAAATATAATTTATATAGGTGTGCAATTATATAGGAGTATATATTATTTTGATAAGCGTTAAAAAATTCATTCATCAATATTAATTACATTATCATCATATACTAATAAAGAAAGATTTAAAAAAAAATGGAATCACACATTATCCATCATATCACAATGACCCACAAAATTAAAAGGGATTTGTAGTTCTGATGCATATCAATCCTAATTCAATCTCAATAAAACGAAGAAAACTAAAAACAACGTACACAACAGTAATGAATAATGATAGCCAATAAATATAAACAAACATACACAGATGGAATAAAATATAAAAAATAAACACAATCCAAACCAAATAAGAAAGTCTGTAAAGCACAACAAAAACAAAAATGGAGCCTATTGAAACCTAAAACTCGCCATACCTATTCTAATATTTGCCATCTCCACCTCCAAACCCAAAATAGAACAAAAACCATATGGGTTGCTATCTTATATCCATAAACAACCCATGCACGTGCTGATATGATGCATTAAAGTTGGATGAAATCTATAATCCGTTAAATTTTATAATTTTATAGTTTAATTTAATAGTACTTTTTTTTTTCTAATTTTTTTCTGAAAAAAATTCAAAAAATCATCCGCGACTTACCCAAATTCTTGAATTACCACTTATAATTCAAAAACTATTAATTCACCGTTAATAGTTTCACATTTATTCTGACAACAACACCTGCCAACGATATTTAACTAATACCATTAATTTTTATAGTTAAAGATTGTTATACTCTTCTTATTTTATTTTTCCTAAATAACTTTTTCTTCCTTTTAATTTCATCTAAAGGACTTTTATTTTAGTTAAAATAATTAAATTAACATAACAATGTAATTAATATTAACGGTAAATTGAATAATATTAAAACTAAATTATATTAAACATAAAATGATTATATGTTAAAACATAAGCAAGGACTTGAGGAGTACTTCAAAAAAGAAAAACAAATTATATTTAAAACACTTGCTTGATTCACTTCAAAGAAAAAACAAATGAACCATTAGATCATCTTCGTTTTAAAAAAAAATTAAGAAAAAAAAAACTTCAAAGGATTCATTCAGGAGCCTAAATCTTGTCGAAAGTATGACATTCACTACCCAACTAAGCGATAAAGACGTGAGAGAATCGATTCATTAAGCAAGGCCCAACTAGAAAGTTTTCAGGATGATTTTGATATGATGGCTGAGGAGAGTGGGTTGAAGGGACAGAGTGGTGAATCTAAAGGATGACAATGAAGACTCGAAATCTAAGATCTATGAACGTAGAGGTAGAGGTGAATCAGGAAATATAAATTGAAAGGGCAAAAAATTGAAGCGGAAGGAAATAGTAATGGGGAGCGAAAAAAATTGTCAAAGCTCTCTCTAATTGTTATCACTAATTGTTGTTTTTTAAAGTTTCGTTTATTAATTAGGATTTAAATTTGGAGATTATGGATTAGAATAGATTGGTGTTTATAGTTAGAGATTATGGGGTAGGGTTTAGGTTTGGAGATTATTTGTTAGGGTTTAAACTTTTTTTGGAGTATTGATGAGGGGGATCTACTTTATTTAATTTGAAGGAGACTTGAGTTATTGTTATCATTTAGGCTACGCATCAACGCAAAACATTTCTTATTAGCATACTACAGCTAAAAGCTCAAGCGGCAAGTAAAATAAAATTAACGTTTGACGTTAGAATCTCTGGCGACAAGCATTAAAAATAAAATAAAATTCACTGCTGCTAAAAGTTTTAGCAGCAAAGAATTCAATAGCCAATTTGTCTCTTATATTTAGTTACTGCAATAATACTTCTGACAAACGTTTACTCTAGATATGACCCCTTAGATATAAATTATTATTGTTAAATAATATTTTACTTATTTTTGGCTAGTGATAATTATTTGTTGTCAATTTAGATAAAAATAAGATAATTTAAAACTTGAGATCATATTATCAATAGTGAATTGATAGTTTTCGAATCATAAATGATGATTTAAGAATTTGAATAAATTATATGTAATTTTTTTTATTATAAATATTATGTTATTTTAGTGTACATTAGAACTTTGGCCCAAAACACCTTAATGAAAATTTTAAAATGTTTTTATTTATTACATTCACGTAATTGTTTTAAACAACAAAAAGTATTAAAATATAAAATACTAGAGAGTCCTATGTATACGAAAGATAAAAAAGGTGTAATATTTTCACAATTATATGAATGTTACATTTTTTTCCTTCTCCTAATATTATATGATGGGTTAAAATATGAAAATCATTTTAAAGTTATTACATGTACACTTTCTTATACTAAATAGGAAATATATAAATAATAATTATTCTTTTTGGTGTTAATATATACTTCCTCCATCAAATTTTATAAGCAAAATTTTCTTTTTGTATGTCCTAAAATGATAGCAAAGGTAAATATTAAATATTTAATTATTTATTTAATTTTTCAAGATATATAATTAAGATATTCATTATTTGACTTGCACATACTATATTATAAACACTCTATTCTCAAGTTAAATTTGAATATAATATTAATAAATTTTATAACCAAAAAGTTTTTGACAAAAAAATTAATAATCAAAATACCATTTTATTTATCTTTGAGTCACTTATTATAAAATGGCTTCGCACGCTCGCTAGTACATTATACATGAGGGTCATTTACATAAGTATACAACTTTTAGAAAATAATTACAAAAATAGTGCACTAACAAAAATAATTAAAAAAAAAGTGCACTAACAAAAATAATTACAAAAATAATGCAAAGGAGAGAGAAAGAAAAAACAGAGGAGAGGGAAAAGATGACACATGTCCCCTACTTCCTCCTTCCCCCCTGCCTCCTCCCTCCCCCCCGCTCCCGCTTCCGCCTGCCTCCTCCTGCCCATTCCCCTCCTCCGTCCCCCATCCCCCAATTTAATATCACTTCGATCTTTGCAG
This sequence comes from Hedera helix, assembly GCA_947179155.2. Lineage (NCBI taxonomy): Eukaryota > Viridiplantae > Streptophyta > Magnoliopsida > Apiales > Araliaceae > Hedera > Hedera helix. The sequence goes on along the minus strand of OX359269.1, from coordinate 52,559,937 downwards.
GATCAACAGATATTCCCTTACTGGAAATCACATGCCCAAGGAACGTGACTTTCTCAAGCCAAAATTCACACTTCTTCAGCTTGGCATACAACTTGTTCTCACGTAGCTTTTGGAGTATTAATCTCAGGTGGTTTTCATGATCCTCACGACTCTTGGAGTATATGAGAATGTCATTAATAAAGACAACTATAAAATGATCCAAATGTTCCTTGAATATCCGGTTCATCATGTCCATGAAAGCTGCAAGAGCATTAGTTAGTCCAAAAGGCATGACTAAGAACTCATAATGCCCATAACGAGTTCTGAAAGCAGTCTTTGGAATGTCCTCAGCTTTAACCTTTAACTGATGATATCCAGAACGGAGATCAATTTTTGAGAAATGTTGAGCACCTTACAATTGATCAAACATGTCATCAATCCGAGGTAACGGGTACCTGTTTTTTATGGTGACATGGTTCAATTCTCGGTAGTCAATGCACAATCTCATACTCCCGTCTTTCTTCTTCACAAATAGAATAGGAGCACCCCAATGTGATGCACTTGGACGAATGACACCGGTATCCAACAATTCCTGTAGTTGAACTTTTAACTCTTGAAATTCAATGGGAGCCATTCGGTATAGAGCTTTGGAAATAGGCTTAATACCGGATTCAAGATCAATACAAAATTCAATTTCACGGTTTGGGGGTAAGCCAGGAAGTTCTTCAGGAAAAACGTTAAAAAACTCATTAACAATGGGAATATCATTCAAGTTTGACGTATTTTTGTTCAAATCAGTGACATGAGCTAAAAAGGCTTGACATCCGTTTTTCAATAAACGAATGGTTTTATGGCTAGAAATAACAGTTATAGATTTCAATGATTTAGTTGCTTGAATTTGCATGACAGGTTGATTAGGAATATGAAAACTAATAATCTTATGAAAACAATCAATTTTAGCATGATGGGTAGTCAACCAATCAATTCCTAAAATCACATCAAATTCATGCATCTCCAAAGAAATAAGGTCAACAGGTAATGTGAGGTTGTTGATTTGAACTAGGCAAGATTTATAGACAGTAGATGTAATGGTCATTTCTCCTAATGGGGTTTCAACTGATAAGTCAAAGTCCAAATTTTCAGGAGTTAAGTTTAAACGTTGAGCACATGAAGGTGAGATAAAAGAATGGGTAGAGTCAGTATCTAACAAAGCGTAGACTTCACGAGAATTTATGAATAGCTTACCGGTTATCACCTCGTTCGAGTTTCGTGCCATTTGGGATGTCACAACAAAAGCTCTCCCTTGAACTACAGATTTTCCCTTATCCGCGCTAGCTTTTGGTATCATCATTGCAGCTGGACTTGATTTTGTGGCAGAACAAAACCGCGCAAGATGACCCTCTTTTCCACAACTATAGCACTTTTTGGACTGCTGTGTACAGTTTGGGCTGATGTGACCTTCCTGACCACACCTATAACATCTCACTGGTGGTCGATCTTCTCCCCTTGAAACTGGGGTCGATGCTGGTGCCCTTCCATAATTATTATGGAATCTCTTTCTTTTGAAATTGTTCCCACTGGATTCTCCTCTTCTGTTATTTGATGTGGAATTACCACCGAAGTGTTGGTTACCTCCTCGATGGTTCTCGTTCCTGTGGTTGTTGTCATTCCTTTCTTTATGCTGATCATTAACTCTTGGCTGCAATGTTTCATCTATTTGCTCCACCCTTTGAGCCCTATCCACAACATCTGAATACAAACTAAATTTATGAGAGCTAAGTTGTTGATGAATTTTGAATCTCAAACCTCTTAGGAACATCCGACTCATTCGTACTTCGTCATCCACTAGATGGGTGGCAAAGCGAGATAACTCGGCAAACTTAGCTTCATATTGGGAGACTGTCATATTTCCCTGCTCTAGCTTAATGAATTCCACCTCTTTCATATGGCGGATGCTTTCTGGGAAATACTTCTCGTTAAACAGTTCTTCGAATTCTGTCCAAGACATTTCGAGTGCTGAAGGGTTGATACGTTTTACCGCTTCCCACCAATGGTCCGCCTCACCTCGTAACATAAAAGTGGCAAATGGCACCTTCTGATCATCAACGCATTGTAAGACATCAAGTATTTTTGTCGTCTGCTTCAGCCATGCCTCCGCTTTGAGTGGGTCAGGCTTCCCGTGTAATTCAGGTGGTCCCAACTCTTTAAATTGCTTGACAGTGACCATCCTCAAATTACCAGCGTTTCTACCGTTATTATTGACTGAATTTCCTCTTGTTTGATTCTGTATGAACTGCATGAAATTCCTAAAGAATCCATCGTTCATTATGTTATCAGGAACATTATTTCCTGAGTTGGCTGGAGGATTGTTTGGGGCCTTTTGATTCTTGGCTACATTCGCTTCAGGCATTCCATAGTTAACCTCTTGATTTCCAGATGCCATACTAAACTGTTGTCACAAAATAATTGTTAGTTCAAACAAACTGACTCATCTCTTCATGTTCCTACATTCAAATCGATTCATTAGATAAAAAAATCTAATTTAGGTAGGACACACTAGTAATTGATTCTATTCGTCTCTCCCCTCCTAGTTCTAACCCCAGATCTCCATTAAAGACCATATCCCTAAGCTCTGATGCCAACTGTGACGCCCCCAAATCTGGGCCCATACAGCAAACTTGAGTCGTCAAAAGACTACAACAAAATTATTATAAGATAGAACAACGTTCAACAATACAGTGTATAATAATACACAACTAAGTCTTCACTATTATTATCACATTATATTACAACGCGTGAAGACTACGATAGCTATTCCTCAGACTCTCACTCTATTCCCCGGCTAGACCCAGCTACGTTTCCATCTCCTGTTGAAAAACAATGGAACAAAAGAAAGGGTGAGCTCAAATAGCCTAATAAAGAATATCAGACTAAGATAATGACGAATAAATTATCATTAGTCTTCAACAGTTGAGTTCTTGATAGAATACAATAGACTACAAGGTTTATATCAAAAACTGCAGTTAAATTCTTAAACAATGTTCAGATCAATAATAACAGCGGAATGAACAATCTATTAGAAGAATAATACAGACTATAATGTCCACTCGGTTCTCTTTTTAGGAAAAACATCATCAACTTTTATCATCTGAAATACCTTTAGTCAAGATAATACAATTCACAGTTCCTGATCATAATCATGCAGATCAACAGTTCATCTTTGCACTACGGGCCAAAGACATTCAATATAACACCAACGGTCATGATTATACCAGATTCAGCCTTTGGTCATAATCATACAAAACAACAGTTCATCTTTGCACTACGGGCCAAAGAGAACATTCACCACGTGCCATAAAAGACCAAGGAGATAAAATGGAGGAGAGAGAAAGGAATAAAAATCATCTAATTTAGATTTTGAAATTTGAAACCAACTACCCATTAAATCACCTAACTAAATTACAGGAATAAAAATGCACTAATTTATAAATTAAATATTGAAAATGCACTAATTTTGTAAATATTTTATGTATACACTTTTATTGTAATATTTTAAAAAAATGTATTGATAAATGTTAATTTCCTATACATTACTCCAAGGCCCAATAAACAATCTATAGATGGGCTATTGTGGGAAACGCAAGCCCAAACTCAGCAGGTAAACCCTAGCTCTAGGGTTTTCGCTATTTCTAACGCTCGTTATTATTTCTGAGAAGCCAGCCACATTTTGATTTCGGTTGGGGACCAGAATAAATCAGCAGCGGCGGCGGCGGCAATGGTTAGTCGATTCTGCCGGCTTCTATCCCTCTCGTTTGTCTCGAAAATTCGATTTGATTATGTAGCGTACTGATGTTTAATTTCTTTATAATCTTTTCAGGTTAAGTATTCGAAGGAACCTGACAACCCCACCAAATGTAAGGACTTTGTTTAGTTTTCTCTGAATCCGACCTAGGAATGTCGAGCTGTATTTGTTTTAGAGCGCTTATGTGATTGAAATCTGATGTTTGTGTTTTCTGATGGGTGTATTTCAGCTTGCAAAGCCAGGGGCTCTGATCTCAGAGTTCATTTTAAGGTATGTTTTCGATTTGGTCTTTATGGTTTGATTTGGTCCCGTGTTGCGTCATTTGCAATAATTGTTGTTTTTGCTGCGAGATTAATAAAACGGTTTGGTTATTATCCAGTTTATTTAGGGACTTCTGCAGACTTGACGCTTGAAATTATTTGATTGTGTGAACATGAAATGAACTTAATTTTTTTTCCAAGGGTTTTTACCTTTTTTGGTACAGTTGATTTATCAAAAAATATATAAATAAATTGTTTTGAGTATTGTTGATGCTTGTCTAGAGAACTCATGAATTCATAGTATCGTAATTTTAAACTTTGCTGCACAACCTGATGAAAAAAGTAGTAATCTGTTCCATTTTGTGAGCTGGTCTCTCATAAACTTAAGGAAAATCATTTGCATTATTATGGGTGAACCTCTGTATGCCTTATTCGTGCAAGAAGGTTCAGTAAATAATGTAGCATTTTGACTATCCACTTTCTCATGTAAACCTTATGCTTAGAACTATGTTCAGCTTCCTTTTTCAATCTTAGAATAATATTTCTGGTTCAAAGCAAGTCATGCTAAGCTGTATTTACTCAAGTAGGTATAGGCTCTTAATCAATGATGCAATATACCCCGTGTAGGATTTGGAATACTTGATCTGCATCATATAATATGCTTATGTTCTGCAGTTATGTTATTAACTTCCCTTCCAAGCAGGTGATATATCACACACTTTGTCTTTCTTTACCTCATAATAAAACCTATGCTACACCACTTAAGTTGTGAATTAGGTTTGTTCTGCATATTATTAAGTTACTTAGATGGTGGCTACTTTTACTTTTGTGGAGGTATCAAGTTATATCCCGTCTTCAAAGTTCAAACACTCTTCATAGTCCACATTTTAGAGATGCAAAGTTTAAGGCTGTTGTATGTAATTACACTGAATTAACCTCAACTAGTGTTGGTGTTGACATTTTCACTTCTCTTTGCAGTACTCATCTTTCACATGATTAAGTTCTTATATGAAATTCCATTTATAAAAAAAATTATGAAAATGGGAATCTACAATTATTGATCCACCAGTTTGCCAGAAACACTTTTGCATTAAGTGAAGCTGCATATTTAGTTTGCTTCTGGAACTGATGCTTGCTGCAAGCTTGATTGTTTTTTGTTGGCAATTATTTCTTCTCTTGCTCAAGTGTTTTCACTTATATATAGAATACTAGAGAGACTGCACATGCTATTCGTAAGTTGCCTTTGACAAAGGCTAAAAGGTACTTGGAGGATGTTCTTGCCCACAAACAAGCCATTCCATTCACGCGCTTCTGTAGAGGAGTTGGGCGAACTGCTCAGGCGAAGAACAGACATTCTAATGGGCAAGGACGTTGGCCTGTTAAATCTGCAAAATTTATTTTGGACTTACTCAAGAACGCTGAGAGTAATGCTGAAGTATGTATTTCCTATTCTTTCTGTTTATTTTTCTTGCGTTTGCTTTTGTCTTTTCTCCCCCTACTAAGAACATGGTTGTTGGTTCATACTTGTTCTGTAGGTGAAGGGCTTGGACGTGGATTCACTTCACATATCTCACATTCAGGTTAACCAAGCACAGAAGCAGAGACGTCGCACATACCGTGCCCATGGGAGAATTAACCGTAAGTTCTTTCCTTCTCTTTTATATTATTTTGTTCCAATTTAGTTTTTTGTTTATTTTGAATACTAAGAATTTAATATGAACCTTGATAAAAAATCATTTATTGTTGATCAAGGATTATACTTGGATGAATTTAACATGTTTTATTACCACAATACCCACTATCTTATTCTGTTACGTTTAAAAGCTACCTCGGAACGAGAGTTTTTAGTTATAGTAAGATGTAATGCACCAAAGCTACAAAAATTAGCAAACATGATGGGTTACAAGCTTTATTTCCCATGCAGCTTACATGTCATCACCCTGTCACATTGAATTGACTTTGTCTGAAAAGGAAGAACCTGTCAAGAAGGAGGTATCTCGTCCGATCTCACCTACTTATATTTATTTATTTGTAGAAAAGATTAAAGGGTTTTCTGCTGCTTGTATCTTAAATCTTTTTGGTGTACAAATTTCTTATTTTCTATAATTTCTGCAGCCTGAAACTCAGTTGGCTCCTAGGAAGAACAAGAACCAAGCCTTACGCAGTGGTGCTTCTTCTTGAATTATAGTGGTTGTTTGATTTAAGAAATTGCAAAGAACATTCTGTTTCAATATTTTGAAAAAAAATTGTGCTTCTGTTATGAGATTCTCGCTAAATGTTTCATGGGATTATTATATTTTATCTTTTTTGAGTTTAGATGAAACTTAACTAGTTCATTGTTCAGTTTGTCTTTATTTTGTTGGGGATGGGTGTCAGGCTGGTTTATTCTATCTGAGATGTACAAATATAATGTGTATGTAATTTAGTTTATGATTATGATGTACCTGGGCTACTGTATATGAATGCTCTGGCATTCTCCAAGTACAATTCAGGCATTTGAATAGCTGGGTTTCACGTCTCTTGTGGCTCTTGGGTTTTGGTTATGGACAAATATTGTTGCAGCCCTTCCCCCATCCATAACAAATCGCGGGCCACCTAATCACCTGAAATCTTTCTATTATCTTGTTCTCTGACAGCCTAAATTGCAACTTTTTCATCCATGAAATTTGATCATCACAACCCAATATTATACTATGTCCTCGACCATGACAATAAAGAGTTACATTTTTTGGTTAAATACAGATTCATGTAATAATAACAAATCTGATAAAATTATTATATAATTTTTGTTGAATAGATCTGGTGTATGTATGTGTGTGTATATAAACACATGAACATACGCATTTGTGCGGTGAACATTGAGATTCAAAGACTATCTGCTCCTTGAAAAGCACACAAAGATGCGTAAATATATGTATGTGTGTGTGTGGTGCGGTTACTTGACTATCATTTTAGGTTCATTGCTTTTGATTCTTAAATCTATTGCGTTTATAAATTAAATAAGCAATGTGTAACCATACATGCATGTACATATAAATGAATCATGTATCCTTTTGTTAATGGTGGTTTACCGTGGTAATGTGCCTTGCTGACTTAAAAATAAATACAAAATGATGTTGTATAGTTATAATTGATTATAACCATTGAATTTTTCTTCCCTATACTTCAACTAAATACAATTTCACATCATTTTATATCCATGTTTTGTCACCATTGCATATTTTAAAATTTTAGGGTGATGTTGCAGGATCAAGCCCTTAGTCTCGTAGATCATCCACCAGCGGAAAAAATTCCATTTCAATCCACTTGACAGGGGAAAAGAGCGAAAATGTCAGACGTGTAATGGAATCCAAGCAATAGAACATGGGACTATCCAAAGAGCGCAACTTATCCCACTCAATATCGGCACAAATATCCTAAGCCGTTTTGATCCCTAATATATTAATGCCAAGTATGTGACTATGATAGTAGCAACTTACTCCACAAATGCATATGAATTTCACACAAATTAGCATAAATGTTCAATGGGATATGCCAGATTACATTAATCATAAATGTTCAATATCATCAAAAATACAATTACACAGATGAACCAATGTCTAGATATGATGGCACACTATCAAATGGGCCTGTGCAACCAGTGATTTAATTTTTTTAACGAATTTGTGAACGGTAGATGTTCAGTAGTAGAAAGAAACAATAACCAACATGTTAAAGAAAAATTGTGAAAAAACATGTTGAAATGCTCGAATATATTTATCAAACACCTTCAAGGTTGAACAGCTTCCAGAAGTTTCTCATACACTTGCCTAGCAGACAAATCTTCCACCTGCTCGAAAATTAAGGGTCATTAGAACGTTGATAAGCACAAAATTTTAAAAGTAGGTCATCAGTAACAACATTCCTAAACGAGTCGACAGTAAACTCATATGTTCAGCAAAATTGGGGTAGAGAACAATCATTAATAACATTAATTAATAACCCACATTGTTGTGGGGATATAGCTTTGCAGCCACCAATCAGTTTCGTTGGGATTAACATTAATGTTAACATGATCAGTACTTAACAAAAATAACACTCCAGGCATGATATGGCAGAAGTGTCCTGTATATGCAAAGAAAAAATAAATAGAGGACCATGCTTATGCAGCAGCTCCGGAGCATCGCAATCCAATAAATCAAGAAACATAATGAACTGGAGCAACCAAAGAAGCATGCCTGCAATAATTCTTTACTGATTACTATTTGTCTCTCTGAGCAAGTTACTAGCATTATTTTTAATTATCATCGTAGTTAATAAAGTAGCATAGTCATTTGTCTCACTTTGTTAGCTTTTTTATATTTAGATGGTCCAGCATAAAATGTAATTTAAAACAGAGTTATTAGATACTCTTATTGACCTAGCGAATTAGTACTTGCGTTACCCAAACACAGTACTCTTATGTTCCAATAGGGTTGATTGATATTTTGATTACTATAGGGGTCAGTTTTTATTTCGGTTACTGAATCTTTTTTTGTTACAAACATTAATATACTAAAAAAAATATTACAAACTAGTCATTACTTAACATTCTATCCAAAAAATTGACGGAAGTGCTTAATAGACTAACGTTTAACAGCTATCATGTGAGGTATTTGAATATACGGCAGGTGGGACCCTGTTACGTGGAGGGTTAATTGATATTTTGGTTATTGTACTAAAGGTCGATTTTCATTTTGGTTACTTAAATTTTTTTGTTACAAAGACATTACTATCCTCAAAAAATGTTATAAGTTAATTATTACTTAACATTTCGTCCAAAAAATTGACGAAAAGGTTGAACCGTGCATATCATGAACCAGATATTCATGGCCAAGATGAATCTCAGCAAAATCGTGCCCTAATATTTTTTCCTTTTCTAATCTTTTCCCTTTTTTGATTTGTGCAGCAATATCATGTGCGACATAACCAATAACTAACTCACATCTCAATTAAGTAATGACTAGTTTGTAACGTTTTTTTTAGTATAGCAATGTCTTTATAACAAAAAAAGATTATGTAACCAAAATAAAAATCGACACCTAATACAGTAACAAAAATATCAATCCCTCCACGTAACAGGGATCCACCTGCCACATATTCAAGTACCCACATGACAGTTGTTAAACGTTAGTCTATTCAGCACTTCCATCAATTTTTTGGACGGAATATTAAGTAACAACTAGTTTATAGTATAGACTGTAAAAAAAAAGATTCACTAATCAGAATGAAAATCAACCTCTAATACAATAACTAAAATATCAATTAACCCCGTCTAAATAATCTAATAATTTTGCATACCACACCCTCTTGTATCCCTTTCGCGAATCGATTCGCACTTGAGGCAACATTTCGATTGAAATAAAAAAAAATTATAGACTCAAGAGGGCAATACAAATATTTTTATTAATATTTGGTGGGGTGGGGTTCTTGGATCATGCTAGAATGGTAAACATTTGTCTTATTAGTCACCCACATGTTGAGTGCTTGTGTGCTACCTGGGGAAAGTGCACTTCCACAAAACCATATATGATTATTTGTATGGCTCATATGGGCAATGCCCCGCACCAAATGTTCTGAAGAACAGAACGTCATGCCCAAACTACTGGGTGTATTTACATGTTCCAGTGGTTGCTAGAATCCCAAATGCATTTCCTCTAACTAACCAAAGAAGACAATGCAATGCATGCAAACACACCAAAACACTAGCATGCAAATTATGTTTTGTACTCACCACAAGGAGCTTTGATTTGCTATTCCATCCTCTTTGAAGAGTCATCTGGCTTAGTCTCAAACCCAACACCTAATTTGAAATCAAATATGTGCTCAGTTTGACTACTTGCTCAAAACTCTGCACGTAACTCTACAAATAAGAAACACAAGCATATGTGTGTGGAGGGCATACCTTTCCCATGAATTCTAAAAGTTCATTGTTAGCTTCACCACGAGCTGCAGGTGCCGCTACAGTTACCCGAACATCGTCAGCATTTACTCCTGCAATGTACCAGTTGCAAAGAACTTGGTCAGGAACGTACCGGATGCAAAGAAGTTATGCAGTCAAGAAAGGCAGAGTTGTTTACTAAGAATTTGGTTTACAAAACAAGCAGATGTTGAAAACATCTAAATTCTTCGCAACATATGTCTATCTTAGAAATTAATGATCCATTGATCAGTGAATCCTAAATTGTAAATATGACTAGTCACTCACAGAATGTCATTCATATTGAAATAATGAACAAAATGGAAGAAATTTAGGATTGCACCAATAGGAATACTGATGGTACATCTGTCTTACCAAGTATTAATGATGGGAATATACAATTATTATTACTCTCGATAAGTTAAGATTTAAGATAAAGATGAATCAAAATTATTAACTTAGAGCCAGCAGCCTTACCCGTACTGAATAAAATTACTGAAAATATTACGCCAAAGTGTCCTATGAAAACCTTAATATCCCAAAAAGGTAAAAAAAAATCAACATGAAAAGTAGTACTCCTTTTTAAGGACAGAAGGAGTATACTGCCAGCACGTGAATGATCCCTTGGTTATAACTACCTAATCCATCGATTAGGAAAATCCCTTCTTCAGCTTCAACCTTTGCACTCTAATAAAGTTGATTTGGTTGTGCAACTTTGAACGATTTTAGTGACAAATGATTGATGGGTTATTGAAATCGCGCGCGCGCGCGCGCGCACACACACACACACATATATATATAGAGAGAACGGATCTAAAGCATACCTCTTAAATAACATACATTTATTAAAACTACATCGTTTCAGAGATTCTTTTAAAAAACAAGTGGGGCCGCGGGTGGCATTTTTGTAAATAAAAGGAAAGCAAGTGGGACCACTCTCTTTTAATATATATATATATTTTTTTAAAATCTTCAAAATGATGTAGTTTTAATAAAGATATGCTACTTAAGAGAGATATATTATTTAAGAGGTATGCTTTAGAGCCGTCCTATATATATATATATATATATATATATATATATATATATATATATATATATATATGCATATACATACATGTACCATGAAAGAATAAAATTTATTCAAACTAATGCTATTGGATGATGCATATTAGATAGGGGTGAAGGCATTGAAAAATTGGTTTACTTGTGATTGCCGATCGTTGAGCACGGTCTTCCACTTCAATTGCCACTTGAACAAGTCCTCCTTCTAGCTGTGATATACACGGTGGCACAGGAGCATCCTATTGCATAAAACAAAATAACAAATTAATAAATCCTACATCTACTACTTCTAAAATACATAACTAAATTCTACAACATATAGCAGAACTCTGAATTATATAAATCCTACAGATGAATGGTACAAGCAGTTCAAGTTAATTACTTGTGGGTTGGTTTCAGCAGCAACTGTACTAAGTGCACCATCAACAACATACATGAAAGAGGCAGATTCCAGATCTTCTTCCGCACGGTAGCAAACAAACAGCTCACAGCCCATACAATTCATACGGAACTGCTTCTCCAACTTTCCTTCACCACTGGATAAGTAAGTTCCAAATTTGTCAAAAATGAACCATAATATAAAGGTTACACATGAGACCCCAAACAAAATTTAGTTCAGCATAAACACCTAAACAGAATGTACTAACAATCCAAAACACTACCACCGTATAATCTTCCTCTTTCAAACACAATCTGAGCCTTCTAGTACTAATTTAGTTACATGTTACTTTCATGTATGTGTGTGCGTGTTTGCTTCTCATATTTTAACCAAAGTAAATTGCAATGTTACTCGGATACTGTTTTCTCATTTTAGAAGAGGTCACTCGAAGCATCCCTGTAGGCACAGATGCAAGGTTTGACAAAGTAATAAATGAATGACTCACCCTGGCCACTAATATAGGAAACAGGTGACACATGCCACAGATAAAAGAAGCACAGATGTCAAACAAGAAGAAGAAAAACTATTTGCATCATCTTCCTATTTATAGCTTATAAAATGGCAGATGTTACTGCCATTGAATGAAACTGCAAACTTAATTTTGTAGTAGGTGTAATTCAACCTTTAAACTCAACTACAGGTACTCAGTGAGCTTTCTAGTAGGTAAATGATGATATGGAGATAATTTTAAAACATGATTAGTCTACCTTCTTTTATATGTGGTTAACTGGTTATAATTGGCTACTCGTTGCAATGGCCAGATACATTGTTTAAGATTAGTTATATCTGAGTCAATCAACAGTTTGCAAATTTATGAGAGCAAGATACACTAATAGCTCAAGCTGCTCTTAGTTTCAAAAACATATGTTCACGATTTTCAGTTTTCTATCAGTTTCCCCCACCCAACTAATAGTGCTGATCCTAAAAGTAAAAAACACACTGAAAAGAGGTATGGTAATTATGAAAGCATACCCACATGATTATACACGTTATGATAATAAATCGGAAAAAAAACAGTTGCTCTATATTCTATTAGAGTAACAAAAGTAAGTAAAAAAAAAATACCGTTTTAAGAGAACTTTTCCAGCCTCGTTTATGTTTAGCCTCGTAAGATGCTTCTTCTTATCCAACACATATGCTCTGTCAGTTTTCCTTTTTGGCATTTTCTGCAATTGGGTATCTACATATGTATTTCAGTATGGAGCAATACCACTTCATTAAAAATAATCTAAACATAACAAATCAAAGAAGCAAATAATACTCAACTTTGCCGTCTAATAATAAAGGTTTGAATTGACAGACTTAACTCCGTGCAACATTGAATTTAATGATGTGCAAAAAAAAATAAAAAATATGTAGTTAAGTATACTACAACAGCATAAAGCATGAAAACCTTAAAGTGTACAATTGTTTTCACACAAATGTAGTGCAACATTAAGCATCTAAATGTTTCCAACAGATTCCTTAAATAGATATGCAAATATACAAGAATAATGAATTGAATCTGATATTGCAATCTCTAAAGACTAAACACAGTAGAACTTATACAAATGTGAGGCCTACTACCCAATGAAATGTACTCCATCCATATGGAAAGAGTCCTACTATTAATTTAGCAAAAAAAAAAAGAGTCCTACTATCATTGCAATTCCCGTTGAAAATAGTACTCTTTTTCCAGTAAAGGGAGTATATCACCAGAGTTAGCCACATAAAATATAGTTCGACAGATAAGTAACACTTTTTGGTAAGATAATTTTCCGTAGCATTGAGCTAGCAGTCAATTGCAATGAAAAGCAAGGACCACTAATACTCTATAAGCATACTGCCCTGACGAACTCCATATTAATCGTATTAATTATATTCGAAATTCCCCTAAGAAATTCGACAAAACACAAAACTGTTATATTGGATTATTCAACCTAAGTATTAAGAAGGCGAGACAATCCATATCAATTCCGTAAGATGAGAGACGATAATCAGAGAATGGACAACCCTGTACGTAAGGGATACGAAATAAGTCCGTGAAAAGTTATAGGTGTGTTATACAAAAGTACTAATGTACGAGCTGGATTGATATGGAGAGAGAAGAGAGAAAGGGAGAAATCGAACCGGTGATGAGGACGTGAGAGCCGCAGTGTTTGCAGTAATAAACGAAGAGATCGGAGTCCGGACCATCTGGCACTGCGTCCTCGCTCGAGTACGTGTGTGTCGTCCTTTTCGGCATCCTCTCTCTCTTCGCCGACCTGAAAACCAAGAGGGGGGGGGGGGGGGGGGGGGGGGGGGGAGAATACTACAGTAGGTAAACTAGGAAGATAATGTTTTAAATAGTTGTGTTGAAGATTCTAAATTAGTGATCGTCATCTATCTATCTATATTATAATTAATTAAATAAACAATTTCATTCATTCTTTTTTTTTTTTGCTTAATTCAATTTTTTATTTTTTCTATGGTAAGTTAATTTTTATTATTTATCAATTTCAATCAAAATTTTGAATTGGTATCCCAAATTTACAAAAAAAAAAGAATTAGAAATATAATATTATTAAAAAAATAATTAAAATAAGATCATCTTATTTAATATTAATTTGTTAATTTTATTCAAAAATTAAAATTAATATCGTAATTTTATAAAAAAAACATGAAATTGTAATATACTTTTATAAAAAATTGATCAAAATAGCATCATGTTACCTAATAGTAATTGGTTTATTTTATTCAAATATATATACAAAATACAATAATACAAGTTTAAGTAAAATTATATTATCACTTAGATAATATGGTTTGAGAATAAAAATAAAAATTTTCTAAAAATAATCTACCTAACTTAAATATGTTACTATTATTAAAATATAAGTATAATTATTATTTCGGGTATAAGTAAGATTTAATTATTATTTAAATAATATAATTGTTATTATTATAAAAATAAAAATATAATATAATATACTAATCGATCATATGATTCAATTATTAAATAAAAAAATAAAAAGAAACTACCCTATTCAATAAGAATTTGTAAGAAAAAATAAAATATTAATAATTTTATAATAAAACTCTTTGTTCAGTTAAATCGAGTAAAAATATAACTTAATAATATAGTTTACAAAAACGCAATCATAAAATCATATTATCTAATATTAATTTGTTATTATTATTAAATAAAATTTTGTTACAACTTAGATAACATAATTTGAGAAGAGTTTTTTGTCCACGTAAATTGTCTTATCTACCTTAAATTTGTTACTCTTGATTAAAATATAAATATAATTATATTCAAGGATAAGTAAAACTTTATTATAAGTTGAATAATATAATTTTAAAAATAAAATATTTTCTTTTAGAACGATTTTGCCTAATAAATCCAAAGATATATTTATAAAAAGATAATTAAATATTCACAATATCATAACTTTCTAATTAAGAGACTCGTGGCACAGGGTGTGGATGCAATAATTATTATATATCTACCTATATGCTATAATTAAAAAAGATAATTTAGTTATTTTTTCTTCTTTTTTTTCCTGTTCTACCCTTTACTTTCCTTTAAGTCAAAAATTAATTTTTCTTCATACGTTAAAAAATAATCCATATATATATATATATATATATATATATATATTATCATTGAATCAAGATTATTAATGATAAAACACTCTAGTAATCATCAATTTTTCCATCAACTTGATAGTTATATGTCTCGATCTATTAATTATTACTACAAAATTTTATTTATTTCAAAATAAAAAAATATAAATATAAATAGCTCAAAAACAAATTTAAAATTCTAAATCATAAAATAAATATGTTTAAAAAAAATAACGTAAGGAATATTTTTTCAAAAAAAGAGGAAAAAAAATTCATTAAAATAAGTAATTAAATAAATAAATAATTTAAAAAATATTAACATATACAAACAAAATAGTTTTTAGGTCAAAAGTAATATTACTTATTATATTCAAAATATTACATAAAAAAACATTAACAAAAAATATATATATAATTTAAGAATCAATAATAAGATCTCGTGCGTTGCACAGGGTATACTGTTAGTATTATAATTTAATAGACAATTTGATTCGTTCATCTTTGATTTTGATTTGATTTGTCTTCTTTTTATTTATTTTTTACCTTTGACTTTTCCAACATCAAGTCAATTTTTATTATTTACCAATTCAAATTAAAAAATAAAATTAGTATCGTAATTTTATAGGGTAAATAAGAAGTAGTAATATAATTTTATAAGAAAATAACAAAAAATCAACTTATTTAATATCATTTTATTATTTTTATTTAAAAATTAAAATTAATATTGAAATTGAAATTGAAATTTTATAAGAAAACATGAATTTGTAATATAATTTTATAAAAAAATAAAATTTTCTTACCCTGTGTAAATTATAATAGTAACAACTTTTTATTATTATCCATATTTTCATAATTTCATTATATTTTATTTTTATTTTTGATAATCTTCACATGTGACAGCTAGTTTCTCAAAATCTGGAAGTCAATAAACTACTAAACATTCTCTTATTGAAAAAACCCGTGCTGTGAACAACTATATGATTTAATTATTAAATTAAAATTAAATAATTTATTCAATAATATATTCATGATAAAAAAAATTATGCATATCATATATAATAATATAATTCAGAATAAATTAATTTATTCACAAAGATCTTTTTACCTAACTTGAATTTATTACTATTATTATTATTAAATATAAGTATAATTATATTTAAAATATAAGTATAATTTTATTATCACTTAAATAAGATTATGCAAGTTTAAGTAAAACTATTTTACCATTTAGATAATATAGTTTAAGGGAAAAAATAATTATCATAAAAATCATCTACTTAACTTAAATTTGTTACTATTATTAAAATATAAATATAATTATAATTTTGACTATAAAAAAAATTAATAATTATTTAGATAATTTATTTGTTATTATTATTAAAATAAAAACATAGTACATTAATCGACTAGATAATTCAATTATTAAATAAAAATTAATTACTTTATTTAATAAGAATTCATAAAAATAAAATTCAAAACATCAATAATAATATTATAGTTGTATAAATAAGACATTTCATTTAGTTAAACCGAGTCAAATATAAAAATTAGTTATATAATTTATTAGTTACAATTAAACAATCATAATATAATCTTACTTGATATTAATTTGATATCATTATTTAAAAATATTTTAATACAACTTAGATAATATAGCTTGAGAAGGAAAAAAAAAATCAAATAGTTCTTCTTACCTAGCTTGAATTTTTAAATATGAATGTTATTGTATTCAAGTATAAGTAAGATCTTATTATAAGTTAAATAATATAATTTTAGAAGGAAAGTATTTTCTTACCAAAACCAATTTACCTAGTAAATCCAATAATATATTTATAAAAAAAATTAGTAAAATATTTACAATATCATAAGTTTAGAATAAAATCCTATATTTTGCATGGAATATAGATCGTAGAAGCATTATATATCTATAATTTAATTGAATAGATAATTTAGTTCGTCATATTTATTTTGTCCTCCTTTTTTTTTTTTGTTGAAAAATATTATTTTTGCTACAGTATTACTTCTTCTACTTTAACTCAAAATTTATTTTCCTTGCCAAAAACTAACCCATCTATATATACATATATATATATATCATCATAGAATCAATTTTATTAGTAATAAAATACCCAGTTAGTCATTAATTTATCCGTCAACTTGGTATGTTATACATTTCAATATATTGAACCACCCTTGCAATAACTTTATATATTATAGTATTTAACGAGTTCATCACTATTATTACTCAATTTATTATTAAAAATAAAATATGATATTTATATAGTATATAATTTTATTTTATTGTTAAATAGTTTTTTTCATTATAATATATTGTATTATTTGCAGGCTACTCGTATGAAAGAGATCTCAAAATATTTTCAACGGAAGGTAAAACAAATTCGTGTTTAATGGATAATTATTAGTACAAAATTTTCTTTGTTACAAAATAATAAATTTGAACATACATGGCTAAAAAATATTTAAAAACTAAATAATAAAAATATATATATCCAAAAAATTAACTTAATAAATATATATTTTTTAAAATAAAAAATCATTAAATATGAATAATTAAAATTGAGAAAAATCCAAAATATTAACATGTAAACAACAAAAATAGCATGTTAAGTTAAAAATAATATTACTCATTCTATTCAAAATATTATATAAAAAATATCAATAAAAAAATATAAAATTTAAGAATCCGTACGTTGGGGTATACTACTAGTTAGACTAACAATAATACTTTGGCAATAAAAAATTATATGTAAAATAATATATATAATAGTGATTGATTATAGTCATTAGACTCAATCATGTATGATACAATAACAATTAATTATAATTCGACATATTATTTTATAATTTTTTGTTGGTAACCATCTTTTGATCATTTAACATTACTCTTAGACTAGACCTATGCGCTATGTTGTCTCTTAAGCCTAAGGTATAACCTGCGATGAATAAGGTACAATGATATTCAACTTCTTTCCTTCTTTTTATCCTTGGGCTGTAGAGAGTTTATATGATTATCTTTTATGTTAGTGGTTTGAAAGAGAAAATAAAATTATGTGTCTTTGAATTTTTATGAAGAAAAAAGTTGAAAATTTTCTCCCTTATTCTCCCAAAATTTTTATTCTTAACAATGAGAAGCGTTAGAGAAAAATTGAAACCATTACATTCTTCTCCCGTTCACTTCTTTCTCAAATTTCTCACTAGAGTGGGTACCAAAGATTTGATGAAATTTGCAAGCAAGGATCAAGCCAAAAAATATTTACAGTGAAATCGAAATTATTATAAATAATTTAACAAAGCCCTGAGCCAACATTCTGAGTCAAATTTTATGAACAATTTTATATTTTTAAATAATTTCTTTACTTCAAAATTAAAGACATATATTACTTTTTAAAATTAAAAATATATATTATTTTTTAATCTGTATAAAAATTAAAAATATATTTCTATTTTGAAACTAATAAATAATATAAAATTCCTTATACATCAAGTACAATTATGTCACTATTACAAATTTTCAACAAATATTAAAGATATTTTTGAAAAATAGCTATTTTAAAAAATTGTTATTTTAAAAATGAATATCTGACTTTTGAAATGAGAGAATATATTATTACAATGAAATATAATCAATGATAAAATTATACATATACCTACTGAACACTAAAAACCTATCCTATTTGTTAATATGGACAAAAAAATAATTCGCCATCTAAATCAACGGTCTTAATTATAATGATCTTCGTAATAAAATTATTTTATATTAAGACAAGTTATGTCCGGGTCCTAAGTAAAAAAAATCCCCGAACCGGGTCCCTAAGTGCAAAAGCAGGTAAAAGAAATAACAGCAGAGTTAATAATTTAGTACTAGTTTTAAATGCAATTTGCAAATACCAACAAGGAGTATGCTTCTCACTCATTACAACATCACAAAATCAAAAAAGGTAAAGAAGCTCTAAGGTCCTTAGAGCGCCATGGAAAGGCAAAGAACAAAAAAGATTAGTGCGGAAGCTACTAAGATAATCTTCAATTCTTTAAGAAATCTCCCACACCAATTCCCAACAAGTTCACATTTGAAAATTTCTGCAAAAAAAAATAATAAATCATTATCATCGGGTAAATTAAGTAAAATAATTGTAACAGCAATAGTGTGAGACCATATAAATAAATAATATAGGGGGAAGGAGAAAAAAAGTCTTCAAACTCACAAATTTTATTGAAGGCCACAATATCACAGCTCTGGATGTACTCATTGGCTGGCTCAGAAGTAAGATGATCCTCAATAAGACTGTCAACAGATACCAGGTCATCAACAATGGTCATCATAATCTGCAACTTCTTGATACCATATCCAACAGCTACGAGCTTGGCTGTAAACATATAAATACATATATCATCCAACAAGTGAACCGGTTATTTTTATCTAATTTTGATACTCATGTTATCCATTTATTCACTTCAAAAAGCGGTAACACCCAGGTTCAAAATAGGAAAAAGAGAAACATACATGCTCCCCAAAACAAGCCCTCCTGTTGGACACTTCTAACAGCTTCCTCAAGCTTCTTCATGTCTGTCTCATCATCCCATGGCTTTACATCCAACAAGACTGAGGACTTGCCAGCTGAAATGGAATTATTAGAACATAAAATTCATGTTAGAAAAGAGAGCGCAGAGAAAAAACTTATAACCATATCAAGATGCCTCTACATTTTATAAATGACTAAAGCAAATGTTAGCGAATATTAACAAGTATTTTATAGACAGTATGGGGACACAAATAGAGACATGCAGAAGAAATTTTAATTTGATAGTTACTGAGAGGTCAAGGATGCAATACCATATCCACCATTTGAGTGAAAGAGAACGTTTTAACTCACATTCTTTCTTCTTCCCAGATGACTTCACAGCTGCTGCACGATCTTCAGCAGCCTTCTTTTCTTCTTCAGTCTCCTCACCAAACAGATCCACGTCGTCATCGTCGTCATCCTCCACAGCTGAGGCCTGGAAAAAAATTACATTTTAAAAAACTATTCATAAACAAAGATCAAGCATAGACCATAATAGTACATCTGAAAGTTCAGATATTTAGCATTCTGATATTAGCATAGGACGTTAACAATAAATCTGGTGAAAACAAAAATACATATGCAACCAAACTAACTGGAGAATCAGCCCTAACAGACTAAAGAAATATATATATAAAAAACTTGGTAATAGTAAGCTTAAGGGAAGAAACTTGCTTTAGTGTCAGCAACAGGAGGAGTTGCAATGGCCTCCTCAGTGATGGGTGCAGATCCCTCTACAGTGACACCGCAACCTTCTCCGGCCACACCCCTGCAGAAGGTTAAAGTAACCATTGAGCAAACAGAAGTTTAAGTTATCTCGGTAAAAACATCATCTAAAATCCAAAATGTGCACCCCAAAAGCAGTTTACACATTATAACTAGGTGAATAACTTACGAAATCCTCAAAAGTGCCTCAATATGATTGTACCAACGTGATGCATTCACATACTCGGAAGATGGTGGCTTTGCAAGAGCTGCGTGGACGATAAGGTCATCTTTGGAAGCTTGGTACCTGAAATATGTACATGTTACCATGTATAATTGTAAACACCGTCACATAATAAAGCAGATAAACAGGAAACTCTCAGTGGTAGCTAAAATTATACTCACCCAGATATGTAACTACGAGTTAAGAGGTACTCATCAAGCTTCTTGACACCAGCCTCAGAACTAAGGTTGTAAAATGCAACACCCATGGCTAAAAAGTTGTGGTTTATCTGCAAGCAGACGAAATAGATTCACAACCAGGTCAACACTTTATCAAAATTGCGTGCCACATAAACAGTAAACCATCCCTAGCTAACGAGTTTGCTTACTAATATACAAGATTTAGAAAGATAATGCCTGATACCCATGCAATGGCAAACCATTTAGACAGATACATGCCCCAAGATTTCCATTTTCTCTCTTTGTTCCCCTTTCTTCCTTCTCTCCTTTGAAGAATGAAGTGAACGGGGAGCTTAGGAAACCCTAAACTATTGTACAACACTATTTGATATTTTAAGACTAAGAACTTGAACATTTCATGTTTACCACCATATTGACAACCCAAACACATATAACAATAAATCTAGCATAAGCATAATATGTCAAGCATGGACAGCACAAATAATTTTTAGTTAGAAATCAACAATTAAACGGCTATTAAATCACACATACAGCCAGCAAAAAACTCGGTGGTGGTGAGCATAATAATAAGTGCTCAAAAGAGCATAGGTCATGGGTTCAATTCTCCGAATTATCTCCTTTCTGGCTACCCAAACATAAACAAAGTTTACCACGGGCTTCGTAGGTACGAGTGGAATATGGCATGCACCCAGTGGGTTAAGAAAAATATCTCTTTTTACTATAGAATATAATTCCACAGAGTAAACGGCAGACATCATTTCAAAAAAACATTATTTTTGTGTTAGATCATTCTCAACAGATAACTGTTAACAGATTTAGCCATTACTTATCAAGTCTGTTGTGAATTGTAAAATCCAGATCTAGGGACATTCATTGCTTCAATATCTTGGCAAGCCTAACCCAGCTAAACCCCACAATTGTACTAAAAATTAAACAAAAATGGAGCACCATACGTAAGATCAAATTAACTTCATAGTTTAATCCGTTGAATAAACAAAATTAAACTTAAGAGAGAATCACACATATAAAAACATACATAGATGTATAGGCCTGTATTGTATGAGAAAAGAAGAGCATGAGATGGACAGTTGGCTTACCGGCGCTAGAGCGATAAAGCTGATGGAGATCTAGGGTTTTTAGAGCAAGCTGTTTATATGCTTGAAGGCAGGGCTGTTTTTGGTATTTCACTGATTAATTACGGTTTTTTTTGTTTGAATACGAAAACTGGTTTTATTTAACAGATGGAAATAGTATATGAATTTGATAACGAGACAGTAATTTTCTTTGTCTATTATATTTGAAAAACATGCACGCACAACAAAGGAGAAGAGCTCCGGAGAGAGTTAGAGGGTAAAAAAATAATAAAAAAATATAAGTGTATAATATTTAAATATTATATTTATTTTAATTATTAAAAAATAAGATATAATATTAAAATTCGTATTATATTTTATTTTTTAATAATTAAAATGAATACAGTAATTAATTTTATATTTAAATATTATATAAGTAGATTTGTCCAAAAAATAATGGTATATACGGATCGTAAGGATCAAATTAGGAATGAAATGATTTATTAAAAAAATATATGTTTTGTTGTATCATGGATCTCTTTTTTGTCAAATTTATAAATTTTATTTTTTGTGACAGCGCATGAAATAATTTATTCCAGTTGCAATGAAATGAATCATTTTATTTTATATTTTATTCACTTCTTTATTCTATTTATTCAATTTAAACGTACCATAATAATAAGAAAATAAAATAGAGATATATTTATTCCGTCTAATTTTATTTGTCCTATTTTGAAACTACACACTTATTAAAAAAATAATTTCTTTAAATTATTAATCTTAACTACTCTATTATCATTTTTTTTTGTTTTATTTAATTTTATGACTCTTTATTTGAACAACAAAATATAGAAGGAAAAAAATGTGGTTGTACTTTTAATATCAAAATTAGTCGTGCTACTTTTTTCAATGTATGTCATGTTATTTTCAATAATTTTTTTTAAAGTTTAATGAAGGTAGTATTAAAAAAATAAGATCAAAAATAATATTATAAAGAAAAAAGGATAAATATATTTAGACAAGTTAAAAAAAAATTAGAACAAATAAATTTAGACGGAGGGGGTAATAAACAGAGACACGGCCTTAAAAAATTAATTCTTTTCTTTTTTTTTCCTTAATGTTCATTTGCTTTTGTAGATTTAGAGATGGCTGCAAATGACTTTTTTTAAGATGAAAAGAAAAAATGATTCCAAGCTCTAGGGGTGCACGCAAAATCGAAATAAATCGAAAAATCGGCCGAACCAAATCGAACCGTTAACAAACCAAATCGACAAGTACAAAATCGAAAAATCGAACATTGCAAAACTGAAAAATCGAACTTCGGGGCTGCTGGTTTGGTTTGGCATTTTAAAAAATCAAAATCGGCCTCGAACACTTTTAAATTATAATACAAATTATATACTTTTCTAATAATTACTTATTTTATATAATTATATATTTATTATATGCCTTTTTGAGATGAATTTGTAAAACTTTTATTTTCCCATGATGGAGCCATGGAGGATGGATTTGCAACAGGCAGCAGCAGAACTTGTATTCGAAAAGCAAGAAACAGGTTGATGCAGTTTTATGACTCTTTTTGGGTCCATTTTTGTGCATTGCCCATTTGGAATATGCATTATGCTTTGGGCTGCTTGAGTGGTGGGATTGTTGTTGCTTGCTGCAGTTTTTTCTTTTGATTTCTGATGAGTTTATTTCTACGCCTTTTAGGCTGCTTTTCAATTGTCTACTCACGGGTTGTACTTATATGGTTTATTTGCTTTTGGGTTGGCAATGGGGTTAATGTACTGATATTCATTGTAATATCTTCATTTTTTGCTTATAAAATTATAAATAATTTAGCAAAAAAAAAAAAAAAAAACAGGCAGTAGCAGAACTTCTCGCCTGCACAGGATGCTTGAAATGCAACCTGAATATTTACCAAATATTGGCATATTTTCTCATAGTTTCTTGCACCTAAACTCAAACCCTCTTTCTTATACCTGGCAATGATGCAATATATGTACCACTAGACCAAGCAATGAATCTCAAATAAACAAAACAGTTCCATGTATGCTTAAGCAGTCAATTGTTAATGCAGGGCAGAAATGACATAGTATTACATTGCAAAGGTATATACCAAGTTACTATCTCTATGCTTAATTTTTATAATCGAATAAATCGATCGATTAAACCGAATAACCGATTACGATATTAAAATTTGGGCGGTTTTGGTTTTTAATTTTTTATAATCGACTTAAATGGTTTGGTTATTTTTCCCCTTAAAAAATCGACTAAATCGACCATGTGCACCCCTACCAAGCCCATCGCTCTTATGTAAATAGAAATCGTGGTTAGGATGTGGTAGACCATACTGTTATTGACACACTCAAAACAGCGACTATATATAGATAAATTTTAATCTTCAATTTAATATTAAAATACATCATTATAAAAAAAATGTTATATACCATCAAAAATTATGTGTAATAAATTAAGTAAAATTCTTTGCAAAATACTGAATTATGATTTACTCTTATTATGCCAAAATTAAATTGATTTCTTTTAATATTTTGAGTTTTAGGTTAAAATGGTCACTTTATAATCGAGTAACGTATGTAATTGAATTTAGTAAAAGATTCTAAATTCGTATGAAGTTAAAATGTCTATTTATATTATCTTAAATATCACTTAGGAAAAGAAAGGATTTTAACTGCTTCTTTAAAATTGTGTATCGGATAAAAATTCTTTTCAATTTCCATTCTATTGTTACCCGATTTCCTATATTTTAAGACTTACAACTTTAACTTTTATATTTTATTATATTAAGAACATGTTTATCTATGCAAGTATCTGCAGTATACATTAGTATATTAGAATTATTATTATTATTATTATTAATACTATTTTGTTATTAGCTTATGTTATGTAGGGTAATATTGTATTTTTCCATTTTCCTTAATGTTGCCCTAGTTTTGCCTAGTTAAGTGTTAGCCTCTTTTTAGTTTATTTTTACTTGTAATTTGATTTCTTCATTTGAATGATAATCTCTTTCAATTAATCTATCATGGTATCAATAACAAGGTTTAATGGCATTCTTAAACTTGCGGATCCAACTTTTATTAGTTTTATATGACCCACGTGAGATCAAAGGAGTATATATATACATCTATTAGAAAGAAAACTTCCAGACACGTACTTTCGATTTATACATTCCCCTTTTTCTTTTCTTTTTCATCTTGTCCTGTTTGATTAAGTACCTATTTACCTACCTACTATATTCAATTAATTTCTCAAATTCTCATGAATACGAACAATATGGGTTTCTTTTAGATTTGTAAGATCTGGGTTTGTTTGGAAAATCGCTCTGCTTTGTTGGGTTTCTTGTTTAGTCAGTTTTCCGGTGGGTCGCTACTTCATTGGTTGATTTGCTTTGGTGATATTTGCTTATTGTTGATTGACATCATGGTTGGTAATAAAGATGATTCGTTGCAGTCTATTAGTGTTAGATTGGATGGTAAATTTTTTTCATATTGGAGTTATGTTATGAAAAATTTCTTAAAAGGAAAGAAGATGTGGGGATATATTTCTGGACTTGTGTGTAAACCTGTAGATAAAAAGGATGGTAAATTTGTCGAAGAGATTGAAACTTGGGAAATGAATAATTCAAAAATCTTAACTTGGATTAATAACTCTGTTAAGCACTCCATTGGCATGCAATTGGCTAAATATGACACTTCAAAAGAGGTGTGGGATCATTTAGAGAGGTTGTATACGCAATCTAACTTCGCCAAAAAGTATCAGTTGGAAATTGATATTCGTGCTCTTTTACAGAAAAACATGAGTGTTCAGGAGTTTTATTCTGCCATGACTGATCTTTGGGATCAATTAGCTCTTACGGAAACTTCTGAACTTCGTGTCTTTGCCCCGTATATTGCTTCTAGAGAAGAGCAACGATTGGTTCAGTTTTTAATGGCTCTTCGTGATGATTTTGAATCTTTACGTGGCAATATTTTGCACCGCATTCCCTTGTCATCTGTTGATTCAGTTGTTAGTGAATTGTTGGCTGAAGAAATGCGTCATAAGTCCCACGCTGGGAAAGGAGTTCTTCCAACGACCACCTCATCTATTTTGGTTGTACCCCAACGTCCATCTTTCACTAAGCCTAATCCAAAGGCTGCAGATGATGAATGTAGCTATTGCAAGCAGTCAGGACATTGGAAGGCTCAATGCCCTCAACTGTTGAACAAGGGAGTGCAACCGCGATTTCAACGGCCTAGGCATAATCAGTTATCTCAGAATCAGTTCACTCAGTTATATCGTGGTCCTAGGCCTCCACAGCCTCGCACTACTGCACCTGTACCTCCATCTGACTATGCGGTGACCGGAGCATCCACTTCTGCTCCGCCTACGACAGACTCACTTACTAAACAATTTCAGAAGTTCCTTGCCTCGTCTCATGCTTTTGCTACCTCAGGTTTGTCACCTCCAAATTCATCAGGTACATCTTCATCTATCTGGGTTTTGGATTCTGGAGCTTTTCACCATATGTCACCTGACACTTCCTGTTTTACATCTATTTCACCTACTAATGCTAAGCCTGTTGTTACTGCTGATGGTACATTAATGTCCTTGGCAGGAATTGGTCCTGTTGTCACATCTCATATGTCTCTTCCGCATGTTTATCATATTCCCAATCTTGCATTGAATCTTGTTTCTGTTAGTCAATTATGTGACTCTGGATATTTAGTCTTCTTTTCCTCCATTTCTTGTTGTGTGCAGGATCCTCACTTCCAGAAGCTGATTGGGATGAGGGTTATATCTTTTGGATGAGCTGAAAGTACCATCGGTTGTTGCTTCTACTGTTGATTTGTCTTCTTTTCGTTTGAGTCCTTCTTCGTCTAATTTTTATTTGTGGCATTCTAGATTGGGACATGTTTCCTCTTCTCGTTTAAAATATTTGGCTTCTACAGGAGCTTTAGGAAATTTATCATCTAATGATATTTCTGGTTGTAGTGGTTGTAAATTGGCAAAGTTTTCTGCTTTACCTTTTAATCGAAGTGTTTCTTATTCTGTTGCCCCATTTGATTTGATTCATTCTGATGTGTGGGGACCTGCTCCAACTGCCACAAGAGGTGGGTCTCGATATTATGTTTCTTTCATTGATGATTATACTCGTTATTGTTGGGTATATCTCACCATTACACGCTCAGATAGCCAGTTTGTCACTTCTCCTACTACAGTTCATTGGGCAGCCGTTGTTCGTATCTTGCGATATCTTCGGGGTACTATTTTTCAGAGTCTATTGTTTCCATCGACATCCTCTTTAGAACTGCGGGCATACTCTGATGCTGACTGGGCCAGTGACCCATCAGATCGCAAATCTACCACTGGTTTTTGTATATTTCTTGGAGATTCTCTTATTTCTTGGAAGAGTAAGAAACAAAGTGTTGTTTCTCGCTCTTCTACAGAAGCAGAATATAGAGCGATGACTTCTACTACCACTGAAATCGTTTGGCTACGTTGGTTGCTTGCAGATATGGGCGTTCCTATATCCTCACCCACTCCTATACATTGTGACAACAAAAGTGCTATTCAGATAGCTCACAATTTGTTTTTTCATGAGAGAACTAAGCACATTGAGATTGATTGTCATTTCACTCGTCATCACCTACAACATGGCACTCTCACCTTGTCATTCATTTCTTCATCCTTACAGATTGCAGATTTGTTAACTAAGTCGCTTCCGCTTCCGCGTTTTCGTTTCTTGGTTGGCAAACTCTCGATGATTTCCACCTTTGCATCATGAGTTTGTGGGGGGATATTAGAATTATTATTATTATTAATACTATTTTGTTATTAGCTTATGTTATGTAGGGTAGTATTGTATTTTTTCATTTTTCTTAATGTTGCCATAGTTTTGCCTAGTTAAGTGTTAGCCTCTTTTTAGTTTAGTTTTACTTGTAATTTGATTTCTTCCTTTGAATGATAATCTCTTTCAATTAATCTATCATAGTAAACATACCGAACTCCATCATTTAAACAACTATGATGATGTTTAATTGCATTTTAAAATATCTTAATAATTTATTATCTCATTCGTTAATAGGTTTAAAATTATTTGTTAAAAAAATATCCCTCTTTTAACGTCTCTAAATTGGTAAAATATAAAATAAATTTTAAATCATTAAAAATTGACTCTTAGTCTCAATAAATATTATACTCCCTGGATTTCAAAATTTAAGATTATTATTGATTTTTGAAAAGTT
Source organism: Hedera helix (assembly GCA_947179155.2). Lineage (NCBI taxonomy): Eukaryota > Viridiplantae > Streptophyta > Magnoliopsida > Apiales > Araliaceae > Hedera > Hedera helix. The sequence goes on along the minus strand of OX359269.1, from coordinate 52,531,837 downwards.
AATTTGAGATATTTTTAAATTTAAAAGTGAGGTGATTAAAAATACTGAAATAATAAATCTTAAAATGAGTATTAATTTTTCGATATGTTTCCATATTCATCGTCGTATATAAACTAAAACAAAATAAGTTCATGTTAAGTATAAGTTTAAAAATATTTTAAATTAACTTTATGAAATCAACAATGATCTTATATTTTAAAACAGATAAAATATCCTTATATACACATAATTATAAAATATTTACCAAGCAAATACTCATATATCAAACACACTCGCCTTTATTTTAATAAATTGGACATAAGAATTTTAAGTTGTCCTTATTCATATTGCTTTATTGGTTATTATTATAAGTTTATTTTATTATTATGATTAAATTGACTAATTTAATTAATCTTTATTTATGTATTAACTAGTACTTGAATATATTATAAATTATTAGTCAATCCGTTCAAGTTTACTCACCCTAATTTATTTTTTCATTTGTCTAAAACTATTTGTCCCCTTTTATTTTTAATAATATTTTTGGCCTTATTTTTTTAATACAACTTTTATTTATCTTTATGATTTTTATTTTAAATAACATGACATAAATTATAAAAATATCATTGTTAACTTTGACATTAAAAGTACAACCACACTTCTTTCCCCGCTATCTTTTCTTTATTTTATTATTCGAATAATGAAAAAGAAAGAATTAGGAGATTGATTCAAACAAACAAGATAATAATCGAGTAAGGAAAAGGGTAATTTGGAGATTTTTTCCCTTAATAAATGTGTATTTTCAAACTAAAGAAATAAAATTGGATGGAGGGTGTATTTTGCAAAAATAACAAAATTTTAAGTATATTTTATTAAATACTATTGCAAGTATGACTGATGGATATTCTGGAAGCGACCTTAAGGTTATCTTTTGTAATTTTATATTGCATACAAGGACTACTCTTAGTCTGATATATTTTTGGGAGGATTGTGGTTTCTTACATTTTTTATGTTGCAGAATCTGTGTGTAACTGCTGCACATTGCCCAATTAGAGAGGTTTTGGAAAAGGAGAAAAAGGTATGTTTTGTTTATTTGATAAACTAGCAGTTTGTGCCTGCTACTAAAACTGGAAAAGAAGATATAGTGGTATTTAGCAGAATTTTGATTGCTATATTTGATGCATTCGTACTATTATTGATCTGATATTCTCTACTGATGACAGGAGCATTCTGCTGCTCTAGCAGAAGGTAAACCTGCTCCAGCTCTCAGTAGTAGTGCGGATATTCGGCCTCTTAACATGGATGGATGACTTTAAAAATGCTCATGAACGGGTAAGAATGAAACATATGAATGATGCATGTATCATTTGACTGTTAATTTTGTCCGCCTTCTTATATTTTAATAATAAGGTTTTTTAAAAAATTCCACATTTTCCTTTGATGATCATTATAGGTTTGTGCAAGTGTTTCGTCCGAGTCCCAGAATATGACTGAGCTTCTGCAATGGAATGAACTCTATGGTGAAGGGGGTTCTAGAAGGAAGAAAGCTCTCAGTTACTTCATGTAGAAGCTTCACTTCTGTAAAAATTGTTCGCTTCATCTCTTCAGTACTCCCATCTCCCAGCTCGGGAATTCTGTGAAGCCATTTTGTCTGTACAATGAAGTATAGGTCTTTTTAAGTTATAGATTGTAACTTCTGTAAGTTAGTCTCGAGATGGTTGGTATAAGGGTAGCCTGGGTAGGGTAGCATCCCCTATATTTGGGCATGCCTGTTCTGCTTTGTTTTGTTTCCCCATCTCCTAGTTGTCAATTTGAGGACTCTGTTTTATTCAAGTAATTAAAAAAACAAAAAAAATAATAAAGAAGAGCAAAAGAATGTCTGACCCTGTGCATGTATTTGTATTCATTGTATTGGTGATTGTCTCAATGAAATAATTTGCTATGTAGATGGAATAGCCAATTGAATTGGAAAATTTGTCTTCATTATGTCGTTTTACCCCATGCGACATATAGATATCTTACAGTCATTTGAGAGAGATTTTGTAAATGAATCTTACACTCATTTGAGAGAGATTTTATAAAAATATCAAATTTTATTTGTAAAAATATCAATTTCAATAATAATTTATTATATTATTACATAAATTAATATTAATTATAATTTTGTGAAGATAAATGTAATTATTAGGTTATTAAATATTTATTTAAATAATAAATATTGAATTATATATTATAGGTTACTCCGAAGAATTATTAAGCTAAAATTTATTTAAAATTTTAATCCGAATAAAAGTATGAAATTAAGTTCTAATTTAGTTATGATAATTAGTTAATAATGAATTCACTATAAATTTTCAACTAATATTACAGAAATTATGTTTTTAAAAATATTCATATATATTACGAATACAATTTATCATGTGATTTGGTATAATTCAAGTTTTAATAAATTTAAGTAATATTATAGTATAATGTGTTATATTCTCTTAATTAATTACATAAATTTGTGATAATTTTTTTTATAAATAAATTGGTTAAATTAAAAATAAATATTATATTAGAAGTTACATTTTTCGATTGGAGATTGGTTGAATTTTTTTGAATATTTTACAAATTTGAATATTATAAATTGGTATAGTACTTATACTAATCTGAATAGAAATAAAAAAAAAATCTTTTTTTTAATTTTTTATTCCTATTAGAGATAAAAATACTTTTTTCAAATGTGGATAGTATTTAACTGAGATAAATTTAGATACCAAACCAATTTTGTGCTTATAATTATTTAGTTGAATGGCAATTTGGGTCCATAATTTATTGTTTTATTACAAAATATTAAATTTATAATTAGAAGTGTTTTATTACAAGATGTGATGGATGTGGAAGCTAGGTTCTTGTTTGTCCTCAAAGCAAGAACATCCAGAACTCTGTACTTTCGACCATTAATGCCCAAGATTTTGTTTACAATAATGGTAAAAAGTACAAACACTGAGAACCAAAAAACAAGAAGCAAGCTCGATTATCACAACATATGATGCAGGTAGAAGCCAAGTTCTTATTTGCCCTTAAGGCCTAAAGGACATCCTTTACTACCGATGCCAAACTTCACACTTCTCTTTATATGGATCAAGGAGATGAGCTTTGTTTCATATGATATACAAAAATCATATTAATATTCAAATGTTCGATGGCAAATAGACAAGATTATAACAAACATTATGCTCGTCTCCTAATTTACTGTAAGAAAACAAGGCTACAAAAATAATCCATCTTCAAATTACATTTCTGATTAAATAATCATAATATCCTTTGGCCCTTTGCTATCCCAACCTTGTCATTACGTTCCCTAAAAATAAGAATAATAAAACTAATCGGAAAACACAAACTAAACTGCCTTCAATTCTGGTGATTAAGGTAGGTATCCAGGCAGGCCTCCTAAGAGGCAAGTGTTTGTGAAGCCTTCCCAACCATTTCTTTGTCGTCGTCTTGAAATTCAATAATTATATTATTCATGTCCTCAAAATAGGACCAGCTCTTCACGCTTTCCTTGTCCTTCTTACATTCCTGTTCACAAGAGTAATGTCTATCAATTAAGCTACAGGTCAGTAAGAATAGAGTTTAAGAGAATGACAACAAAATCCCCCAACTTTTTCTCCTAATGGCTTGCGATCTGACATACCACTGATATGAGAACACCAAACTCACCATACTGTCTTATAGATAAATGGTATGGTGAAAATGCAATGATCACACTATCAAATAGAGTAGGAATTCTTTGCCTATTTGACCAATAGATGGTGTAGATTTTTTTTATGACAAGCTAGATAAAGTGGAATCTCAAGAAACTTATTTCCCCCCCTATTCTGTCTGGAATAGTGAGCATCCCACTAACATCTCATGTACATAACGATTATGAATTAGTCCTTCCATTCCAAAATATAAAATCAATTGCCTTGGTATTTTGGAACGGCGGTAGTATCTTTTGTAACATGAAACTATCTAACAACTGAATTCTAAATGCACCTAAAGTTAATACTGAGAACACACCTCGTATTTCTGAGTCAGAGATGCCCATAAAGATTTGCACTGTCCTGGACTTCGACTAATGCCATCAGCTAACAGGTTTGACGATATCTCTTCCCAGAGGGCCATTCGCCCCCTCACAACTTGAAATCTGCTATTTAATTCCCCACGAAATTTAATCAGTTTCTTAATTTCTTCAGGTTTCCATTTGTTTCTTTTCATAGGCTTGGAAGATTTTAATTCAGATTTTGGCATTTCTAAGGAGTCATTTGTACTGCTTGTTTTCTTGGCCTTCTCCATGTGTTCTTCTGGTGTAACAACAGTGTTGCTATCTTCTTCCTGCCCATTCACTGGTGATGACACCACAAATGCTTTCCAGAAATCGTCTGACTTCTCAGAATTGGTCTCCGCTGAGCCACCAGAGCTTGAAGCAGCGTCTTCCTCAGATAGAAGGCTCTCATTTTCAACACCACGATCTGCATGCAGAAAAATTGCGATGAATATAGGTATAGCTTATAAAAGGAAATGATACCCTGTATAGTGTTAGCATAATAAATGGTTGCACCTCTGTTTTTGGTTTTGGATATGCTCGACTTATTACCAAAAAAAAACCCATAAGAAATGAAGAAAACCATGGGATCACGTGGGCTGCATATCTACAGAACCTAACAAAATCTTCAGTAGACGATTACAATTCATAACCACCTTAAGCACACAACAAAATATAGAAAATTTACTAATTATGATCAACAGTACCAGGCACTCCTTTCCATGTAGCTGGCATAGCTGCTATACAGCTATTTCTTTAATTAGTTCAGAATTAATGGAGATTTGTTCAGATAGACAAGTAGTAAAGCAGAGAGAACTTATAGCTGAATTCACAAGCATCTTTATCTATTATATTTTCTTTTCAGCCATGAAGTTGTATCTCGGACCCAAAGCTTCAACTTCAATGCACAGTAAAAGTCAGTTACTATTAGACCTACATATATACATACATTAAAGAAGGCACCATATCTAACCAATAAAATGAATCTTGTTTTGTTTTACACGCATGAAACTGGACAATCAGATGACTAAGAATACCCATCCACAAGGATCACAACTAACAAACACATGGATATGGGCATGAAAGGAAATAGTTAACCTTGTAATTCTTCTGGTCTGGTATCTACAGGGCGTGTGTAGTCATTGCCTTCCTCTTGCGTCCTACTTGGTCGTCTCTTTTTTGCATATCCATCCACTCCTTCTCTCAATGCCGATATCTCAGAGCCAACATGTGACTTGTGAGCTAGCCTTCCATTGATCTCATCAGCAAGCACCCCTGCTGGATTTTCTATAGCAATCACTATTACTTCAGGTCTTTTACTACTGTATTTCCTCACCATTTTCCTCAAAACCTCGGAAACAATTCTTTCCATGTGAGCTAGAGGACAATTTATGGGACAACTTGACAATGCAGCATGTGCTGCCTTATGGATAGCATCTAAAAGCTTCCCTCTGTCAAGCCATAAGCAACGTGTAGTGATTCTTATTTTTCCCTTCAAGGTTTTCTCAAAATCATCAGTAGTTTGAGGGCGTAGAATTTCCATGCTGCAACAGAGATGTAAGGCTGCATTATACTGCTGGCAAACATAAGAGAAGTATGTTTCATGAATTATTTGAAAGATTTACCTGACCACTATTATACCATCTGATGCAATTTTTAGTCTCTCATCTATGCAAAGTTCAGTAGATGTACCAAAAGCTTTGTCACCATCGCTATACATCAACTGCAGAGTAAAACTAGATCATTTAAAAACTTTGAATTGGATGTAGGAGAGAGTGAGAGGAGGGACCAATTTTAAATCGTCAACAACCTGCAAATTCTCTTTGCCCAGAGATATGAAACCATTAGACAGCACTCTTCTGTTCCTCAGATGAGAAACCCCGAGCATCTCCCCATTCTTTATTACCTGTTATAACCACAGAGGTGACAGTAAAAGTATTAATTAAGAAATGTAACAGTTACACAACTGAATATTCCTAAGCAAGATATAGAACCTTATTCAGTGTCTTATAGAGACAGATATTCCAAGTATATAGCACTTTTGAAATGCAGCAATACTGAAACTATTGAAAAAAAAGGAAGGCTTCTTTGCCAATATGGACATCATATAAAAACAGCAAGAGGTGCAAGCCAGGTATCTGCAAAGCAACCATTACTGGCAGTTATTCAATATGTTGTTAAGTAGCATATATGCCCTTGTAGGCTGAACCAAGATTCTGATTTGGCCTTTCTCACTGGACAATAGACATTGCTGATCCCTACTATTATCCAGGGTAAAAAATATTAGATAGTAGTCCTCTTGGGGCATAAATTTTCTCGCTGAAAGGAGCTGCAAAGTCTAAGCTGGAGCTCCTTGATTGAACTCTTTTAAATTGTAGCTTCACATTATTGCATATTTTTATTAAGAATATATATATATATATATATATATATATATAATTTTAAATGTATCAAGGTGTATGCTAAGGGATAGATTAAACATCTTCTACAAATCAGAAGATTTAGAACTAGATTTCTTTCACGTCACCAATCAAAGCCAATGTGACACCACAATAAAACACTATATGAAAGCCCAAGAATTTTATGGAAATGAATGAATTTGTCAGCATACGAAAGTCCAAGTGGGAGGTGTTTTAGGTAGAGTAACCTGGTTTTGATGAATTTTCACTGGTAGAGGTTTATTTTGGAGTCTCACGCCCTTTGGCGTAGAGTTATCAGTAGGCAGCCATTCTAATGGATGGGATGCTAATCCTGAGAATTAAGTTACCCATGCTAGCCCTTGGAAGTTTCTCTCTCAAGGGTATCGTTCTTTCTTGCCTCATGTGCGGTATGCGGGGTATGCGGTGGGGAATGGTCAGTGAATATTCTGGGAGGATATTTGGGTGGGTGGGAAGCCTTTTGTGCTTGATTTCCCTCAGGTTTTCCAGCAATCTTCTATTCATGATGCTCTTATATTCAGATTATTCTATAGGGATGAGGATTTTTATTTCTTAAAATTTTCGCTTTGAAACTTAAATGATCAGTGAAGGCTGATGAAGTTGAAATCATATGATATTAATGAATTTATAAAACTAAAGAGAATCTTTTGTGAATTTCAAATTTAAGAAAATATTCTTATTGGAAATAACATTTTATATAGAAAATAATTTTGTTATTGACTTATCCCCGAGGTGTTAGTATCCTAATTTATTATGATATATCATTTCAGAATGTCCATCTAGTGTCCCAGGTCTATATACTTGCTTCTCAAACATTAAATTTTGTGATCGATTTCATTAGATAAATTAAGAACTTACAGAGGATGGAAGAAGAGAGTGATTGGTTTGGGGGAATATATGTAACATTTACATTTCTTATCTTCTAGCATGGAAGTAAAGGAGAGGTTGCTGAGGGAAAAAAGAGTGACAGGGAGTTACTTCCTCCATATTTTTTGCCCAAAGACTGCCCATCATAAAAGGTGAAGTAAAAGAAGCCTCTCTTTTATATTTGTCCTTCAAATGACACCCTTCTCTTAGATTGTGCTTTATCCTTCCAGTTTCAAATTACTTGTACAGACCAACATTTGGATTACAATTAAGGTTACATAACCAGATACAAAAACCATGACAAGTGTACGGTATGCAATTTAGCAAATGCAAATAGATGCTTTAGTAGACAACTGGAAATAGGATTGAGAAGGAAGTCTCACTTAGATGACCTATCCAGATCATCCATAATCATATGATGGGTAAATTTCTAATAAGTCAATAATATCCCAAACATTATAAAAAAAAAGATCTTTACAACATAATTTTAACTTACAGCAGTGTGCCGAATGCCGTTGGATTTTCCAAGCAATTCGTGCTCTTTCAGGAATAAGAGTTCACCATGGATGGGTAGAAAATGTTGTGGCTTTACAATCCTCAGCACTTCCTCCTTCAAAAATAAAATTCATATTTACTTCTTTTTTCATTTTATTAAAAAGAGAAGTATAGAAAGCAAGTGTTTAAAAATTGCATCAAATCCAGATGTACCAGCACAAAGTGATGGGTTAATGGAATGAAATAGAGGCATTTAAGAAATGAAAGAAGCAAGATTAGGTGAATGCTGATAGGAATCTTACCAGTTCTGCACGATGAGCATGACCAGAAGTGTGCAGCTGCTCATTCTTACCCATCACTATAGTCGATCCAATCTCTGATATGCGGTTCAGCATTTTCATTACTCGAGTCTCATTACCTGGGATCACCTATAAAGAACACTAAATAAGCAATGTGCCAATTGTATAATTAATTTCTTAAGACCTGTAGACTACAAAAATCAGAAAAGCCAAACATCTGGTAAGAGAAGCCTAGGCCTTTTGGGGAACTATACTCTCTGTGGCTGTAAAGGCAGTCCACAATCAATTGAAGTAGTCATCATAAGCAATAAATTATAAATTAGAATTTGAAACTTAAACCGACACAAGCAACCTTAATAGACAAGTTTTGGAAAATAATATCATGACCAACAAAGAAGTTTGCATTCTTTCTTCCTTTCAGTTGTAATAAGCAAATATACTTGCGTAAATTGATATGTCATGCAATAAGCAAATATACTTGCGTAAATCTCAATGATGAGACTTAGCTAGTCTCTACGGATATCCAAAATAGCTACTCTCTAAACATTTCTGAAGACAAAAGGCTAAAACTCATGATTTTTGGTCAACGAAAAGAAAAATGAAGAAAACTGTATACAAAATGTACGGACAAAAACTCAGTTTTACAGATTTTAAGCTCAATAGATAAAGATTATAGCAGAAAAATATTCTTTCAAAAAAATTTTAAAATTTGACCAGAAGAATATCAATTGATCAACATAGCCAACTTCAGAAAATCTCAAAAACAAGAGTAGATGCTATAAACCAAATAGTTCGTCACTAATTTCATTACCTTAGCAGAATATAAAACTACGTCTTCTTTACTCAATTTGAGTGAATGACTACTTCCATATGATGCAAGATTCAATGCAGCTCGCGGTTCAGCCTGACACAACAGCAAAATATTCATACGTGACTCATGAACTTCAGAGAGATTACTGTGCTTTGTAAAAGGAAGGCATCATTGACAAGCATCAAGGATAACTTACTTGAGAACCAGTCGTTACAATTAGCAAATCTTTTGGGGCATAAGCATCAATATCTTCTACTTTCACCTATACGGCATACGCAATATCAGTAAGTGTTGAGTGAAAAGGAGAAGTGTAAGACACTTCACATTTGTAGGGGCCATGTTGAGGTTTAATTAGTAGTATTACACATTTACACGATAACAAACATATTCAGTTACAATATTAAATTGCAAGCATCTGGGTTGCATGGACAGAACGCAATGCAAGAAATATTTAGTCCAAGTCTTTCCACCACATGGACAATTGCATTGGTTTGGTCTTTCGATTCAGGCGGATTTTGAGGTGGGCTTATCAGTTATCCAGCATGACTGGATGGTCTGATCCACTGATGCTTGTTTTGTTTTGGTTTTCATTGTATTTGCTTTTCTTTCTTAAGGAATAGGACTCCATCTACTCTTATCATGCATCTATCTTTGTTCTCTATAAAATCTACTTTATTAGTCAAAAAATCAACAAAACTCTACGCCGCCTTTTATCCCAATTCCATCCGTAAATAAAACTGCTAGATGGTGAAATACCATTCATCTTGACTTTGTGATTGCCACAGTCTGCGTAATAACAACATCAAAGGCATTGAGTAAATTCATGTAATGATTTATACGGTGGGGAATACTTACTTTCACTTTGTGATTGCCACAGTCTATGTAATGTACAAATCTCATAATTTTTAGTACATGTAAGACCTTTTCTAATAGACACTTCAGAAGAAACATAAAAATGGTAATCGACATAAGTATCAAGGTTGAGTGGTCAAAACCAAAACTCTGCTAGACTAGTTTCATATATGTGTACCCTGGGAAAATGATTTCTCCCATCAAGCATTCAGCATACCTAGTGCTACATATCCCAAATCATCACTCAACATAAATTAAACATAAGCTCTAAACAACGTTTCCTTCCCAGGCTTAAACCTTTTTTCTTTTTTGATAGGTAATTTGACCACAAGTATGGGGATTAACCAGCAACCTTTATGTTATTCCTCAAGGACTCTGGCATTTCTCCCACCCCTTGGGGTCTCCGAGGCTTACACCATATAAGTAAATAATACTTGATGAAAGAAGATCTATGGATCCCCTCAGGGAAAGGAGATGAATACATCTCTAAGATTGTTACCAGAGTTGACGGATCAATCGGTGCCTTCCCATCTTTCCATGCGGCATCAAGGTACGTCCTCAGTGACATGCCAACAAAAACCTGAAATGATGATGACAATTCCTCTCTCTAAATCTGAAGGTGGAAAGTGTTCTAAACAACAATAAGATGACAATGAAATGGGTATATAACAGAAAACTGCACTTTAAAGAATGTGCCAAGCGTACCAACTTTCTGCCGGTTAAATCAGCTGCAGCTTTCACACTCCCAAGGCGATGGATATTTGATGCAAACTGCGTAGTGATAACCCTTCCTGTTGCAGCTGAAATATGCCTCAACAGTGAATTTGCTACAACAGTTTCACTAAATGTCCTTCCAGGTGATAATACGTTCGTTGAGTCGCTCATCATCTGAAATAGAACAAAAGTTAATAGATATTGTATTTGTGTGCTTCTATTCTGTTAACAGTTTAACAAGGATATGCAAAGAATATTTAATAAAAAGAACTAAGTCATTAACAGGGGTGGCATTTGTGACATGACACATAATAAGAGAGTTAATGTTTAGAATAAACGGTTTTCTTCTCATAAAAGGGTCAGCACGTATAAGACAAGATTTAAATGGATTCGCACATATTATTTACAGGTCGACACATTTAACACAATTAGATTCATTTATTTAAAATATTATAGCATTACTCATCATATAAATATAATATGACACTAAATTTACTTTACATAAACAAATTTAAGTTTTTAAAATGATATATTTAACTATTTAAGCATGACATGTTGTATTATATTTAACTATTTAAGCATGCCATGTTGTATTTTGTTAAATATATCTTGTTGCATAAAAATATTTGTGTTATTAATTATTAAATTAAATAAACACAATGTGCAGTATCATGTAATTCATAATAACAGAATTTTTGTATTAAACAGGTTAAATAGGTCCAAACGGTTAACATGACTAATAAACAGGTTGGTGTTAGCATTGAGAATCTTGACACAATTAATTAAACGGGTAGGGTTAACGTTAACTGTAATACCTATGACTTGACACAATTCAAATTCGCCTATCACGACATGGTCTCCAGCTCTAGTCATTTACTTGCTTGATAGTGCACCCTAGATCTTTAACAAAGTACTTGACTAACACCGAGCCAAACACCTTGGTTCATCCCCCTCTGAAGTGACCAGTCCTATAATATATCCTCGCCTCACTCATTTAACCTATTCTAATCTTTCCCTTCATTCATCTAATCTCTAAACTCCTTCAAACCTCTAAAATGATGCACCAACTAGTCCTAAATCAAAACCCCTCCCTCCCACCAGAGAAGGTAAATTTAACTAAAAGGGAAACTCCTACAGGACCTTCATTGTCAATTAAATCTCATACCAATCCAAAAGAAAAATAGCCTGCCATTTGACCAAACATTTTGGCCACTCAGGAGTTACTTGACCCATCGTGCTGCTCAGCACTAAAAAAATCATCCCACTGGATTCAAGTAGGCATCCACGGGACATTAGTAAATGCAACAAAACAGACAAAGCTAATGATGGTTGTTTCTTCAACTTTTAGAAAATGTAACAGAACAGACCAAAAAAATTGCAATTTGATCCTAGGCTTACCAATGTTACTCCTTCTTTAGAGAGTTCCTCCAGACCTTCACGATCAAAAACTTTCCCATCCAACGGCGACTCATCAATCTGTTTAATAAAGTTCTCGTCAAGCTTGGATGCAGGTTCTTTAACAAGAGAGCAGATATGACACTACAAGAATACCTTCCAGTCCCCTGTGTGGAGAATTGTTCCATCGGCACAGCGGAGAACCAATCCACAACAATCAGGTATAGAATGGGTGACCCTGATAGGCTCTATTTCAAATGGCCCAGCATTAAATCTCCTTTTTGTTCTAAATGTTTTAAGCCTGGATGGAAGAAAGATCCCAAACTCCTTCAACCGCTTCTTAATAAGCTGATCAGAAAAAAGAGGGTATCAACAATATACAAAACAAAATCATTTTACTTAAACGTATGTGTGGATAGTATAGCTTGATGATGGTAACAATCTCACGCCCAACATTATCAATTTTGTCAACATTTACATTACTATTTTTAAAACTTTCTTTAGTATTTGCTTCAATTTATATAAGCTGATTCCAAAAATGGAGCATTTATTGAAGTGATGGTAAACAATATATGATTAAACATCCTGTGCTAATTGCAAAACAGACTCATAAGATTACAATAGTGTATTCTTAAAGGACATATTAACTAACAAGAGAGCATAAGAAAATAATATAGATATATGAGTGCATAATATACACAAAATCAATTATATATAATCGGGATATTGTAATCTGAATATGGCTGGAATGTGATCGAAATAAATTAGGCAAAACTAAGGTTTAGCCCATTGTAGTTGACACCTTTTATGCAATAACCCACTAAACTTTTACAAACTGCAATTACCCGATTAAACTAACAAAATTTTTGAAATTGTACCATTCCGTCAAATTAATTGGATGGACGTTAACTTTTTTCCTAGTGGCTACATAAAAAAACGAAAATTTAACAGAATTGTCATGGAAAATATATAAAAAATCAAGTGAGATAAAGAAAAAAAGTTGGCAGTCATATGGTATTACAAAAAAAAAAACTTTAAAAGTCCAAAAATGAAGGTCATCTTCAACCTTCAACCGGTTTAACCCGACCCACACACTTGGGAAACGGGCCAAAAGCCATAAATCTTTCATTTTTACTCCAAATCATGCAAATACTATGTCAAAAATTTCACACCAACAAGATCTATCACAACATGTTATTTATTTCGCAAAAGGAAGTCAAATATTGAGTAGGTTTGAGAGTGAACAATGGCAGATTCACCATTAGTTCTTTTCAAGAGATAGTGGTTTGGGGTCATATGGTCCTCCGCTTGTTCTTCTTCATGAAGTGAAATGATTCATTCAATAGATTTAGTAGCTTTTTGGTTCACAAATTCTTATAGTTTTATTTTCATTTTTCCTCTTTTCATGGAACCCATGAAGCTTTAGTAGAAGCAATGAATTTGGGAGCCATAGAATATTCTAACAATAGACTACTTCAAATGTCAAACACATAGGAAGCAATATAAACATCCAAATATAGAAACGATTCGTTGAATAGTGATGCGGATGAAAGCAAAAGAAACTTAATACTATTGGATTATTAATATACATTATTATTTATGAATGATTTCAATGAAATTAGTTTATTTAGTAGATAAGATTAAGATATATATTTAATTATATTAATAGAATACTCTTGAATATTAATTATTTAAGGTAGTAGATAATTACTAAGATTTTATTTCTTTATTTAATTAGGTTACTAAATATTTTACTTGACCTTCAAGTATTAGGATTTTTCCTATTTCTATATAAACACTTGTCATCTATCATTAGGAATTATTGAATCATTAATATTATTGAATTAAGCCTTGTACTTTGTGACTTTTAGTCTAATTATCTTCTTTGAATTCCTTTTATTTCTCCCCCCCCCCCCCAAAAAAAAATCCTTATCCTTGTCCTACATCAAATAGTAATTAGTAATTCACTGTATTCCATAAGACTCATTCGAAAATTTTAGCTTAAAAATTCATTACCCAACAACCAAAGAAGGAGAACAGATATAAGGTAAAATAAGATAGAGAAAAAAATTATAAAATGAGTTGGACGTTTTGTCATTTTCATTAATTTATTTTTATATTTTTTCCATGTAATTAGTGTTTTGATTTCTGTATTATTTTTGTGCTGCCAAGTAGGAAAAAGACGACGCCTGTCTAATTAATGTGATAGAATGATACAATTTCACAAATTTAAATAGTTTAACCGGGTAAAAACAGTTTTTAAAAGTTCAGTGAGCTATTGCATAAAATGTGCCGACTACAATAGGGTAACCTTAGTTTTGCCAAATAAATTGTGAAGAATAACCACGAAAGGCTATGGTGGCTTATTTCCACCATAAGACTACTATGAAGTAGTAACCACATAACAGGTGACAATGGAAATGTGTCATTGGAATTTGGAGCAAAGGGCAGGGGAAGAAATTAGCCTATATTGCTAATAACTGGGCATTGATCATAACGATAATAATAATAAATAATTAAATAAAGACAATTTAGATTTATTCGCATATAAAAGTTATGCTCCACCTATATATATGAATAACCTTGATTTTAGCACACAAGAGGATCATTATCGAACATGTAATAAAAATTCTACATTTCTGAGGAGTGAGGATGCTCAAATAATAGTTTAATCTGTTATCAAGGGCTAGTCCTAAAGCATAGCACATTCACAAACAATGAAACATAATCATAGTAGTTAAACTTGTAACAAACCTCCATTGTAAAGGATGATGCAAATATTGGTGTGCGTGAATCCAAAGCTGGAATAACCTGTGTAGGGAAACCAATGTGAAGAACATTTATAGACATACATATAAGATGAAAAAATGAAGATACATTTATGGCAAGAAAAACATAAGTGAAAGCCCAACAGGCTGCAAATCAAGCATTTTTAAAATCCTCAATAGCTAGTGAGGGCTTAAAATGTAATCTCAAAAGCCTAGCATATGATTTTAGGAGAAGATAGAGACAGACAACAGTTACAAAAATTAACAATTTCATCTGTGAGCAGCAGATTCTTTGAAATGAATGACTTTGGAACTAATCACCATTTTTATAAAATAATTTTTTATAAAAAATAATAATAACCAAAGTGATGGGTTTCCAACTTTTAGTTTATTTATTTTGATGATAACAAATTAAGTAAATAGGTTAATTAAAATTAGAATCATCTCTATAGGTTAATATTATGCTTATTTTAATTATCTTATTTACTTTGACCAAAAATCTTTTCAAACTTATTGAATTAATAATTTCTTAACCTTGATAATTTAATATCAAGTGTTAAAGATATTTGTTTATAAATTAACATTTTCTAAGGCAAAGAATTTCCAATTATTTTTAAATGATTTTCCAAAATAGTATATGTTAAAATTATTTTAATAAATCAAAAGTTAATTGGAAAAACAGAAGACCAAAGTTTTTGTGAATGGTTCTTTATCCGAAAATTTGGGATTGCTTGGATTTATTACTCCATCCGAAAATACTAGCAAAATTATTTATCCCACATGGTCATTAATGCATACATGTACTCTAACATGTGCTTTATGCTTCAAAATGTCAGAGGCTAAAAAAAAGCCTTACCCGAGGATGCTACCTTTGTTTTGCAAAAAGTTCACAACTTTCTCTCTATTCATCAAATTGGTCCACCAAAATTAAAAGTGCTGAAAGTTGCTAAAATGATTTCTCTCTCCTAAACAAATTGGTCTACCTAAACTAAATGTGTGTGCATGCAAGTCTTGAGAATTTAATTCCCTAAACTAAATGTGTGTGCATGCAAGTCTTGGGAATTTAATTCCTTCTTTCATCCGTAGGCGTGCATGACTAAAGTTGACAAATTAAATTCTCTCTCATCACCTAATTGGTCCGCCTGAGTTAATGTGCTAAATTGATTGTGTTGGTTGGGCAACCCGGGCGCTTCTTTTCTCCTTGGCCAATCCGTGTGATTTTT
The DNA here is from genome assembly GCA_947179155.2 of Hedera helix. Lineage (NCBI taxonomy): Eukaryota > Viridiplantae > Streptophyta > Magnoliopsida > Apiales > Araliaceae > Hedera > Hedera helix. Next base: position 52,515,924 of record OX359269.1, on the reverse strand, counting down.
TAAAGAACAAATCCTTGCTGTCAATTTTGAAGCAACCATGGCCTATCCATTGATTTCAAATAAGCTACCAAGAAGACTTTTTTGCCCAAAGCTTCAAACTCCTATAAATAGGATGCTTTCTCATTCATTTTCAATTGCCAATTTATAAAGAAAGAAAACTTACTCTCCTTGCCTACATACACTCTCTAATAGCTTTCAAAATTCTCATTCACTTAAAGTTATTATCTTCTTTTGAAGAAAAAAATTGGTCAAAGTATTTGAGATAACTTATTAATTTACATTATTTGAATTATCTCATACTTGTTTATATATATATATATATATATATATATATATATATATATATATATATATATATATATATATATTTCTTCTATTTATATCAGACAAAAAGCCAGTAATTAGTTACCTACATGTGTTAATATTACTCTTAAACGAAAGAATTACTCATCGGGTTTTTAAAAACCTAAGTGGCCTTTTATTGATATAGTGTGTTTATATAAATTAATTTTTATATAAATTATAGTTACGAAATTTTAAATTTGGTTAGTACTTAGTTACCTACAGGTGTTAATATTCCTCTTAAACGAGAGAATTACTCATCGGATTTTTAAAAACCTAAGTGGTCTTATTTAAAGTGATTACATCATAGAGTAAATATATTAATATATATAGATTTGAGTTAAACAAATTTATTTGTATTATCAAGTATTATTTAACTGTTTCATTTATTATACTTGATATATGTCATTACAAGTATTTGAACCTAAATTCATTTATTCATAAATACTTGTTGCATAATATAAAAGTTATTTAAACTTTTATATCACGAATATAATTGATATATCTACTTATACAGAAGCATATTACTCACTATAAAAGTTATTTAAACTTTTATTTTCAGACTTAAATTTATATCTGCTTACCCAAAAGCATATCACTATAAACTTTTATATCTGCACTGAAAATATATATCTACCAATGTAACAAGCATCTTTCAAAAACACATTTTATTGAAAAATGTTGGTTTATTGGTTTTATATTTCTGTGAGAAAAAGATAGTGATCCTTTAATTAATACCAGAGTCTTAAAGAGGTCAGCGGATAAGTTAGGTCTCTACTCTCTAGTGTACTTGTGAGGTGAGAAACATACTTCTTGTTTCAAGACTAGATTGTAAAACAAAAGGTTAAATGAGTTAGTTGTCTTTAAATTTGTGAGAAAAATAGAGTGATTATTTAACCAAGACCAGAGTCGTAGAGAGGTCAAAGGGTAGTTGGGTCTCTAGTGTACTTATGAGGTGAGGAATCGACTTCTTGTTTCAAGACCAGATTGTAAAGTAGAGCTAGACTCAAAAAACAGGTACAACTATGTTTAAGGAATGAGCGGGGAGCTACTGTCCAAGATAAGTAGTTGTATGTATAGTTGAAAGTTGATCTATAAAACTTTGTAATGGCTTATCCATCTATTAAAGGAGAGTTTATTACTGATAGTAATAGGATCTCAAGTCCTGGAGAGGAGCTTGAGACTGGACGTAGCAACATACCCGAGTTGTATGTTGTGAATCATCTAAATCTCTGTGTATTGTGTGATTGAATTTTTACTGTATTGCATATTAATTTATTACACTGCAAATTAATTAATTAAAAATTCAAAAAGGCCTAAGATAATTTTTTAAATAGTAACAATATATTCACCCCCCCCCCCCCACCCCCACCCCCACCCCCACCCCCTTCTAGATTATTATTGGACTTTCACAAAGGAAAAGAACTTCCTATTAAAATGAGAGATCAAAAATAAATATTTTTTAACAAACTTCAATACAAACACACTAACATGAACAATCACATACTTTGAAACCTTCCGGACCTTCTATTAGCCATTATACCCCATCCCTCCCTCAACCTCAATACTTAAGGTTGACATACATAATAAAGAACTAAATGCACGCAGATACATCTAAACTACGTATCAATTTTATAGTCTCACAACCTCAAACAACTACAGAAAAGGGATTGTTTTCCCCTTATCCCCAAATTCCAAAGTACTCCTGGAATGCAAGAATAAAAGGTTAGTACAGCCGATACCTTATATCGAAAGCAATGCTTAGCATCTATCTTAGCAATACTCATCATGTACAAGACATTTAAACAACTATCATTATTTTTTAGTGAAAACGAATAAATAAAAAGAAATACAAATATTTCACAATTGGGATCACTGCATGCATATGTAATTGGTCCACTGCTGTAAATAATAAAATATATTTAGGAAGCACAATAGAAACTTTACCCAAGGTAACGCACCAATGTGATCTTCGTGTCCATGTGTTATGATAACTGCTTCAATTTTGTGGCTCCATTTCTTGATAAATGCGGTATCAGGTATGATCTTCTGAACACCAAGCTCGTCATAGCTGAAATGCAAAAAAAAAAAAGAGGGAATAAGATGATGAATATAAACAACACTTAACTCTGAAACAACATCATAACATCTATTATGTACTGAAAATGCATTAAAATACCAAGTGAAAAAAGATTAAGAAAAAACATTAAATAAAAATAATGTTATTTCTGTGAGAGAGGTCAATTTTCACATTATAATTGCATAGACAAGGGTTTTCATATATGATTTACAAATTTTGAACCTAAACTCATGATGATCTATGAGTATATTTTTGTTCCTTCAGTACACCTCAGAATTGCCAAACTAGTCCAATGCATTTCATATAGCAGAATAGAAAGCACTAAGCAGGACAAATATCAAGATATGCATGCTTCAGATATTGAATAACAGAGCCGCTTATTAAGACTTACTCCGGAAACATAATGCCAGCATCGATCATAATATAACGATCGAAATTCCCAACAAGCATGCAATTCATCCCAATTTCTCCTAAGCCACCAATTGGGAGAACACGTAGAGGTGGGCCATCAGATCCTTCATAGAACTGTTCCATTTTACGTTGAACAGAATCTTCCATACTTTTTCCAGCCCCTTCCCTACGTCCTGATCTTTTACGGGGTGTTTTAGGTCCATTTGTACCTATAATAAAATCAACATATACAATAATCTTAGTATTTTATTCATACAACTTATACAACCATCTTATCTTGAAAAGTAGCAAAACAATAATTGAAAAGAATAGACAAAGTAAATTTTTGTAAATGAAAATAAACACGAGGATAAGCATTGGTGAAAAAACAAAAAAAAAGAAGCCTTGATAAACTTGGTGATAACTTTTAGTCAAATTGTGATAACAATTTTCTTTCAAAGTAGGATACATTTATATAATGGCGACTCCATGCAAGTAAATTTTTTGATCTTTTTCTTCAAGTGTGAAAATGTCAAAATAGTGTTGGCACGTGACAGAACATTTCATGGAAAGGGGTTCAGAAACTTCAATCTTACTTTTATGCCAGCTTCCACAAAATCTCATTTAGCTTTGGCACTCCTACCATTTGGAAATACTTCTATCTATTAAAAAGCCTTCGTCTAAACATCAGTGACATTTATTTCAGGCCAGCACTATCTTTAACAGAATAAGATAAACAAATCAGGATATAAACAAATTTCTCTGTACTTTTTTTGTGCTTTATCTCGTTCTGTGAATCCATACTTCTAAACAAATAAATGAAACCATAGTTACTGGTCTAAGATTTCTTACCAGCTGCCCCAGAAAACACTACACTTATAGTCACTTGTGTAATCCAAAAAGAACCATAAAGCTCATACATATTATATTGCTAATTATTCAAATCCAATAATAGAGCTATAATAACATAAAATTCAAAATTGCAACTTTATGTCAATTTCTTTGAGTTCCTCAGCAACCAAACAGAAGGGTTTAAAGTCCTCCATCAAATAAGTGCAAACCTGTTACAGAAGTAGAGGCAAGAGAACAGGAAATTGGACGCTTGCTACAGTTGGGTCTGTGCCATAGCTTGTATGGATAAAGTGACATGGCACTGAAAGCAGCCATTTTTCTTATATGGGTATTCTATGTTTTCGCGATAATCTAAATTGAAATTGAAAAGTCTAAGCTTTCATATGGAGAAGAGCGTTGATAAATTTGGAACCATTGAATGAAACCCTAGTAATCTGAATGAATATATTTTCAGGGTTTAAGAAGAGGGGGCCAGAGAGTAGCAGGGGGTTTAGAAGAGGGACTGTAAAGCATCTTTCTTATCGTTTGGGCTTCGGCACAAGATGGAAGATGACTCGCACGTGCTGTAGATGGCCTGTTCTTGTACCTCACGTGTGTAGAAAACTACCGTTACACTGTGAGGGTCTGAGACGGGAAAAAATAATGAAAACTTAATTTATAGTGAAAAATAAAAGGAAGAAAAATTGTATGTTTATTTTTTTTCCCATGTTGCTGCTTAGTTCATGAAGAAAAAAGGAAAAGTAAATTTAAGTTTCACATTTAAATTATAAGTCACTCTTATATTAGTTTTATTGTGTTTATAATCCACATGATATAATATATATTATAAAAGATGATTTTTATATTATTTATTTTTAAAATCTAAATTCATCCATTTTTTAGCAACAAAAGTGGTTAAACTTTTTAATCTTTTTTTTCCCCTTTCTGGTTGTCCTATTCAATCCGTTGTTCTTCTGTCTTAGGCAATTATTGCAATTGCTCGGAATACCCTTTCTTAGTTTACTGTTAATATAAGCTTTCGTCACTTCAAAATAACACTGCCTCCCTCCCCCTCTCCCTTTATTAGAAAGAGCGGGACTTTATGATCGGAGAATGATAGGGGGCGTGGTTGGTGATTTCAAATAAATGAGCTTATTTTTATAAGTTTTTCATTACCCGCAGGAGTCCCATATTTATTAAAATATTCAATAACAAAGAAATAAAAAATTTAAACTTTCGGCGTTTATGTTTTTTTTCCCTCTCATTTTAAAAATCAATGGTAGAATGTTAATAAATTTTATTTCAGAGAAAACAGAAGCGAGTGGTAAGTTGTATATTTTATTTTTAATTTTTGAAAAAGTTGTCTTAATTTTCCATTTCCCTTCACATCCTCTCAAGTAATGTATTATCTTCGCATTAGGAGTGGGGGAAAGATAGTGTGGTGAGCAAAGGTCCAAGGGCTCAACCAAATCAACAGTAACTACAAGAGCTCTGCTCTTTCCATCAAAAGCTTGCACCGCATACTTTTTTAGTAGGCAACTTAATTTGGAATAAGCACGTCAGTATAAATAAATAAAATCCCCATTTCAGTTTTCGAGCTCGATTATGGTTTGGATCAAAATCTTCTTGCTCTCATTTGGAGATAATTAAACCATGTCCTTCCTTCTTCTAGTCGATTAACGAAAAAACGGGACAGGTAGAGAAAAAGAAGAACAATGATAAGCATTTCTATATTTAATAAAAATAGGAGATTATCCCAACACACAATTTATTTATATACACTTGACGAGGACAAAAATGTTTATTTTAAATACCCCAAATGACTTTTTCTGTGTTCTTCTTCCTGTGCCGGTACATGTTGCACCAATTAAAATTAGTTCATATGAATTATCAACTGCTTTTCAACCTTGGGTTCGTTTCACTGGGATGTCCTGTATTTATTACTACCACGTCAGGATTAGCTACAATTTAAAATTACAACAGCAGGAGAACCCGACTTCTATTTTTACTGTAACAGGGAATCCTTCTTGAGTCGCTCCATACAATTAGATTCGAATTTATTTGGCATGTCCAGGAAACCATGGCAGCCCCGGTTGTAGGCACTGGTTTGTATCTGGAATGGGAACAATCGGACCCAAAAAAAGGCGCCACAAGTCAAGTATTATTGTGACAAGCATTGCAGCCCCCAAAGCGTCAATGGCCACTCTTGGCAAGTCCCACGGATTACCAGGCTTCTCATCAATCCTACAAAGAAGCATGAATCCATCAATAGAGTTCGAAAAAATAATTGCTATAGCATGATATTATGAGAACATAATTTTCTGAATGCGATGTTCATGAAGGCGAGGAACTTCAAGAGAGATTCAGGAGAGAAATTAAGCGACCATTGCATTTTTCTGCTTAAAATAAGGGAAGATGGTGGATGTCAAGTTTGCTGGAGGCAGTTTTCTATCCTTGTGTTCAAGCTCTCTAAGAGGTTCAAGTAACTTGTTACAAAAACAAACAAATAAATAAATAAAACAAAGTTTGAGTATCACTTCCCAAGTACTACTATGACTAAATTAAGCCAGATCCTAGCACCCCAACCCCACACCCCTTGAATATCTTAGCAGTACAGAGCAGGCGGTGGTTCTCAACTATGTAAGGATAGGGTAAATGGTAAACGATCCTCCATTTAACAAGGAAATAGTTAATTCTACATCAACTTTTGATCATCCACAACACAAAAGTTGTACCTTGTGTTGTTATTATTAACAAAAATTGATTTGGCATTATTATCATTTCCCGTATAACAATAGGCTGCTGTTTCATTTAAAAACAACATCTACAAAAATGAACAAACACAAGATGCCAGTATCTTTCAAGGATTAGCACAAGGATCAGGCATCACTCACTATGTTCAAAAATGAGGAACATTCCATTATCCCACCCAGTATATGAACTACAATGATAACTAGCTCTATCAGCATAATAGCAATTCAGACTGTGATAGTCCAGCTTATAAGGTAAATGCACATGTTAAAAGCAAAATACATTGATCCACTGGGTCAACTTCTTACCTCAAAAACATTGGGAAGCTTACAACAAAATAAATTGCATAAAACACGGATCCAACTTTGTACATGGATGCCCGATCCACAAATTCATAGTAAGGGAACTGCACGTGTTTAAATAGAAAGCTGCGTAAGAGACTTTATTCATGAATATACTAAAATGAATTTAAAACTATTTTTCTAAATCCTGCGCAATTTCAAAGGCCGGGGAAAAATTGCATATAAACGAATTAGGAATGAACATACATATAATCCTAGCAACATCTATGTGTTTTCCCATGCATAAACATGAGGAGAGAGACATACAAGTCTGGCATAAGACCACGTTGGTTAAGGAATTTTAAATTTTCAAATCAATTGGGAAGGCTCCAGTGTTGATAATTATTCTTTCCTTAGATTTATTTTTATTTTTTTGGAGAAGCTTTACTATTACAATTCAACTCTAGGGATACATTTCATCCTAGGGGCCTAGAAGAAACCTGAGGAAGGGGTCAGGTGGGGAACAAGAGAAGGAATGAGGGACCCAGGGGAAACTTACCTTCAATCTATAGTGTTTGTTGAATTTTGGCTTCTACTGAGGGGTAGAGTCGAACCTATGATCTTGCACGATAAAGGGAGAGGCCTTTGCCCAATGAGTTTGAACAAGATGGTAGGGCTAAGGCATAACTTGTTGCTAAAAGAATTTGGCAAGAATGGATATTGGTGATTTAGGCTTCCCAAAGATTTAACCAGTTCAGAGGCACAGCAGGTTGTTGCTTTGAGGAAAGGATCAATATTTAACTAAAAAGATAAATAAATAACAATACAACAACATAAGAGCACAACATTTTTATAATTAAGAACAGATAGACAAGAAAAAGAAGTTCATAATGTACACCAATCTTCAGGTAACATAGCTAAATTACTGACAAACCGGATAAGATTATCTATATAGATACTTAATTTAGTGCGGGCTTTTGTATTTCTTTCTCTCTCTTTCTGTAGTTGGGAGTGAGAGACAGGGAGTTTGGGTTTAGAAAACCATATGGTATGAGTAGTTGACTAGTTGGTATAGACAAGAAATATATTTCTATTTATTCAGCACCATACTTGATTTTCCTTTTTTGATGGGTAATTTGGCCCCAAGGATGGGGATTGAAACAAGGACCTTGATACCATACTTCAATATGTTAAGAACAATATTAACCATATTTTGTTACTTGAGGTAGGTATTTTTTTCATTTATAATGTTATTAAATTATGATCCTATTCTATAAGCACAAAACAAACCGCAAAAATACTAAAAGAAGTGAAACAACCACATTATCACTTACATTTGAAATAGCTAGTGTCTCTAGGTATGCTATGAAATAAGATAGAGATAAAATCCATGCAGCTTTTGTGACCCACTGAATTTTCTGTGGCAAGCCAGCTACAGAATGTTGTAGTCTACGTAGTGTTAAGTTTGATGTAACATGGTAGAACAAGAAGCACACATGTGTCAAGAGGAAGGTTGTGTGTGGTACCTACAAAAAGTAACAGATGTACTAAGTGAGAAACCAGGAAATAAAAGAATTATAATGATCAGGTCATCCAACCGACAAAACCGAAGTAAAAATTTATGCATCACGGCTTACATTATTCATCTTCCACGATGGGAACGTATATGAAGCGCCCAAGACAGTGAAGAAATAATGGGTCCAAAAGTAATTTCCAACATAACTGAAGATAATTATCCAGACACTGGCCTGCACCAACAATAAAGTTTATAATCTGAATCAAAAAATAAATAAATAAATAGGCAGCTTTTCACAACAAATTTCAACATCAATGATCCGACCAATAGGTAATAAGCCACTTAAATACGTCAAGAAAAATTGGTGTCATATATGAGTCATGCATGGCAAATCAATAGGCCAGAGCAATAGTCACCATATAGTTAGTTGACTAATATGTTGGTTAACCAAATGAAATGACGATTAAGCCTGTGAAAGATTGACAGCCTAATGGGCTAGCCAGGAAATAAAGCTACGGCCCTATAAATGCCCTTGCATTGTCATCAATCTTGTCCACATAAGAGAAAATGAATTATCTAAGTGGACCTAAAGTGGGTTGACCTCCATGGGACCTTGGGAAGGAAGTGCTCAAGTAGATCCACAGTTAAAGTGAGGTATGAAACCCATAAGGATGAGGAACTTATGAGGCCATAGCTGCATAAGGAACATGAGTCCCATTAGCAAAGTAACATACTTCTATTCTGAAGATTGACTTCTGAACTACTTCAGTTTGAAAATATACATTGCTCAGGCAATCCATCAGTATAATTCTATTTTTTTTATTACTATTTTGTAAGGTACATGCTTCAAAGCTTCCTACAACTTTTTTTGCTCGATTTGGAACTGATAGGTCACAAATCAAAATTCATTATAGTCCATGGAGCTAAATACTTGAATAACATGACCAACATTCACATTGCAACAGTTGGTACCACGACAATCGTAACGTCAAGCAATTAACATTTTTTTAAAAGAATACTTACCTTCACCCAGTAACGATCCTTCCAACTGATGCTACTATCCGCCTGAAAAAAATGAGGTATGATAGAAAGCATAAGCACAGTAAGGGAATAGGTTACCACAAATATCTATCTTTCTAGGCAATATAATTTCCAAATGGGGAAGTACCCATCACAACGTATTACAGCAAAAATTATACAAATTTTAAGGGAATGGTAAACAATGGAAATAATTAGTAGTGGTAGTCTTATACTATAACGAATAACGTTTTACTTTCAAACAAACAGAATAACATATTAACTAGTCTATCACAAGCAGTCATTGACCCAAACCTAATTAAGAATCAAACCTAATTAAGAATCAAATTCACAGCTGATGCAGCCTAAGCCAATAACTTTGGAGTTTGGACTCACATCTTTAAAATGAAGCCAGAGGGAGGGAGGGAGGGAGGGAGGAGGGGGGGGGGGGGGGGGGAGGATCCAACAATTTACCTTTCCAACAACAAATATTGGTATAACGAAAGCGGGAAGAACTGAAACTAGTCCCAACAGCAAGTACTCCAATTCTGTAAAACTCTGTCAATAAAAAGTGATGCGTAAGAAACACCAATAATTTATATGTATATGTATATATTTTTATGGCAAGTATTTAAGCAACATATACAACATAATAATATCCATAGAAGTGTGACGTGCATTTGCATGTCCATAAGAGAAAGAGTTTGCTGGTCAGTCGCAAAGAAACAATTATTGGCATTATGTATCAAAAGATAAATTGATGTGAATTGACTAGTAATAGTATAGGTTCTCAATATATGTATATATATATATATATATATTGATGAGGAATAGACCAAGAAAGCTAATGGAAATTGCAAGAGATTAAATAATATTATTATTATTATTACAAACCCCATACTTGGGGGAAAATTTACCCGTAAAAAAGGATTAATTTTTATTATTATTTGCGGATAATTTAGTTGTATAACTTAATTATATCTTTTAGTTAGAGTTTGTAGTAGTCTACGTCTTTATTTATAGTAGATAATAATAAGGAGTTTTTCCCTTAGTAAATTGGTTTACCTTCGCATTAGGGTTTTATATACTATACAAACTGATGTATCCCAACTTTAGAATCTCAAAGTTTAATATATTGATTGATTTGAGATTGGCTATGTGCATTGTGGCCTTCGGTAATATTATTCTCCCCTTTTCCCCTTCATTCTACTCTTCTACCCCACCCAAACCCTTCTAGACCTTGTCCTTCATTATATATCCTTTCAAAAATACCCATCAATTCTTTTAGTTATAATAGCATTTTATTCATGGATTGTATTCTTTTAGAGCGAAGAAATTATTTCTTGCAGCTTTGTTTGAAGCAAATTTGTATTACTTACAGTTTCTCTTGTAAGGGGTCAGGCCACACAACCCCCTCCCCGCCGTAATTCAGCTTATGGCACTAATATTGTGCTAGCCACTTTCAGTCTTTCACTATATATATACACTTTATATATACATAATTGCACTATACTACGATAAACTCTCAACATCAACGTGAAAAACCCATAACAGCAATACTCCCCTGTTAGCATTTATTTCAAGTAATCCAAAATGGATAGGGAAGAAATTTTTACCTTCTAAGCACAAAAAGAAAAAGAAAATAAGAAGATAGAATCTATTCAGCTCCATAATGACACTAGTACTTATTGGAAATAGCCAAAATCTAATTTTCTGATCAAGATTTCAACTTTTCACCGAGCTCAGTTCAAAATTAGCTCATTACATCAACAAAAGTGACATTGTAATATTGTATATATAAAGAGACAAGAAAAAAGATTGTATATAGAAACCTCGTAGAGCTTGTAGGGGACGACAATACCGAGGCAAAGAGTAAGCCAGACGGGAGAGTAAAGAAGGAAGAACAACTCGCCCCATCTCTTGCTTGGATTCGGAGCTAACCACAGACTAGAACTAGGATAAGCTGCTACTTCTTTACCTGTGCATTCATATAATTATTAAAAATAAAAATAAAAATAGTGGGAATTTTTACCAAGAAATTGACTGCTGAACTTGGAGACCCTAAGAAAAAAAGTAATCTAATTCTTTTGATTGAGCATTGGCTCACCGCCCATTTTGCAATTCGGATCTTGAGCTCTCTCAGTCTCTCTCTCTCTCCACTTCAGTGCAGAAGGGCTAAAGGTCTGTCTGACACTACTATGGTCCAGTCTTGTATGCTTATTTTTGGCTTATACATTAGTCACCGATGACTGATCAGACTGACACCCTTATCTATTTTTAATTCGGTTAATGACAAGACTACCCCCTAAGTTGGCAAAGTTTTCGTTTTTAATCCATAAGATTGGGAATCAACAATCAGCTCCCCAAAAATGTTTTAAAAGACCAATTTGTCGCCGATTTAAGTGATTTGAGAAAGTTGCAAATGGTGGGGAAGAAAAATATAAATAGGATATGGGCGTTTACTGCCTTGAATGAGAATAAAGATAATAATCAATTAAAACATAGGGAAGATGAAAATAAATAGCTTTTGTATTTTGATGATTTCATTCTCTCAAATTAATCATGTTTAATCTTTACCTTTTCCTTTCTTTTAAGTAATTTAATTTTTTTTTTCTTTTGGTGTTTTTAACCTTTTTTTTTTTTTTTTTTTTTTGAGTTGTATCTTCTTTTACTTATTTTTTCATTATGGAAACAATTTTGTTATTAACCCTTTAAATTTTTATTTACTCCTATTTTTTTTATTTTTTCTTTCAAAATTTTAAGCTGTGTTTTTTGGTGGAATGGCGGACCTTTAACGAATTTTTATTTGCTTCATCATTCATCCTTCCCATTTGTATTCCATTTTTTTAATATTGCAAAAATTATTGAAATAATTAAAATATATATACTCTGTAGTACCCTTGTCATTTATGAAGGATAAAAAATGTTTTATTATTTTTAAAAGTAAATCATGGTACCGTGTAATAATTTTTTTCTTTACTTCTTTTTACTGTACTCATTTTTATTTTATCAAACATATCTGATATTTCATCTTCACGTATATTATCGATCGAAAAAATAAAAAAATATATTATTATTTTTTTAATCCCATAATTTTAAATGCAATTACAAATTTATCAAATAAGGGAACATGAACATCTCTAAAACAAATTACAAGTTGAAAAAGTTGTTGCTAATCATATATAAATTCATAAATTAAGACAACGAATTAACAAAAATTCCCCATGCTTGATACGGTCGTTGAGTAAAACAAAGTTATTGTATAAGAATGCTTAATGTTATTTTGCCAATCAAACATCAATGTATCATTTTTAGTTTTATCGATAACACTTTTTGCTTGGAATATTGTATTAACGAGTATTATACCTTGTCCTCAAGTTTTTAACTTAGGTATTGTTTGATAAAATTAAATAATTAAGATCTGAATGATTAATATATCTTAATAAATTATATTATCTGAGTGATAATGAAATTATTTTACTATTTTAAAGGGTAAAGTTTTATTTAATAATTTAAAATATTCAATTTAATAAAAATAAATAGATAATATTATTGAATGTATTTATAAAAAAAAAATTACCAAATTTTTTTTATTAAGAGACAACTCTTAATGATTTGAACTTAATTTTATGTCTTACCGATTAAGAGTCGAGTAAAATTTTAACAAACAACTTTATCCTCTTACCGATTCAGATATGGAGTTGTTAAGAGCTATTAAGAGGTAAACAAACATAATCTTATCCTTCATCTGTTCTAATTTATAAGATTAATATTGATTTTTAAAAAATTAATTTTAAAAAATTTCAAACTCAAAAATTGAGATGATTTTATTTAATTTATGTTAATACAATTCTAAATATTATAAATTACCTATAAAATATTATTAGTTCTAAGATTTAATGTTTAAAAATTTTAAATAAATTATTTAAAATATATCAAATTTATTTTTAAAAAATTAATAATAATTTTATAATTCGAAAGAGAATGTATATCATTGGTGTAGTTAAAGAATGTATTAACCTTGCCATGGTGATCTAAGGGTGTGTTTGATTAGCTCTGAATGCCTCTTAATGGAGGCGGCTCTTAATCGGTCAGAGGCTAATCTTGTTTGATAATTTTTTTGTTACCTCTTATTGCCTCTTAATCGGTAAGAGACAAATACGATGCTTAATCATCCAGAGGCACATCTGAACGAATTTATATTTTTTCTTGACAAAAATAACCTCCTTAATTTTACAAAATTCCTCTTTTATCCTCTTCTTTGCCGCCAGATCTGGGAAGGGGGTGCCGGGGAAGAGGGAGGAGGAGGAGGCAGGGGATAGGGACGGCGGGGATGGGGGAGCAGGAGGGGGACGGCGGGGATGGGGGAGGCGGGGGTCGGCGGGGATGGGGGAGGAGGAGGCAGGGGATGGGGGAGGCGGGGGTCGGCGGGGATGGGGGAGGAGGAGGGGGACGGCGGGGATGGGGGAGGCGGAGGGGGACGGCGGGGATGGGGGAGCAGGAGGGGGACGGCGGGGATGGGGGAGGCGGGGGTCGGCGGGGATGGGGGAGGAGGAGGGGGACGGCGGGGATGGGGGAGGCGGGGGATGGGGTAGGAGGAGGGGGACGGCGGGGATGGGGAGACGGGGGTCGGGGGGGATGGGGGAGGAGGAGGGGGACGGCGGGGATGGGGAGGCGGGGGTCAGGGGGGATGGGGGGAGGAGGGGGCCTGCGCCGGGGGAGGGGGAAGGGGCCGGCGGGGGGAGGGGGGGAGGGGAGAAGAAGAAGCAGCAGCTGCTGCTTTATCTTCTTCTTCTTTTTTTTTTTTTTTTTTTTTTTAATAATATTTTTATACATAGGGATAAAATAGTAAAATATTTTTATTCAGACATTTAAAAAAAAAATTATCAAACAACATTTTTTTATTCAGATACAATTTGATTCAGACGCTCTATATTATTCAGATGTCTAAACTATTCAGATCTTAATAACTAATTTTATCAAACACAACCTAAGGAGATTTACTCCCTTGTCGAGTTCAAACCTTGGGGCAACACCTAGGCATTAGTATTTTGTGTAGATGTACTGGACTGTGAGGGTGTACTTTTAAGATCGTCTCAAAATGATTTAATCTCGTTTAACATATAAATTAATTCAAAAAATACTCTCATCCTTCAAACAAAAAAATAATAATAATAAAATTAGACAAGGTATTCTCTCATGCAAATTTAATCAATCTTTTTTTTCTTCTGAAGATGTTGTTTTACTCGCAAGTAAACTTCATAATTTTAAATAGTTCAATACTCAAATTCGTTGTAGATACTTTTATTTTATTTTTTAACTTTTAGCTCATGACTATAAATTTATATAATCAATGAAATAATTAAAGAATAAGATAAAACGATTATCATATAATTGTTACTCCTTCTGTCCCATAATAAACGTCATAATTTAATTTTAATAGTTAAATTGACTATTTTTAATATAAATAATTAAAAATATTTATATAGAATTTTTAAATCACTCGATTTGATATTAGTAGTACTTTCTTCTAGTTTATTGTGATTATAATTTTTCGGCATATATTTTGAATTTTTTAAAAAAATTATTAATTTAATTATAAAAGTCAAATTAAAATATTTATTATGAGATAGATGGAGTATAATTTTAAAAATTATTACAACTGGGCACATACGGGGCAATTGGGCATTAATGGGTTGAACAAAAAAAAATGGGTTCTTTACATAAATATACAACAATTAAAAAATAATTACAAAAATAGTGCATTAACAAACTAATTACAAAAAGAGTACAACAAGATAAATTTATTAAATCATTCAGTTTCCTACAAATAAGGAATTCCTTAAATCAAGGATAATTAACTGTCATATGCGGCAGTTACCAAAACAAAATAAAAATAAAAAATCATCATTCTGATAAGCAGCTCACGAATGGAGAGGAGAAGAAATGGCAGAGGAAGAAGATCTAGAACGGTCATCTCTCACCGTCCACCACAAACTCGAATTCTTCTTCTTTTTCAGATTTATGCTTCTTTGTTGTTGATTTGTTTCCGTTATTGGAGAAGAGTTTGGTCATGTTCATCAATGGAGAAACAAAAAGGGAATAAAAAGGGAAAATATATAATATTAGGGGATATACATGGATGTATCTGCTCCGTGAGATGCCCAACAAATTGACCATTTTCAATCATTACACTTGTTGGTGGCTGGAAAATATAATATAGTAGGTTTTTGCTCATAGTAGTAAGGTAACCAAACCTTAATACAGAGACAACCAATCTTTAATACAAAAAGTAACCAAACCTTAATACAAAAGGTAACCAACCTTAAATACAAAGGTAACTGGTAACCAACTTTTAATACAAAGGTAACCAAACTTTAATATAAAGGTAACCAACCCTTAATACAAAAGTAATCAAACCTTAATACAGAGGTAACCAACCTTTAATACAAAGGTAACCAAAACTAGTTACTACACATTCAGGAATTGGTTACCTCCATACTAATGTTTGGTCACCTAGTTTACTGCACGAAAAAATAAATTACTACACATTCAGGAATTGGTTACCTTCATACTAGTGTTTGGTTACTTCCATAACAGTGTTTGGTTACCTAGATTTACTTGTGCAGTCTTTAATTGGTCACTAGGTTGAATTCAAGTACTGAACCGTAGTTACTGCACATTCATGAATTGGTTACCATCGTACTATTATTTGGTTACCTATATTTACTTTTGTGGTCATGGCTGCTGCTCCTACTTTTATTGTTGCTGAAACGATGTTGGGCTTTGATCAGGGGGATCATGATATGCGTCTCCTCTATCTTTAGGAGGAACCGTAGCCACAAGCAGCGGTGGTGCCTAGGAGGCCGGGAATGAAGTGACCGCGAAGGAGGTCGTGAAGGAGGCTTTCGCAGAGGAGGTGACTGCGGATGAGGCGGCGTCAGCCATGGTCGTGGAAGAAGCAGTGGTCATGGAAGAAATGGAGGCCATAGAGGAGATAAAAGAAGAATAAGATGCATACAGAGGAGGACAAGATGGAGGCCACATAGGAGATAAAAGAAGAAGAATCTTTCAACTTTTCTTTTTATATTTCAGTTGAGTTATTTTCCTTCCCATCCAAAAACTAAAACACAAAATCACTTGCGAAGGTTTTCCACTTTTTCCTTCCTCCTCCCTCGCTCTGGACTACTTCTGGTGGAGCAACGCAACAAGTTTGTTGCTTTATATATATATATATATTATCCAAGTTCTTGATCACAAAGGGGAAGCAATAAGTAAGTTCGCAGAAACATGTTTGCTAGATACTGATTAGTTTGCAATGGTTTTTGTTCTAGATATTGACATTCGACTGAGTATTTGGAGGAGAGAGAAGAAAAGAAATATCAGAATATGTGGTGGTATATATATTGTTAAGTAATTTGAAATTATCTAACTAAATTAAAGGGATCATGCCACATCAGCATTTCAATTAATTTAAACTAAAAACTACCTGCATTGATTATGTAATAAAAAAAAAAAAAAATTCTCTTTTTGTAAATATGTTTTTAGTGCACTTTTATTGTAATTTTTTCATAAAAAATACTAGAATATATAATTAACCCAAAAAAATTCTGAATTTGTTAGATTTTTTTGTGGGCCTATATTATTTAGGTAATTGGTTGGTGGGTCTAGCCACAAAGTTATAATTATTATTCAATGAGATTAAACTATTGTAAAATTATAAATAATTTGAAGTATCGAGTTTATTTTTTAAAATAATTTTATATTTTTTAATTATATATATAAAACATGTATTTGTTTTATATATTAATGCAACAAATAATAACACTATATAGTTTGTGCCTGTTTTCTTTCAAATTAGTGCCATGGATTACTATCCCATAATGTCGTCGTGCAGTTTCCTATATGACCGCATTCATCAGACCCCATTACAGACGCTGAATTAACCTCTCTTAACAGGACTGCATTCATCCTATGCTATATTTTACTCCCTTTGTCCTATTTTGTTTGCTCTAATTAAAATTTTAAAATTAAATTAGTTGCTATTAAAATTAATAAATTATATTATCCCTTTCATATAGGCAAGAAACATAGAATATACTTCTAAAAGGTTTGTGAGTTTAAAAATTAAATATATTCATCTACTTAATTAATAAAAAAAATTATTTAATCAATAAATAACTAGAACAAACAAATGGGACGGAAGGAGAATGTATACTCCCTTCCACTAAAAAAATTTGTTCCATGAAAAGAGTTTCTTTTATTAATAATAATATAAAATAATATAATATACTTAATTTTTATTAGTATAATTATATTATTATTTATTTATTATTAAATTAATAATTTTTTATTTTAAAAATAAATATAAAAGTTTAATATTTACAGATTTTATAAATAGAGCTGTTTTGATGAAAAAAAGTATATAGCATAAAATGAAACATGAGTATAATAAAATATTATAAAGAGAGGGAAAAAGGTAACTTAATTTATTTGGTAAAATTATGTCAGTCTTAAAATAAAAATAAATTTACTTGTTTTTTTTTCTCTCTCTATCTTTCTATCTTTATTTTTTCTCCTATATTATTTCATATTTTTCAAATTTTACTTTAGAATTTTTTTCTTAATACATGATGTGTGTTACATAGTATTTATTTGGTTACTCAATATTTGATGCATTTAAAGTATTTAAAAATATTTAAAAATCGTATTCGTATTTTAAACTATAATTTCTAAAATTTTAAATACAACACATTAAAATTAATATTTTATATTAAAACGAGTATAAACGTTGATAGCCAAACATATCTATAGACTAGTAATATAATTATATCCAATCAAATAATCAATGGTTTGTTCGAGGCAAAATACACGCTGCACGTAGGAGTAGGATTAAAAAAGTAAGGTAAAAATGCTTGGGAGGGCATAACAGTCATTTAAGTAACCGTCAAAAATTTTACTTGAGTTGGTGCAGCAGCTTATGTTGGAATTGGAAAGTCCGAAGACTTGGAATTTCGTTAGAAGGAGAGGAGAGAGAATGGCAAATTTGGAAGATATTCCTTCAGTAGATCTCACGACGGAGCTTCTTCGCCGTATGAAATGCGCCACCAAACCTGACAAACGCCTCATCCTCGTCGGTAACAACTCAATCTGGCTTTCAACTTACAAATCTCTATCTCAATTAATTTTCAGATCCGATAATTTACTGATTTAAGAGAGTCTGGTGTAAGGTTTTTGCTAAAGGTCTTGGGTTGTTTTTGCTTTAAATTTTCTCTTCTCTGATACGAATTGGGATTGGGGATGGGGGCTATGGTTTCATATACTGTTACTTGTTGGTGTGGGTTTTACCTTTGAATTTTAGTGTTCTCTCTCTATCAATTGGACATGCTCTTTAGGAAACGCTTTCCTATATTACATTGAAATAATTTTGGAAGCAAAAACAATTAGGGTGATCTATATACTAATAGTTAGTTATTTGGGTTTACAAATCTCTTCTTCTCAGATTATCAAATGAAAAAAACAACAAATATTTTCTTCTTCTGAAGCCAAAAAATTACTTAGACTCGAACAATAGGCTTTATATTGTCATAATTTTTATTAGCTTTTCTGTCTTGGCTCCCAATCAGGAGTACTAACTAAATAAGCTATTGTTGAATAGTTTGACTGGACTTTCAATGTAGATCAGCAGACGAGAATATTTGTCCATCAGTAATCGAAATTACATTTGACTTTTTTGTGTGCGAAACAAATAATAGTGGCTAAACTTTTTGTCTGGAAACTTGATAAGCTTAAATACTGATAACAATGTACAACAGTACAAGAGTTAGTACAGTGTTCTTTAATACTCCTTCCGTTTTGACTTTCTAAAGTCACTTTGCAAAATACTAAAATTTAAAATTGATGTAAATTATTTACCTTTTGAAAATATTTTTTTTTTGTAATTAGTAGTATTTTTGACATTGTTTAAAATATTCATGATTTTATTGACTTAAAACAAAAACTTATATTCCCTTCGTCCACCAAAGGATGACACAAGTACACCACCAGAGGTTGACACAAGTACAAGACTGAAATGTAAAATATTGTAAAACGACTATTTTAACTTCAAAAGTGTACTTGGTGGTTCACTAATTTTAATAAAGAAAGGATTCATTAATGTAATTCAGTGTGGCCCACTATTCCATTATGGTTATTATTGGAACTCATGTTATTCTCTCTTCTCTAATTTGATATTCTCAACGTGCGGAAGTTTTGCTTTTGTTATCCTTTGGTGAGTATCAATTTTAAGTTTGATAATATCACACAATTAATGTCAATAGGTCAAATTGTGTCCCCTTTTTGTGGAACGGATGTAGTATATAATATTCTTTGTTTTGATTATTTAAATTTGTCCTCAAGCGGAATAACTGTGAGACAGGTCATAGGATAAGATTTGAACTTAAGAAAATAATGGGGTATGTACCTTGTTTGAGCTTGAAGCGTTCTTAGACTGCTGGACTTAGCAGCCTCTACGGGTGGGCATTTAGTAGAAATATCCATAGTTGCCAAATCGTGAATCTTATTATATATCGAAAACTTTCATATCGTGTTTCATATATTTTAACGTGAATCGTATGAGACGATACAGGAATAAAATGAAAAATGTGGTAATATATATTTAAACTTGTAAAACACATAATTTATTGAACAATCAAGTATATTTGCTTAACTATATATAAAAATAGTCGAGTAAATATTATTATAAACTAAAAACAAAATTTAAAGTTAAATAGTAGTCAAAATACTCTAAATTAATTTAAATACCATTTTAGTAATCTTTATAGAATGGAAAGAGAAAACAAAAATTCAAATTTACCTTTGAATTATAAAACAAAAGAGACATGAGAAAAATATAGCAACATTATGAAGAGATGTAAAACTCTAAAAAATGATTAAAAACTCATCGAACGTTATAAAATATGTTTGTACTAAAAAATCTCTTCATTTGAAATGGTAGAAGGTTTAAAAGTTTTACTTTTACTCTTTTGGATTAAAAAAATAATTTAAGTCGGTTGTTAACTTTAAAAAGTATCGTGCATTGTGTCGTTTTGTAAGAATCGTAACTGAATCGTATGGTACAGTGTCATTTTTTATTCACTCTGCGATACGTGTCGAATTGTCTCCATATCATACTAATCGTATCGTGTATCGTACGATTATGATAACTATGGAAATATCTTACCTTGACTAGGATTAGCCATTTTGGAATCTTGATCATTTGGTTTGGCTTTTTTTTCTTTACACCTCTTACGAGTACAAATTGTCATTGGGCTTCTTTTAATAAATTATGTGGTCATATCACATTGTAAGTTCTCTCCTAGCTGATGAAACTCATAATGCTGTGATCAAATTCTGTGATGTTTTTGTTTTTTCTTTTTAAAATGAACTATTGCATTGTTCATTATCAGTTTGTCACTAAAGACATTATGTGGCAGGACCCCCTGGATCAGGAAAAGGAACTCAATCACCAATTATTAAGGATGAGTATTGCTTGTGCCACCTGGCTACTGGTGACATGCTGCGAGCTGCTGTTGCTTCTAAAACTCCTCTTGGTATTAAGGCCAAGGAGGCTATGGACAAGGTAAAGCTCAAATCTTAATGCATGCATATTATGTGTGATGCTTAACTATTCTAATGGTTTTTTGTACAACGTACATTGTGTTTGTAATGCTTCCACAGGAAGCACTTGTTCTGATTGTTGGGATAATAGATGAAGCTCTGTAGAAGCTATGCGTATGATTGTGCTTAATGATTCTAATGGTTTTTTTGTACATTGTATTTGTAATGCTTTTGCAGGGAGCTCTTGTTTCCGATGACTTAGTTGTTGGGATAATAGATGAAGCTTTGAAGAAGCCTTCATGTCAAAAAGGATTCATTCTTGATGGATTTCCAAGGACTGTGGTCCAAGCAGAAAAGGTGCGTGTTGCATTTTTTTTTTGTTTTTTGGGCTCGGAAACTATCTTTAGGTCCTTATATACTATATCTTCCTCAGTTTTGAATTCTTTTTTGCAAGTCAAATTTATTTTTGTTTCATTCTATGCAGCTTGATGAGATGCTTGAAAAGCGAGGGGTTAAAGTTGATAAGGTGCTCAATTTTGCAATTGATGATGAAATTTTGGAGGAGAGGATTACTGGTCGTTGGGTCCATCCTGCAAGTGGTCGGACCTACCACACAACATTTGCACCTCCTAAAGTTCCTGGCGTTGATGATGTAAGACTATTTGAAGGCTCACTTTTCCATCACATGAAAGCTACTTATCAACATATTCTGCCACCCACTATTGATTTTACCTTAACACTTACTTTATGCATCTTTGATGTGTCCACAAGTCAACATTAAAATATATCTTGAGAAACAACATGACATACACTGAACGCACGACAATATGTTACCAACAAGCATTAAGGGTTACTTTATTCAGAATAGGAAATAATGTAATTTTAAAGATTTATATTACGGGTTTGTTGTTGTATATAAAAGCAAAATAAGAACATTGAAATGTTTAGTAGATCAATAGAAGTAGGAGATGATCCATCATAATTTATGTACATATAAATATTATACATACGTATCGATGCAAATTCATAAGCACGATCATTGCTGCATCAATGTTGGTTCATCAAGGTAATTATTGTTTATTATGGTCCCTAATTGCATATTATATGTATTTAGTACAATCTTAGGTTTCTTCTTCAAAAGAACATTTTAATTCCTTATAATTTACTTATATATATAATTTATCTTCTTTGTTGTGTCCTTGACATATCATTGTCCTACTTTCTAAAACGTATTGTGTTATTGTGTCTGTGCTCCTTGAACTAATGTTAACTAATCTCCTCGTTCTGTCAACTTTCTTAGGTCACAGGAGAATCTTTGATTCAACGTAAGGATGACACTGCAGCGGTTCTCAAATCTAGGCTGGATGCATTTCATAGACAGACTGAACCGGTATGATTTTCAACTAGATCAGTTTTTTGTGTTGTAATATTTTCATTAACTATTTTCTTGTGTCTATATATGTGTAAATTCAGTTCTTTCTGATGGTATTTGGACACTGAAGTTTCATTTGATGTTCTTCTGGTAAACATCACTAAATGTTGTTTATTTGGTCTCCTTGTTTATTAAAAGGCTCAAAAGTTTCAGTTGTTTGTTGTATTTTATGCAACTGGTTTTCAATATGATAGAAAGTTATATCTAGTTGTAGTTCGGTGAGGTTTGGGCAATGAGATTTGATAATGATATGGTGGCATACATCTGCTGGAAAGAAAATAAAAATAAATATAACATTTGAGTTAAGCCTGCCCAGGGATCTGCTGTGGATAATATATCGACCTTTTTCAGGGTAATCTGGTTGTTTTTATGTTGCATCTTTCTAAGTGATCCCACAATTTTTATTCTCCAACCTGATCTGTTTTTTGCTTGCTTGCCATCTCTGCACAGTATTATGTTTATCTATACGGTCACGTAACTGGTGTCGGTACTCTTTAAATTATATTTATTTTCTCTTAGCCAGTTCCTAGAATGTATGAATGCTACAACAAACCCCTCTTCACAAGACACTAGGCTATAATCTCTTCTTCATTTTGAAATTATTGTGATTTCATATATGGTTTATGGAGCCTACTTATAGGAATTGATGATACATTTTGTGGAAAGAGTGGAATGGTTTAGTTACCCCAAAAGAGAAATGGAGGACTCCTGGAGCATTTCCGTTTACCCCTTTCTTTTGGAAAAGTAGATTGTTGAGTAGGAATATAAATGTGATAGTCGTTAGACCCCATTATTAACCACAAGTTTTTTTGAGATGCAGGTTATTGATTACTATGCCAAGAAGGGCATTGTTGCAAACCTTCATGCAGAGCAACCTCCCCAGGCTGTGACAGCTGAGGTTCAGAAGGTGCTGTCATGAAAGGGAGCCAGTTAATCGCCTTAAAATTTAAATAAACAATAGAAATCCCAGAATTTTGGCACCATATATTCTGGATATATTTTTGGACTGCTGTGACCTGTCGGCTACTTTCTCTTCCCTTTTTTTTTGTGCGCCCCGCAGTAGCTGCTGATGCATTTCTTTGACATCTATTTTTTCATGGTAAAACTGTTGTTTGAGGAATTTTTTTTTTTGGGATAAAAACTATCATTAAGGATTTTTTATGGGGCAAAAAGTTAGAACGTTAAATCACTGCAACGCATAGGAATTTAAGGATTTTTTTAATCTAATTTTATTATAAGTAATGATGATTTTATAGGTTTTATATTTTAATTGTCTTATGAGATTTATCATTTTATAAAGAATTATTGTATGAATCATTACGTATAGTAATTTTTTTTTTCTTATTTTTTTTTTCTTATCGAATAAAAAGTAACAGATCGTTAACATGGTGTTTTTTTTTATCAATCTTGAAACATGTTGTAGTAAATGTGCGTATTGGTTTTTAATCCAAACACATACCCAGTGGCTATCATTGGGCTTGGCGTGGTCCGCTATTTTAACTGATGCCGTATATATTTACCCCATAAAAATTAGTAGACTGAGTCAAATCATTTAAAAGCTAGAAGAACGTGTATAGCAAGTTATTAGAAGGATTATATATATATATATATATATATCAAAGAGACGAGTAGAAAGCTTACATAATTCGTTTGTCGATGAAGCTACAATACGACTTTTGCAGGTATTTCGAAGTGGAATATGGACATATGGTCACATAAGGAGTTATGCCTTCATGCATTGCATGCTGAGGAAAATAAATAGTTAACGTTGATATAAAAATTATATAAATCCAATATATAATATGTAAACGTAACAAGCAGTAAAACCATCCCAATTTTTGTATCATCCACTTTATTTATCATAGCAAAAAAGAACTCGAAAATTAAAGTTAATTGTATACAGTTTAAAGTAGAGGAGGATATGTAATTCAGTAATTCTTACCATCTGCAATTAGCTCATTTATCAAGTTGTAGTAGAAGTCAATGCCCTTACGATTAATTCTCCATTCCAAGTTTTCCTCTACATTGACTTTTTAAAAAAAAATAAAAAAATAAATAAACAACTGGCACAAATATTAAATATTAACCAAAGACAGTGAGGAGAGGAGGTAATTAAATGATTGAGAAAAACTATTAAATTCTTGTCAAGTTATCACAAAAATATATAAATTGTTTATATTGTACCAAAACTCGTTGAACTTTTAAAAAATGTTATAAAGGATCAAAATTTAACCATATCATATTTACACGCCAGAAGACAAGTCAGCTCATATAATCAAATTTTGGTCATTTTAAAAAAAAGTTTAATAAATTTTATAGCAACAAAAATAATTTATATATTATTTTGATAGCTTGACATGAGTTGAATGTTTCTTTTAATCATTAAGGCTATGTTTATTTGTAAGGATTATAATTTCGAGATTATGATCTCAAGGCATGGATTATAATCTCAATATTATATTTGTTTGTAAGGATTACATTTATAAAATTATTAATCCCAAAAATATTTTGTTTGTTTTTAAATTTGGACTTGAAACTATTAGTCCAGGAATTATAAAATGATTTAATAATCTTGGTATTATAATTCCTGAATGAACATGGTATTAATTAAATAGTCCTTTATATTAAGTCATTTTATAATCTCTGAACTAGTAAATTCCAAGATCAAATTTAAAAACAAACAAGATAAAGATGAGATTAATATCCGGCCTTATCCTAAGTTTGATTCTTATAAATAAATATAATTTTAAGATTATAATCCATATATTATGATTATAATTTTAAAATTATAATTATCGTAAATAAACATTATCCAAGTTTTAAAGAGGAAGTAGAGGAGTTAGATATGCATGCATGCATACTGGGTAAAATTTTAGTCCAAGAAAGGAAGAATTGGTAAACAGTTATTTCCATGCAATGTTTTGAAAACCGATTTGGAATCGGCGGTTCGACCGGTTGAACCAAGAACCGGTTCCCTTTTCGGTTTGGTTTGGACCGGTTAACCAGTTTTGGTCAATAACCAATTGACCCAGTCGACCACCGGTAAAACCGGTTAGTTGGCCCGGTTGAACCGGTTTTGAAGCTTTTTTTTTTTTCAAAAATATTTTTACCAATAATATAACATAATTTCACTATATTTTAGCTTACAAAAAATTAGATGTTTTAAAATTTTATTAATTATTAATAATATATATTTATGACGTCACTTGTTCAATAACGGTTCGACCACTGGTTGAACCAGTGACCCACCACCCGGTACTTTTTTCGATTCGTTTCAGCGAACCGATTCTGAGAACATTGTTTCCATGTCCTTCAAATCCTTCACATCATCCTACATAGATATGGACAACAAGCTTTCCATGACCTAGCTAGCTATATTACTGATAATCTCTTTATAAAACATTTGTTTAATTCTTTTTAGTTACTGGTTTCCTTCTAGTATGATTACTATTTATGTTTTAATTACAAATCAACTACAAGTCCAAAGCGTAGCCGGTTGGTGCCCATTTAAGCGACAGTTTAATTAGAAAGTATATATTAAAAAAAGAAATAACATCTTACTTTTTTAATAAAAATAGAAGAAGGAAATTACCTACACAGCCAAATTTTAAGGAAATATTTTATACTTTTGTAATCCGCGATCATCCATGACTTATAAATAATATATATAATTCGGTTGGAATTAAAATGTTAGTAAGGTATACCGCCTCTGTTACTATTGCCGAGCTCATTAATTATTTTTTTAGAATTATTAATTAACAGCTTTCATAATTTATTTTTTTTGGTATAAATAAAAATTTTCAATTAAGAACAAATATAATAATCTGAGCATAAATTAAAAAGGTGCCGGTAAGTTTTGACCTTTCCTTCCATTTTCCTCTGGGCTCTTAAAATTAAAATATAATAATTTAAATTGTTCACGAAAATCTTTTATAAATTTAGTGATTATCAGGAAATTAATGATTCACGGAGCTCCCTTAATTGGAACACTCTTTGAGAATATGGACAGAGGGAAATATATAGGTTGCCGATATACAGTTGGAGACTTATATTATATTAATTAGCAGTAGAACGGTTCCTCCGAAACAAAACAATAGAAGTATTCTTTTTGGACCATATGTCTCATCTCTTTCACATTTTATTCTGCCTGCATGTCGAGACAAGCACACACACACACACACACACACAAACACACAAACACACAGACATATATAGATGCTCGTCAACCAAATGTGAAGCATATTCTCTGTTGTGAATAAAGTTTGAGGGTGCTTATGAGATATATTTTTGTGACGATGGTAGAAGAATTAATACATCATTTTTGTATTCAGTTTTGTTTTTGTCAGTGTCTTTACATGTTCATAGTTTATATTTTAAATCTTATTTCATTTTTTTAAACTATTGATTTCTTTCAGTAATGTAACTATTTTGCCTTTTGCTTAAACAATAAAAATATTCAGATATATATTGTATACAAGTTATTTTTTTGCACATCACTATGTTTTCTTCTAAATAGAGAATCCCATTTGAGTTTTTTAGTTAATTTATAAAATTTAAATTATTTTGAATCTATGTAATTTTAATTTACTACATAAAGTACTCATGTAGCCCCTAAATTCAGATTCCAGCCAAAATTGGCATGAATTCCTAAATTGCTGGCCAATAGTGCAAGATATTAAACCTTTTATCCGTTAAGCTATGAATGAATTTGAAAATTGTTTTAAGTGTTATAGACCCACTTGGAACTAAGTGGACAACCAATGATCAACCTATACAATTTTTAACTGGACGAAAATTTAGATAATCTAGCTAATTTTGGCCTAAATATGAATTTGGGGGCCACATTATATGAAATTAGGTACTTTATGTAGTAAATTATAAATTCAAATATTTTGGGAGCCGAATTATGAATTTAATGGTACTTGGTGCAACAGAAGTGTAAATAGCCCTTAAAAATATTATTAATTCCAAGTTCTTATTTAAAAAAATTAAATTAAAATTTCATCACAATTTAACTAATTTCAAAGTCAATTGTGATTGGCGTACTTAGTATTACAAGTTTGATAGCCCGTGCAAGGCACGGGCTAGTTTGTGTAACGTCGTAAACGCATTTTTAACGGACTAAGAAAGTTATAGATGCGAGATTAAAGTTTAATACGATGACATTATTTATATGTTAGTTATCTATTTGTTTATTTTTTCTAATTACGCAAGAGACGTAGAGGTTAAAAAACTTAGAACATAGTAACTTATGTACTGGATGCATACATGTTAACAGCTGAGAAGAACACTAATAAAATTATAGAGTTCTATGCATTATGTTGAAGTAATCCCGTGAGCCAGAAACAATTCAAACAATGCGAATCAGATTATGAGGATGGTAAGAAATTGGAAAATGAATAACATAACATGTTGTTTTTCAAATTGTTCAAGTTAATTTAACTATACCATAAAATACAATAAAAATTACGAATTGAATAAAATGGATAGAATAAAAAGAGTACCTCGTACCTACTTCTAGGCTAGGGAATTGGAGTCCGACCTTTGGGGGACAAAACCAAGCACTTCAAACCCTTATCCTTTTCGGGGCAATGACGCTCGAACTTCTCCCCTTTCTCCGTCGAATTCAATTGTTTAATTGTCTTAACATTATCTGAACACATAAATGTTAGTACGAAGACAGTATTATAGTTTGCTAAGCCAAATATGAAATCAACTTCCCAAAAAAATTCAAATATCATTACCTAAGAAAATATAATCAAAGATTGCTATATTAGTATAAGTTTTAGGCATTATGAGATACCAATGTATCTATCTATCTATCTATCTATCTATCTATATATATATATATATATATTGGCATTTCAACAAACATGTAATGTGCACTTTTCTCTAAATCCTCACGTTCTTCACAAAAAAGTATTAACACCACTCTGAATTGAACGTCACTCATAAGAGTCTGATGATGAATGGAAACATTAATAAATGTTAGTAACTTCATATTCATGAGATGTTTAACTTACAGGAATAACTAATTAACAATTATTACACTAAAAATAATTCTAGCAAAAAGAAAGACATGAAAGTAGCCAGCTCTAGAATTAGTTTCTATGAAGTCGAGCTCATGACTCTGCAATTTACGTTTCCAAAAGCGATATGAAATCGAAAAAGGAACAAACAGTGATGATGGACGCCTGCCGACTGAAGTAAGGGATTTAAATCCATTATTCAAACAAAAATCATATATTAATGCAATCGCTAAAAAAAAATGCATTTAATATTCTGCATCCATCGTCAAGTGATACAATAATAATCGAATTTCATACAAATAACAGATATATAGATAGAAGCCGTGAAAATATGATAATTAACAGAGAAAAGAAAGAACTCACCAGGATCACACTATTGAAAAAACTTTTCAACTTCTACAATAACCCACAACAAATTAAACCACACTAAGTAAAACCAATACAATTCAAAAACTCAAATTAAAAAATTACACAACTATAACATAAATAATGTATTACAGAAGAAAAAAAAATTAACAAACCAAAGGTAATCGCCCAACTCTTCTGCCTTTAAAGTCGCCAAAAACTCCTCCACTATCCTCGGAATCGGATGTGGTTGTATTTCGTCCATTATCTTCAATTTTCTCTCTTAAAATCCCACTGTCAATTAGGAATTGCTACAAATTTTTACAATACAAAAGGAGAGAAGGAGTGATACATGCCTGAAATTATTCTAAAATTTAAACAGAAAATAGGATTTTGGATAGAGCTTGAGTTTCTTATCCATTACTGCTTGTTCAGATATGTGGGCATATAAACATATATATATGCGTCTATAAGGATTTGAGAAGGAGAGAGAAACTGAACTAAAACTGGATGGGATTACCGGGAATGGCGCTGAAGAGTCAAGATCTGTCTTTCTTAGATGAGACATTGATCAGACGGAAGCCAGCATTCCCTTCCATTTCAAAGATTCAACAAAATCGCAAGATCGAGACCCTAATTTTTGGAAAAGATGGGAACTTTATGAAGGAAGAAGCGGTGAGCCATGAAACAATTTTTCAATTGATCAAGATGCAGTCAAGCGTACCCGTGGAAGAGAAAGAAGAGGTGAAAATCTTAAGAGAAACGGAAACGGAAGAGGAAGAGGAGGTTGAAATCCGAAGGGACGCACCGTCTACTCATTAATGGCAGTGAAATTGAAAGTGGATCCGACTCAGCGATTTTTCCAATTAATTGCAGCGAAATAGAAAATGGAACCGAGACAACTCAGCTATTTTTTCAATTGAGAGCTGAGTTTTTCAATTGGAAGGATCGCTTGATGTACTTTTATATATAGTAATAGATTTAGTTGATCAATAAAAGCGACAAGGACATGAACTCATCTTAATTAATTTTGCACTAACTAAACTACAAGTCTTTTGACGGGTGAAACTAACTATTCGTAATGAATCTTGTGCCCTCACACTTCTTAATCCAACCGAAACAATGACTGGTCTCTACGAATCAAGACCTTCACAACGCATACCGATCAAAGGAAAACAGAAGAAACCGTAATATTTTATATTAGTCAAATTGTGAATTTTAAGTTTAAATAAAATTAATTGAAATTTATTTTATTTTAGAAAACTAACATCATATTGCGAGTAACCGAAAAGTGGTACTATTTATATATCAATATTCATTTGTTGTTTTTAAAACTTAAAAAATTTCATATTAATTTAAAATTTTAGAATTTCACAATTGACTTTTAAAATTTAACATGGATCTCTAATTTTGAAATTATCAGATTGTTGAGATACTGTATGGTAGTAAAATCTCACAAATTGTTGACATATATGTTTTAATGGACCATAAATTTAATAGGTTAATCTTTTGGGCCAAGATATGATTGCAGATGAGTATATATTGGTCTGAATATTCTTAACAACAAGTGTGTGGGCTCAAAAAAAACACAATAGACCTAATACATTATCATTTGGGTCAACATAGATGATATTTCAGTCTGTGTGTATATTTTTTTGAGGGAATATGAACGTTCCAGTCTCTGTGTGTGTATTTTTACGAGGGAATATAAATGTGACAATCTA
Source organism: Hedera helix (assembly GCA_947179155.2). Classification (NCBI taxonomy): domain Eukaryota; kingdom Viridiplantae; phylum Streptophyta; class Magnoliopsida; order Apiales; family Araliaceae; genus Hedera; species Hedera helix. Next base: position 52,485,588 of record OX359269.1, on the reverse strand, counting down.
GACACACTATTGCAAAAATAAGGTATCTGCAAGTGATAGTTTGGTTAGTGGGAAACAATTTAGACCAGATCATATATAATAAGTATCTTCATTGATTCACATGTGAGGTAATTTATTAATAATGAAATACTTTCATTATTGATATTAATTGTAGCATTTTGTCACAAACACCTGTATTCAGCTTATTGGAGAAATCAGCTATGCACATAGCTGATAGTAGTTATGCGATGATATATTATTGTGGATCCTCCTGAGGACGTTTTGGTTTGTATGCAATCGATGAGTTGATGGGGTTGAGGAATTTAGCTAACCATTCGGCAGTAATCTTGGGATAACGCTTACAATAGTCAAAATAATCTGTGAACATCAGCCCCATTCGTACGTTATACCCTTGATTCAGTTTCATGCTATCCATCAGCGACCATACACAATATCCTGTTACATTCACTCCCGCTCTACAAAAATATTCAATTAAACATTTATCTTAATTTTTCCATCTTAACGGTATTATATATATATAAAACTGTATATGTAACATTTATAAATTAATTACCTTTGTGCCTTGAGAAGAGCAATAAGATGATTTATGATATAGTAAAGACGACCTTCATCAACTAATGCTTTTGTTAAGTCATTGATATTTCCAATCGCCAGTGATTCCTTTAGGGATGTTGTGTACACTTGTGTCAGCCCATCCTGTCAAAGCAAAAACAATTTAATCAATTCAAAATCAGTCAAGTATTTTTTTTAATTTCTCATGATTAACTGTACGCGGCAGCATGTGTAGCGAAAACATGTGTAGCGAATGTGTGTATATATAAGCATAAGTAGTACTCAGATAAAATAGTTGCATTTATAAAAATTTTGTGTTAAATAAAAGGAGTTCACTTTTTAATAATAATAATATGAAATGGTATGATATATATTTTTAAGTTTGTTATCATATTTGTATTATCATACAACACTAATAAAATATTAAGTTATTTTTTAAGAGTATACATGGTAAAAGAATATATCCAAATTTTATAGATGAAACCTTTTTTTTTGTGTGGAAGACAGAGTGTGTTTATTTATTTATTTTGTTAGAGAAACACTATATAATTAACAACTTAATTAAATAACTAACCATTTTCAGTAATGAACATTGAAGGGTTTTCATAAATTTTTTTGACATACAAGAGCATATCAAAAAAGCCTTCCGGATGCCCCTGCAAAATTTAAGTTTCACGTATATATATTAGTACTGACAAATTAATCAACAACGCACAATAATAATTATATTGCATTTTAATTTGCATTAAAAATTTATTGAAGGTCTTAATTACCAAGCTATCCGTGCGAAATCCATTTGCGTTGCGTCCTGGGACAGAAAATAAGCCACGGTTAGAAAAGCCTAAATAATGGGGTTATATTATATATATATATATATATATATATATATATATATATAGATTAATTCCAATTGTAATCAAGGTGGTCATTAATTTACCTCCCTTGGTAACATATTTTTGCTGAATAAAGCCTTTTTGGGGGTCTTTGATGCTCCAATTCTCAGCGGGTTGTGCATAACTGGTAGCATAGTAATTAAGTCCAAGAAAATCAATGGAACCTTTAACTAATTTCGTTTCCTCATCAGTGAAATGGGGGAGTTCAGGAATCTCGTCCCTCATTGTTTTTGGATATTCACCATATGTTAAGGCATTCATATACCTGATCAATTGATATCAATAATAAGGGGACAAATTAAGAAAAATATGTTTAATCACTAATAAATTATAGTACCTTGATATATATATGTAATTATACTTCCTTGGATCGGCTGACCCTGAATTTTCCGCATGAGCACCTAGTTGTGTATTTGGACACGGAATTAATAAGTCATTCAACTTCTAAAACGGACCACCGACATTTACAAATTGATGAAATTGTTTGGAAGATACGTAAATAAGTTATTTGGAAGATACGTAAAAAAGTTAGATTATAATAACAACAATAATAATATGTACAACATTTTAATATAATTATTTGTAATATATATACAACTTTTCTTGTACCTTAACTAAAAAATTAACCAATTTAAAACTTTTTGAAATTACGATCCATTTAACGTTCAATTTTATTTATAATTTAAAACAACAATAATCAAAATTTTAAAGTCACTTCCAACAAAATCATAGTGAGAGAATTATAGTGAGGAACAACATATATACCTTTAGTTTTCAAATTTTTATTATTACAAAATTCATATATCTTAACTACTACCTACTAATTACAAGGCCTAGATAGCATATATTATGTGGTTCCATTAATTTTCCAATCACAGTTAATTACAGAGGTACATTTAATAGATATTAAGCGAGCTGATAATCTTCAGATGTTATATTGATGACTAAATTAGTAGACAATAGCACATATCTCCTATATATCTTGTTATTTTCGATAAAATCTGCAAGCACATAATTGATATTAGAAATAGCTAGAAACAGTGAGGAAGTCAGAATTTTTATCCAGTAAAGTCAAAATATTGTGAGACTATAAATAATTTGGTGGGGTTCGGAGGCATCGCCCTCAAGCCAACTTTTGAAGATAATTTTTCACTTTTCAACCGGTTACATATGTAAAATATGTATTTAGTTACAATATTGTTATATAACAAGTAATATCATTATATATACACACACACAAACACCTTATTGACCTATAATACGTTTTTATAATCACAAATCATGTGTTAATAAATATTTGATTCCTTAATTATTTTAAAAGTAATATAAATTAAATTATTATTTATTTTAAAAATATTAGAGAAAAATGCATATATAAAAGTGTAGAAATGATATGAGATTGAAAAAATTATAAAAATTTCAATTTGACCTTTATATTAGAAAATTTGTAAAATTTTTAATGGGATCAATTTGTCCATTACACTTAATTTTTTTTTTAAATTTATCATATATTATAAAATAATTTTTTTTCAGTGGGGTCAATTGACCCCATACCACCTAACGTGGCTTCGTCCCTCGCTAGAAAGCCAATGATATATATAAAAGAATGAACGAAAAGTAGTGGCTTAATTTACTCTGGATTATTTTGTTTCAATTTAGAAAGATTAAAATGAAAATTTTTCATTAATTTAGTCAATAATTGCACCATAATAATTCCGTGCATGACTATGTATATTAACACTGAGTGGCTAGAACCTAGAATCGAAAAAAGTTCCATCTTTAAGGACATATATATATTATTTCTAAATTCTTGTATGTAGCGAAGAGATCTGTTCTTTTTAATTTTTGTCTTTAATTATCATTATTGGTGTTAAATAATATTTATCATTTAAAAAATTAACTATAAATTATTAATTATATTACATATACCAACGATAAACAACATAGCTTAAGATGAGACAGGAACAGGATAAGGATACAACTGATTTGCACTCGAGCTTGTATGGGCCATAGTCCTTCCCCGCCTCCCCCCTCTTTTTTCTCCATAAATGTTAATATTAACTATATAAGAAAGGTATTACAATGGGAATTACTAGCAGAAATTGTCAACTTATACACTGTTAAGCTGTCACATTTGATCGAATTCTCTGTCAATGAACGCTAACGGTCATATGTTCGAGGAGTTTTGAATTATGGAATATTAAGTTTTCATTTTTGTTATGCCAATCTGTGGGTTGTTGGTGTTGATCATGTTCACAGCAAGATGGTGGCCAATATAATTTTGTCTTTAGAAGTTGGTAGTTTAATATTAGTGAAGTTTTGTGTTTAGTATATTGTTTTTTTGTTAATATATTATAAGTGAGTTGGAGTTTCATATCGAATAAATAATAAAATAGTGAAAGATTAATATATATGAATGAACCCAAGACCTAATGACTAAATTTTTTGAGTTAAGTTGAGTTACAAATATATATGTTAGTGCCTTATGTATGCGCACACAACGAGTGTGCTCTCCAATTATCCCCCAACAATAAATTTGACTTTTCAGTTCTCCCACAATAACTAGTATGATTCCGGACTGATGAATCTCTTTAAAAGAATACGCTCAAGAATTAGTGTGTCGTAATTCAAGAATATTATAAGTGAGTTGAAATATCACATCGAATAAAAATTAAAGAGTGAATGATTAATATACATGAATAAGGTCAAGATTTAATAATTTAAATTTTTAGATTAAATTAAATTTTAAACATATATATTAGTGTGTGAATGGACTCCCCGATATTAACTCCCAACATTTATCTCTTTGTTTGGGTCGGCTTGTGATTGTATTATTCATCTGGATAGTCTTTGGCTGGGGTTGTATTTTAATTCAGTGTTCTATTCATAATCCATGCCACTTGGATTATGTATTTATTTTAATACAATCTTTTCTTCCTATAAAAGAATAATAATAATTAATTTATATGAGACAGTTTGTACGGGACATAATAATTTTAATCAGTTTAATCGAGTCATCTACCATGTCTTACATACGTTTGGTCGCATCGCAAAATGGAATGTATTGCTCCATCTGTTTTAAATTAAGTATTTATTTTTTATTTTTTTAAATCAAATTGAATATATTTAAAATTAATAATTAAGCATATACAAATATATTTTTAAAAATATAAAAATTGAGGTTAATAATAAATTATATATATGTTTTTTGGTTATAATCTTTTCATTTATATTTGGACAAAAATGGTGTAACAATTAATTTTAAAAATGATTAATTTAAATATAAAAAATTAAAATTAAATATTTAATTTGAGACAAAGAAAATATTAATTAATTATTAAATGGAAACAAGCATGGTTGTTGGTTGGTCCCCAAGCCACCATGAATGCATTTGCCATGCAAGTACGTACTTTCCATGCTTCATCTGTTCAAATGATCCACAGTAATTAAGGTCCACAATTCATTGCATATTTCGTGCAGTAATTAACTCTTGGAATTATATCTAGGCGATATTAATCATGAAAACAACGTTCAACTCTGTTAAATTTAAGATCCGAATATTGTATAGCAATCACACAAAAAAATAAAGAAAAATAGAAAGAATAAGAGCGCATGATATATCTAAATTTTGGCTAATTTTATTTGTTTGATGTGTTCATTAAATATTGCCTCACTCATATTGTATAGTAATCTACTTACCAAATAATGTTTTTATAATAATTAAAAAAATCTTAACGGCTATGATATGAGTTCAAATCCATGAGACTCAAAATATTAGGCAAACTCACGATCGGACTACTAATAAATTTTCAAGCTCAAATACATATTTTACTTAGTCGTAGTGTCTATTGATCAAACTTATTGAAGTATGAGCCAATCCGAATAATTTAAATTTAATGAACATATAAATTTAAGTTTGTATATGCCTACAATACCACAAAATTTTGTATTACTAGACAACATTATTGCGACACATGATAAATAAAATAGCAGTTACTGAAGTTGTCTGTAGAAGATTGGAAGTTTAATATTACTGAAGTTGTTGTGTGTTTAGTATCTTAATTGTTTTTCTCTTTGTTTTGGTCGGCTTGTGATATTGTATTATTCATCTGGATAGTCTTTGGCTGGGCTTGTATTTTCATTTAGTGTTCTATTCATAATCCAAGCCATTTGGATTATGTATTTATTTTAATACAAATTTTTCTTCCAATAAAAAAAAAATTAATTTCTATGAGATAGTTTGTACGGAACATAATAATTTTAATTAGTTTAATCGAGCCATCTGCCATGACTTACGTTAGGTCGCATCGCAAAATGAAATGTATTACACTCTCTGTTTCTAATTAAATATTCTCCTTTGACTTTTTAAAATTAAATTGACTATATTTAGAATTAAAGATATATAAATATATTTTTAAAAATATTAAAATTGAGATTAATTGTAAATTGTATATATTTTTTTGGTTATAATCTCTTTATTTATATTTTGACAAAAATGGTGTAACAATTAGTTTTCAAAATGAACAATTTAAATATAAAAAGTTAAAATTAAATATTTAATTTGAAATAAAAAAAATATTAATTAATTATTAAATGGAAACAAGCATGGTTGTTGGTTGGTCCCCAAGCCACTATGAATGCATTTGCCATGCAAGTACGTACTTTCCATGCTTCATTTGTTCAAAATCAAAAGTTAGGATTAGTACATACCGCAAGCTCTAGCCCAGGACCACAGTAATTAAGGTCGACAAATTCATTGCATATTTCGTACGGTTAACTTGGAATTATATCTAGGCGATATTAATCATGAAAGCTACGTTCAACTGTGTAAAATTTAAGATTCGAATATTGTAGAGCAATGCTACACTTACCCGCCCATTGTACCCGCCGCCTTACCCTCTCTCACAAAACTTTTTTTTTTTTTTTTTTTTTTTAAAAAAAAAAAAAAAAAAAAAAACAGAAAAACTTTTTGTGAGAGAGGGTAAGGCGGCGGGTACAATGGGCGGGTAAGTGTAGACTTTTCCAATATTGTAAGGCAATCACATAAAAAAATTAAAGAAAATAAAAATAAGAGCACATTATATATCGGGGTTTGTCAAATTTTGATTAGTATTGTTTGTTTGATGTGTTCATTAAATGTCACACTCACATTTTACAGTAATTCACATATTAAATAATATTTTGTAACAATTACAAAATCTTAATTGTTATGAAATTCGTGAGACTCAAAATATTAGACAAATTCACGATCGGACTGCTAATAAATTTCTAAACTCAAATACACATTATGCATGGTCATAAAGTCTATGAGCCAATTCCAACAATTTGAATTTAATGTACATATAAATTTAAATTTTTATCTGCCTGCAATATCACAAAATTTTGGCATAAGTAGCCCATCAATTCATTTGCACATTTAAATGTATTAAGAGATAATAATAATAATAATAATAATAATAATAATAATAATAATAATAATAATAATAATAATAATAACTTAATTAACACTTTTACTATTTGGACTTTGAATATTTTAAACACGTTAGTAGATGTGGGCAATCATTAACAGGCAGGCACCGAATTTGAAATCAAAAGGGAAGTCGGTGTATTATTTTTGTACGTAAGAGCTTTCTACAGTCTGCTCTCTTAAAGCATGTAACACTAAATATAAAGAGACATTTTTCTTATTTGGTGAAGGCGAAAAGACATTAAATTAATTATATTTAAAATTAATAATTAAGTATATATAAATATATTCTAAAAATATAAAAATTGAGGTTAATTAGTAGTAAATTGTATATATTTTTATTAATTATACTTTCTTCATTTATATTTTGACAAAAATGATGTAATAATTAACTTTAAAAATAATCAATTTAAATTAGTCATTTAATTTGAAACAAAAAATATATTAATTAATTATTAAATGAAAACAAGCATGGTTGTTGGTTGGTCCCCGAGCCACCATGAATGCTTTTGCCATGCAAGTACGTACTTTTCGGAATAATTAGGAAACACATGATACGTAATCTTTTATATTATTCATATATTTTTATTTAAACATTTAGGGTATGTTTGTTTGTAAAATATATACTTAAGATTGAACTATTTGTATTAATTTAAGTTATTTTCGATTTTTTTATTCCATGATGAAAAATTATTAGTCCCTTCATATTGAAATATTAATCACATAAAATCATTTAATAGCTTAAAATGAGAGGGACTATTAATCCCAAATTCATCATGGGATTATATAATCCCTCATAAATAACCTTAAGAATGATAAAAAAAAATAATTCAATGACTATTTAAATGACTATTAATCCCTTATCATGGGATAAAAAAATCAAAAATAACTTTAAATTAATACAAATAGTCCAATCTCAAATATGTATTTTACAAACAAATATAACCTTAAAATATAATAACTAACTTAAATATTAAAATAATAATACATAAATAATAAAAACTATCACGTAACAAGTGTTTCAAAATACCTTATAATTTTTCGTACTTTTACATTTGTACAAAAGATCGAAAGTTAGTATTGTTCTTTAACGGGAAATAGACACCCTCAAGTTGTTGCCCACCATGATCCAAGTACTTGAGGTCCACATTCATTGCATATTTCGTACGGTAATTAACTCTTGGAATTATATGTCGGCAATATTAATCATGAAAACTACGTTCAACTGTTTTAAATTTAAAATTCGAATATCGTAAAGCAATTGTATATAATTAAAATAAAAAATAAAAATAAGAGTATTTTATTTTAGAAGCATTATATTATAACATGTGCTCAAATCCATGATACTTTATTTATTATATTATATTTATTTTAGAAACATTATATTATAAAAATAAGAGTACTTTATTTAATGTGTTCATTAAATACTTTATTCAAATTGTACAATAATTTACATATTAAATAATATTTTTATAATAATTAAAAAATTCTAACACGTGCTCAAATCCATGATACTCAACACATTAAGCAACCCCACGACGGAACTATTCAAATACATTCCCAAACTCAAATACACAATATCCTTGGTGGTGGTGTCTATTGATCAGGCAATTCCAACAATTCGAATGTAATGTACATATAAATTTAATTTTTTATATACCAACAACAATATCACAATTTTTTTTATTACTAGACGACGTGATGACGACACATGATAAATAAAATGTGTATATTTTTACAAAAATGCCATATTTTGATGTATATGACTGGAGTTTGTCTAACAAGATTAAACTAGAACATTGATTTAAATTAAGCATTTACCGTTTTAGACAACCAGTAGAACATGACACATCTTTCTTAATTACCCTACTTGAGCCCAACTTTTTGTAAAAATCTCAACCTTCTTGTAAAAATCACAATACTTGGTATAAGTAGCCCCCATCAGTTCATTTGCACATTTAAATATATTTAAGAGAGAAAAATTAACAAATATAAAAATTAAATTAAAACTTTTACTATTTGGACTTTGAATATTTTAAACACGTTAGTAGATGTGGGCAATCATTAACAGGCAGGCACCGAATTTGAGCCATTTATAAATTTATACTTTCAAAAGTCTTTTTAATCAGAAAAAAATTAATTAAATTCGAGTGTATAATTAATACTATCCATATTATCATATTTTATTCACATGTTTTTCGTGCTGGCTCGTGCACATATATATTTCTCCACACCCACACAGATAATGAATAATAAAATAAGAGAATTGATATTTCCACAAGTTAATTTGATATTTAATAAGAACAAATAAATTCACTTGCGAAAATATCAAATTAACTTGTGAAAATATCAATTCCCTAAAACAATTGCATTATATAACCAATTTAATGGTGGATAATTGCGAACATATTACAAAGATTTTTTTTTGCCTTATAAATAAGTAGTACTCTCTCCATTCCAAACTATATCAATATTGACTTTATGAAGTAAATTTAAAATATTTTTTAATATAAATTAATTTAACTTTAAACTATATAATTATGAAAATTATAAATTACTTAAATAATACTACTAATTAAAAAATATATTATTTTTGAAAGTTGATTAAATCAAATTAATTTTAAATATAAAAATATTTTAAATAAACAATATAATAAAAATCACAAACTTGATTTCACAATTTTTTTGTTTGACTTTTTTCTTTTCTACCAAATTTAGTATAAGTACTATCTAAATTTATAAAAATTAAATATTATTCAAATTTGTAACATATTCACAAGGAAACTAAACCTATTAGGAAAAGAAAAGATGTTTTTTGATTCTATATCTCTAACAGGAAAATGAATTTGTTTTTAAAAAAAATTATTTTTGATTCTACCAAACTTATTAAAAAATTATGCAAGATAATATATCTTAACAAATTTTATGTCGAATAATTTTATTATTGTAATTTTATTAAGATACTAAGATATTGGAAATATCTCTTAATATATCACGCAATTTAATTATATTAATATTATTCATAAATTTCATTTTTAAAGTAAAGTCCTAACTAAATTAAATTCATTAAGATTTGAAATCCTATCAAATAATTGTATTACTAATATATGTGATTTTTTTAAAACAAAATAACTATAAAATTAGTTATAAAATTATAATTATTTTAGTGCTAATTAACTAATTATTATAACTAAATTAAAATTTATTAAATCTTGAATCTCATAGTTTTATTTAGATTAGAATATCAAGAAAATATCATCAATATAAACACTAATATAAATTTTTATTACAAACTTAAATAAACATTGTAACTGTAAAAGTAGTTAAAAATATTATAGTGATTTTATTATTAATTAATTGTCATACTTAAATTAAAATTTATTAAATCTTATGTTTCATAGTTTTATTTGAATTAAAATTTCAAGGAAATATAACAATATAAATACTAATATAGATTTTTGTTATAGACTTAAATAAATTTAAAATAATTATTGTCTCGTAATCATAACTGAACAAAGCTACACTATATTTAAATGTATAGCGAAGAAACTTACAATACATGAATTCAAAATTTATTATTTAAATAAATATTTAATCTTCTCAAAATCTTAACTAAATATGTACCTTATATTTTATTAACTGTCTCAATTATTAATATAATAAATTATTATTCGTCTCGTGCTTCGCACGGAACTGATAAACTATGTTAATTTTAACAAATCAAATTTAATTTTATATTTTATAACGCAAGTATATTAAGTTTCGTTCTAAAGATAGTAGTTTGGACATTGGATGATAAAATCAAACTAAGAGCATTGGCGGTACAGCCGGCCCGTCATAAATCACTTCCAGTTTCTTTCCGCCGACTAGCATGAGTGTTACTGCCATGGTTTTAACTCCCTCTTTTTTAAAATTAGAAATATACTTTCTTCTTTATTATTTTTCAAATTTGAATTACATTTGTATTTTTAAATTATAAAAGTAACATTAATTTTAACATATCAACATTAATAATAAGTTTGAAAAAAATAAAGTAGTTTAAAAAATTTAGCGGTTTAAAAATATTTAAAAAAAATTAATAAAAATTAAAAGCAAAGAAAAGATGAAACTAAATTTACGTACAAATATACAAATTGGTTTTGAGGAGAAAAGTTTAGTTAGATATATAGTACTAGTGTATTATATTTGTTTCAAAAGATAAAATTATTATTAATTTTTAGAAGTTAAGTTAAGCTATTTTTGAATTCAAAATTAACATGAATTTTTAATTTTAGTCAACACACAAGATTGAATATTATAAAAATTAATATTTATTATAAAATTTATTATTTCATAGCATTTAATGAATCATCCTAATTTTAAATTTAAAAATATATTAATTTGATTTTAAAAAATTAATAATAATCTTATAATTTGGAAAAAATATTATTCGTAATAGAAACTCTTACTCAAAGTAAAGTTTACTTTTTGTGTACAGTTTATTCTTTTTTTCCATGATGATATATCTTGAGTAATGTTTTGAGTATTAAGTTTTGGATCACAAATAAATCTCAAGTATATATATTATCAATATATAAATGTATAAGAATTGATTAAGACCCACCACGCACCACCCACCACTGAATAACCGACATACTACACACACACACACACATACATATATATACATATGAGACATTTTTAAGGGCATCATACACTATATATATCATCTGAATCGGGATCGTGCTGATCTTTCCTCTATTAATTTCTTGTACCTTGTGCACGTGCAAATTAAATGCTCAGGGGTTACATCTAACAAATTAAGTTATTTTACCATCGGTTCCGTCTGCCTTTTATTTGCTTTCCTAACCACTCATAAGTCATATCAGTCTACCAACCAAGTTCAATTTCAACAGCAAAAAAGTCTAAAAACCATCGCCAGTCTATCATATGATTAATGAAAAAAATCACTTTTCCCCCCTCTCAGATATTAAAATTTGTATGAGAAATATTTAAAAATATTTTTTTCTAATTTAATTTTAAAAATTTAATTTATTATTATTGAAAAAAATAGGGTTCTAATTTTGTTTCCCATCATTCCTTGTCACCATTGACTAATAGGTGAAAATTACTATCGGAAATAATTTCAGTTGTCAAAACTCAAAAGGGAGAGAAAAGAAAGGGAAAAAAAGAAAATTTAGGAAGGAGAATAAAAAAAAATTACTTGCGAGTTTTAAGAGGAGAGAAAGAAAAAAAATCTTTAAAAATTTCCTTCAAAAAATTTTCTTCCAAAGTTAGAAATATTTGGAAGGAAATTTTCTAAACACTTAGGCTATGTTTGTTTGTAAAAAATAAACTTGAGATTTGACTATTTATCTTAATTTAATATTAATTTGCACTATTTAATTTCTTGATGAGGGATTATTAATCCCTTAATATTTAACTATTAGTCCCATAAAATCATTTAATAACTTAAAATAAATAGAACTATTAATCTCAAATTTTTCATGAAATTATATAATCTCACATAAAAAGCCTTAGGAATGATAAAAAATAGTCCATAAGATTATTTAAAGGACTATTAATCCCTCATCATGGGATAAAATTGTCTGAAGTAATATTAAATTAATATAAATAGTCCAATCCTAAATATATTTTTTGCAAACAAACATAACCTTAACGTACAAACTAAAATATCAAAACTACCCTTATAATAATTTCTAAAATATAATCTCATAAGGATAAAATAAAAATATATTATTTTAAGTTAAAATTTCTTTTCAAAACTCACAAACACAATAAACGAAAGTAAAATTTCTTTTCTTCACTCTTTTTTCTCTCAAATTTTTTAAATTTCTTTTCTTCCCAAACTCACAAACAAAGTGTTACAGTTGATTAATGTATGGTTCGGCCCAAGTTAGAAAAATCTAGGCTAGAGCTACAATAGAATTTAGGGTCCTTTACATAAGTATACAACTTTTAAAAAATAATTACAAAAATAGTGCACTACAAAAATAATTACAAAAAGAATACAGATGAGAGAGAAAGAAAAAAACAGAGGAGAGGGAAAAGAGGACACTTGTCCCTTCCTCCCTCCCTCCCGCCTCCCCCTTCCCCTTCCCCCCCGCTCCCGCACCTGCCTCCCGCTTCCATCTGTCTCCTCCCCTCCTCCGTCCCCCATCCCCCTCCCCCTGCCACCTCCTTCCTCCCTCTCCGCCTGCCTCCGTCCCCCCTCCAGCCTGCCTCCTCCTTCCCCCTCCCCGCCTCCCTCCTCCGTCCCCCCTCCCCTTCCCGCCTGCCTCTTCCTCCCTCCCTCCTCCCCTTCACGCCTGACTCTTCCTCCCTCCCCCCTCCCCGCCTCTCTCTTCCCTCCTCCGTCCCCCCTCCCCACCTCCCTCCTCCTCCGTACCCCCTCACCGCCTGCCTCACCCCTCCCCGCCTCCCTCCCCCTGCCTCGTACATACAAAGGTAACCAACCATGTAATACAAAGGTAACCAAACCTTAATACATAAGGTAACAAACCTTTAATACAAAGGTAATCAAAATTTAATACAAGGTAACCAATCCTTAGTACATAGGTAACCAATCTTTAATACACAGGTAACCAAACCCCTAATACAGAAGGTATCCAACCTTAAAACAAAAGAAACCAACATTTAATACAAATGTAACCAAACCTTAATACAATGGTAACCAATCTTTAATACAAAGGTAACCAAACTTTAATATAAAGGTAATCAACCCTTAATACAAAAAGGTAACCAAACCTTAATACATATGTAACCAACCTTTAATACAACGGTAACCAAAAAGTAGGAGAAGGAAGCGGGAGGAGGGGGTGGCCACCACGATCAGATCTGGAGCCACCACGAGGGGAGGAGGATGGGCGGAGTCAGGGGGATGAGGGGCGGGGATGGGGGGAGGAGGTGCGGGGGTGGGGAGAGGAAGGGGAGGAGGGACGGGGCCGGGGACGGGGGCGGGGGGGTGTCGGAGGGGCTGGGGTGGGGGTGGGGGTGGTGGTCGGGGGGAGGAGGGGTGAGGGCGGGAGGAGACGGGAGGAGAAGGGAGAAGGCAGGAGGAGGCGGGAGAAGGAGGTGCGGGCGTGGGGACGGGGGGAGGCGGGCGGAGGGGATGGGGTGGGGGTTGGGCGGAGGAGTGGCGGGCGCGGGGAGG